>JARJIL010000007.1:1133320-1550820 GCA_038502395.1 Dittrichia graveolens
GCAATTACACAAATAACCGATTTTGTATTTCATCAATAATCGTAAAGGTAATTAAATAATAATTTCTTTAATAGTGACTAGTAAGACCAATTATCTGTTTTCCACAATTTTGATCCAAACGAGGATTTAATTTTTTTTAACGGAAATAAAAAGAACCTAGGTAAAGAGTTTCGGCATGACTATCACCGCCTATAGAACTCAAATTTTATTATTAAAATCTAGTAAGATACTAGAAAGTGTTACAAAGTGTTTAAAAGAAAATAGTAGAGTTACAACACCATGATGACCAATCTAATGACTTACATTTAGCTCTATATTTAATCCAAGTAAAAAAAGTGGCTTGAATTTCATCCGCAATCATTGAAGCTATGAAACGTTTTCTGTTAAACACCAAATTATTCCGAGCTTTCCAAACAAACCACAATAAACTCCCAATTGATGCCTCCATAAATATTTTCCTTCTTTTTTTCATTTTACAGCCATCTAACACGACATTAAGAAGTTGATCTAGCCTCGTCTGTTGTCCTTCACTAATACCACATCATGTTAGAACCTTATTGTGTTCATTTTAGTATTCTAGTTAAGTTTTGCTTTTAGATGTATTTATCTAAAAGTATAGGGACTATTATTGTATATATGACCATGGTATTTAAACCATAGGTAAATTAACCCTAATGAAGGTTTTCACATATTGTTTCAGCCGTATTGTTTAGTTCCCTACCCTTCTACGCATACATACATACGGTTCATACACATGCTTTGATTATCATTATGTTCAAGTGGAAATCTTCAATTGCTGTTGTTGTGATACTAATTGGGATCTTACAATTGGTATCAGAGCACAGTAGTGGATTCAAAGGTGAGTTTTTCATTAGATCTGCATCGTGTTCATAGTTACGAAGGCTTATTTTTCTCTTTGGCAGTTTTTGTTGATTGGGTTGTTTTTAAGTTATGGTTGATTGAAATTGAGTCAAGCATTCTGATTCGGGACTGTTATCGAAGGATTACCAGTGAAGATCAAGAGGAAAAGACAAAATCAGGTATGATAAAATCTCTACTTCAGACTACAAAAGGCCTGAGACAACCAAATCTGATGAAGAAAATTAAAAGACAATTATCAATATAATGTATTTGGATAATCAAAAAATCAATAAGAAAACTTCATTTTTTAAATTTCTTTTACGATGAAAAGTTTGTGAAAATTGAAATTTAATTCACATGAGCGAATCATATATCTCATGAGAATTAAATGGCATAAGGAAAGTAAATGCAATAATTTAAATTCACGTCTACTAAATCAATTTTCTTAATCGGCATTGATTACAGAAATCAAGAATCGCAAATGGCATTGATTAATTCGTTGTATTCCAAACAAACATCGTTACACTACTACCTCGTATTTGAGCTAAGTACTTTTTTTAAACAAACAACGTTATTTCGCGCGTCTTACATCGTTTTTATTACACACTAAAATAAATCGAATCTAGAGTGATCTACTACAACGCAGCCGGGGGTTAAAGGGGGTGGGGCTGATGGTGTATATGATGGTCACGCACCAACCAGCCATGCACCAGCTGGTTGGATGTGCCCGCTCTTAATCTATGTATGTGTAATTAAGTTATTATTAGATCATAACGGTGACTTTTCTACTTACTAAATGCTAACTAAATCTAATTAGATGAGAGTGCCGATTAAATAATTATTACAATAACCAGCTAATATTCTCAAATTACGGTTTTACTTGATGATAGATATTTGACCCAATTAATTGGTATTTGATATGTGGGTTCTCAAGTTGGGTCAAATATATATCAGGTGGGTTGGGTACTTAATTGTTACCTAAGCTGTTTTTTTGTAACGTGATATATGATTTTGGTTTTCTTTATTCCTATTAACTTACGAGTCATAAGCTGATACTTGTTCTTTTGATATGTGTCTTGTACTAGTACATGAGGCTTAGGAGTTGCGAATGGCATTGTGAGGATGGTTACCTTATTGGGTAGTTTCTCTTAGTTTTGGTATCACTTATTTTATTATAATTATGGTTTTAAACAATGTAACGGTTTTGATTATTACGGTTTGTGATGTGACACTGTGGTTATTATCAGTTTTAGATGTGCTATTCTACAGTCTGCATTTACGATGCATTAATGGTTTTTGACTTCCGTTGCTAATTAATGGTTAAATATTATAGTTTTTTTGTAAATGGCGGTTTTCGGAATCACCGATAGGTCTACCAAGCGTGCCTTAGACTCATTACCTACATTGTCTAGGTCCTTTTAGGATAGGGGTTTGTTTGGTTCGGTTTTGGGGTAAAATCAAAACCAAACCAAAAATTTCGGTTTCTAAAAATCAAAAACCCTATTCGTTTTTGCTGTTTCCAGTTCAGTGTTTTAGTTTTTGGGTTTTCGTTATAACAAAAGGGCTGCTACTAATCTCCTATTTGGGCTACTCCTAATCTCCTATTTGGGCTACTCCTAATCTCCTATTTGGGCTACTCCTAATCTCCTATTTGGGCTACTCCTAATCTCCTATTTGGGCTACTCCTAATCTCCTGTACACATATGGGCTCTCGTACTAACAATATAAATTAAAACACAACATGGAATGATATTTGGGTCGATACTAATCTCATATTTGGAAACATGTATTAAACCAACATTTTCATCAAAAAATATGCCAATATGGAATGATATATATACAATATTATGGAATATTAATCATAAGACTAAATTCTGCATATGGATCTTGAACCTCATGAAATGAAAATTCTTGTGCATATCTTGAGTAAAGCTTGTAAGAGAACTCTGTTTTATTTCTTGAATTAATCTTCGAATTTCGTCTCTTGAATCTGCAACCATGAATTGTTTGATTTGCTTGTTTTCATCTTCTTTGATTGGACTTGGAAGTGGAGCTATAGAAGCTGAGACCCAAAATTAATTGAATAATAGTTTGATATTCCTTGAATGGTCATTTTTTCAATATGTTCTGTAGAAAGCTTATCTACCATTTGACTCTCACTGTTCTTTGTAGTAATGGTGGGGATGATCCATTATTAGGAATAATCACAAAGGTCAATGAAATAATTCATGAAATATTGAATAAAATGATAAATTGTAGTAAGTACTTAAAGCGAGAGTCAAATGAACAGAGAATCTTCTGGAAAATTCTGATAGGGTTTTATTGGTATATGGTGGAGCCTTCCATTCTTGAATAGACATGATATGAAATATTTAAATTTTCTAAATTCTATTTGAGAAAGGTTTGAAGGACTACGATTATGAATAACTTTAACAGATCTTGTATCTATTAAGATGGCTTGATAATAATCACGTATCTTTTGAGTATTGCCAATGAACAGAGAATCTTTTGGAAAAAGAAAATCTGTTAGAATATAAAAACCTTTAACTTGTAATTCTAGTTCATAATCTTCACGTATCTTAACTATTTGAAAATTTGGGTTAAGGACATAAGAACTGTTTCTTAGCTTTGATGATGGAGAAGGAATTGTTGGGTGTTGAAAAGGGGAGATAGTGGTAGTATTTTTTATTATAGATGAACTTGAAGAAGTTGGAATGGTGATTGTTGTTTTAACTAAGGATGAATAAGATGGATGTCTTGGGGGGAGTAACAGGAGCAAATCTGTTTTGAATAGGAAGGGGGGAAGATGTTTGACTCTTGAATGGGGAGAGAACCATTTTTTTTCTTTTGATCAGGAGTTTGAGTAGAATTTTAAATAGCTATTTGCCCTGTAAACATTCTCTTGATAAAAAATCCGGTAAAGAGTTATCTTTACCTTTAATAAACTCAATTTGAAAATCAAAGTTATTTAGCAAGGCATGCCATCTTGCAAAAATTTGTTTGAAAATTACATTTTTAATATCGTTTTCTAGAATTGGTTTTGCAGATTAACAATCGATTCTTAATAAAAAGGGTTTCATATATAAGTCGTCTTCGAATTTATTAATACATAAAACAATGCTTAAAAGTTAAAACTTCTTTTTTAAGAGTTGAATAATTTTTTTGAGTGTCATTCCAAGCACCAGAAAAATATCTAACTAATTCTTCTTTTGTTTGAACATTAACTTTTTGTTTAAGTATTCCTTCAAATCCTAGATCACTAGCATCTTCAACGATTATCTTTGCATTAGGTTGAGGAATATTAAGACATGGTAAATATTTAATTTTCTGTTTAATTTGTTTAACAACATTAGTATATTCTTGAGTCCGTGGTTCAGGATTCTTTTTTAGTCTTTTATACAAGGGTTACATACTGTTCCTAAAACTTGGAAAAATCGTGAACATAATTTAAACATCCTAAAAACCTTTGTAGTTGTGTCTTATCTTTGATTTCATCGAGAAATTTATTTGCAAATTCCAGACTTCTTTAAATAGGTCTAATGGTTCCATTGATAATTTCATGACCTAAGAATCTAATGTGTGTTTGAAAAAGACTCATTTTTACAGCCGAGACAACTAATCCATTTTTATGAATTAAATCATAAAGAATATCTAGATGTTTAAAATGTTGATCAATAGATTTTGAAAAGATTAAATTATCATCGATATAAACAATTGCAAAACTACTTATAGGAATAATGAAATCATTCATAATGTTTTAAAATTCTGAAGGAGCATTTTTGAGGCCAAATGGCATAACATTCCATTCATAATGTCCGAAGGGATTAAAATCAATTTTATATTTATCTTGTTCATGAATCTGTATTTGCCAAAATCCAGATTCATATCAAAGTTTGAAAATATTTTTGAATCATATAATTTTTTTAATAAATCTCTTTTATTAGGAATTGGATATCTTATCCATTCAAAAACCTTATTTAAGAGTTTATAATTAATAACAAGTCTTGAAAATTCTCTTTTAGTTCAACTGCATTCATAACATAAAAGGTTGAGCAAGACCAAGGAGACTTGAATGATCTTATAAGTTTTTTAGTTATTAACTCTTAAATTTCTTTCTTGCAATGTTCTTGTAATTCTAAAGACATATGAATAACTCTTGATTTTGAGGGTATATCTTTTTTATTGAAATCTTTTATATAAGGTAATTTGATAATATGTTTTTCTCAGTTCCAAAAAGCATTAGGAATAACAGAACAAATATTTCTTCCAAATTTCTATTTTATCTGTCTAATTTTTTATTTTAGGTTGGGTACTTAATTGTTACCTATGTAGTTTTTTTGTAACGTGATAAATGATTTTCGTTTTCTTTACTCCTATTAACTTACGAGGCATAAACTGACATTTGTTCTTTTGATACATGTCTTGTACTAGTACAGGAGGCCTAGGAGTTACGAACGGCATTGTGAGGCTGGTTACCTTATCGGGTAGTTTCTCTTAGTTTTGGTATCACTTGGTTTATTATAATTATGGTTTTAAACAATGTAACGGTTTGGAGTATTACGGTTTGTGATGTAACACTGCGGTTATTATCGGTTCTAGATCTGCTATTTTACGGTCTGCATTTACGATTCATTAATGGTTTTTGACTTCCACTGCTAATTAATGGTTAAACATTATATTTTTTTTGTAAATAGCAATTTTCGGAATCACCGTGTTACATAATATCTAGCATTCCTTACGTTTAGCCTACCTCGATTTGACCATCTTAGTTATTAGCTCCCTTTTTTATTCGAGGATTTTTATCTTCGGAACCAATAGGTCTACGAGGCGTGCCTTAGACTCATTACCTACATTGTCTAGGTCGTTTTGGGATAGAGGTTAGTTTGGTTCGATTGTGGGGTAAAACCAAAACCAAACCGAGATTTCTGGTTTATGAAAAACCGAAACCCCATTCGTTTTTGCGGTTTCCAGTTCGCTTTTTTAGTTTTTGGGTTTTCATTTTAACAAACGGGCTGCTACTAATCTCCTATTCAGGCTACTCCTAATCTCCTATGCGGGCTGCTCCAAAACTCCTATACACACTCGTACCAACAATATCAATTAAAACACAATATGGAATGATATTTGGGCTACTACTAATCTCATATTTAGAAATCTGTATTAAACCAACATTTTCATCAAAAAAATATGCCAACATGGAATGTGATATATATACAATACTATCCGGAGACATTGAAACATAATAATGTGTCCAACACGCAACTCATTTAAACCATCGACCATAATAATAATAATAATAATAAGCAACACATTATAAAAATAGAAAAGAAAAGAAACACACCACCTGTTTTGAACACGGACACAGTATCAAGCAAAAAACATTCAATGTCGCTTCATTGTACGGATACAATGCTAGTACTATCCTACATGTTTCATTTCTAGGTATCTTTTTAAATCTGACGTAACTCTATTAATTAATTAAAATTAGCAGATTACTATCCATGTGGACGCTCGACCTCGATGACATGTTAGGATCAACAACATTAAGCAAGATAGAGAAAAAATGAGGAGATCGAACAGATGATAGTTATAGGTAGAGTAACAAATCAAAGTCTAGCAATCTTGCAATCAATCACCTAAAATTCTTGTACAACATTCTGATAAACAAATATATCTAATAAGATCAATAATCATAACTCAGAAATCTATAAACAACAACCAATTGAGTAAAGATTTACACCGGCCACAAAAGTTTAGATCACAAAGACACTCCGCTCTCAGAGGGAAAAAAGACTTGTATCACTTATCTGGTTAGTCGAATGATGACTCGATATCCAATCAACTAACAAAAAGACAAATTCCTATAATCAAAATCCCACTTCTTATTGGGTTCAAAAAGGATAACCAACCATATAAAAAAGGGTTAAGTGCACGGAAATGTAATAAACTATCCCCGTTTTAATATTGTGTGTAACAAACTAAACTTGTTTCGCTAAAATGCATTAAACTACCTAAAAGTTGCAATTTGTGTAATTTTGACCTGTTTAGTAGGTAAGTGCTGACGTGTCCGGTTACCTTATCATACAATATTAAAATAGGGATATTTCATTATATTTCGGTACACTATTATTATTATTATTATTATTATTATTATTATTATTATTAAAATAGGGATATTTCATTACATTTCGGTACACTATTATTATTATTATTATTACTATTACTATTACTATTACTATTACTATTACTATTACTATTATTATTATCGATCGTTTGAAAAAAGTGTTTAATCATTTGAAAAAATTAGGGTTTTCATCGATTTGTTTTGTCGAAAAAATTAAGGTTTTCATCGATCTGAGAAAATTAGTTTTCATTTCAGATCTATTGGTGGTGGTTGAATGTTTTTACGGTTTTCGTCTCAGATCTGTTGGAAGTGGTGGTTGTGGTGTTGAAGATGGAATGGTTGTTGTAGATGAAGGTCGGGGCGGCGGTGGTTAAAGAAGCAAGTGGTGGCGGCGGTTGTGCTGGTTGAAGAAGAAGGCGGTGGTGGTGGAAGTGACTGCGGTTGAAGGTGGTAGCGGTGGTGGTGGTGTTTGCTCAGATGTTCATGTTACTTATGTTCATGTATAATAATAATAATAATAATAGTAATAGTAATAGTAATAGTAATAGTAATAGTAATAGTAAACTAGTAATAAAGTAATTAAAAGGGTTAAGTGTACCGAAATGTAATGAACTATCTTCGTTTTAACATTGTATGTAACAAACTAAACATTCTTCGTTAAAATGCATTAAATTACCCGAAAGTTGCAATTGGTGTCGATTGGAAGCTGTACACTGTCAATTGGAAGCTTCTTTCTGGGCAGATAGGTGTTGATCGGAAGCAACCCACAGAAAAAACAAACTCAATCGCAGATTGGTGTCGATCGGAGCACAGCAAATCGACGATTGAAGGGGAGGAAGAGAGTTCGATGTCTCTGTTGAAGATCCTAAGGGTGTCGGCGAAGTGAAGAATGAAAGAATGGTAACATTTTAGGGTTAAATAGCCGGTCAAACGAAAAAAGAGTCAACAGCCCAATGTTCATCAGGCGCGCCTCAGAGCCTGTGTACCTCATAGCGCCTTGGTGCGCCTAGGCTACATGCCTCACTTCGACAATGAAAAAGCCCAGACCTGTGAGCAGCAGCGCTTTTGCGCCTCAGGTGCGCTTTTTACAACTTTGGCGGTGGTGAAGACGGTGTTGGTGGCGAAGATGATGTTGGTGAAGGCAACAATAATGGCAATTTATGGTGGCAAGCGATGGTTGATGTGACGAAGAATGTGACGGTGGTGGTGGTGATGGGGGTGGAGGTGGAGGTGGCACTAGAGGTGGTGATTGTGCAACGAGTTACGAGGTGTGGTGGTTTCGGACGGTGGCGGCAACGGCAGTCGACAGTGGTGCCGGAGCATGGTGGTAGCAATATTGGTGGTGGTTGGTGATGCCGGTGGTGATCGGTGGGGACAAACACAAATCTGAATCCATTACTCCGAATTCATTACTCCCATTTTACTGGGAATTGGTTCGTTACCTATTAATGGGTAATGATTAATTATATTCCACCTAACCAACCAATGTTAATGATCCCCATTCCCTACCCCTTAAAACCCCTAACCAAGCACACCCTTAATATATATAGTGTAAGATTCATCTATTTACTACCTCCATACACTCGAACAGAATGACACATGGTAAAAAAAATCATTTTATGAGAAATTGATTACAAAATGCTTGCTAACAATATGTATCGTCTATTGCAAACTCTTTCTTCAAATTAACACATAATTAGATTAGATAAGCAAAAACAAATACTATAAAATAATCAATAGATTACTCAAAAACTGTATCTTAAAAATGGTCCAAACAAAATCTCACGTGATCAAACTCGCAAATTTCTCAACATCTCTCAACATTTGATATCTAACAGACTAACACTTAGTGATCAAAGTATCGTATTAGTAATCATAACCAAATATCATGAGAAAAGCTAAGTAGAAGTGTGGGCAGTGATGAAAATATATGTTGTATGTAATTGATATTTGAGTGAAAGAAATACATTAATAGCAGAGTACCTACCAACGATCAGAAACTCATCAATTATGCGTCGTTCTTCAATTGAGCATTTCATCAAACACCTTGTGAGCTATCTTATACCGACAAAAGAAAACAACCAAAACCAAAACTCAAATAATTAACGGTTAACATTCCTACAAGAGTAAAAATTAAATATTTGTGTTACATACCCTCGGTACCTTCATCGAACATCTTCTGAGCGATCTTATACAATAATACGGATAAAAGAAAATAATTAAAACCAAATATCGAATACTTTATAGTGAACATTCCTACAAAAGTTCAAATCAAAAATCAGTGTCACATACCTTTAGTTCCTTTAAATATTGCCTCGCAATTTATAGATATCATATTAACTCGTGCGGAAAAAAAGCAAAATTTGATTTTAAGTTTTCAAAAAACTGTCTTGTTTAAAAATATTTGCAGAGGTACAAAATCCTTTACGCATGGTCGGCCATTTTGCCGAAAACAACCCGACCTTATTCACCATGAATCACTACGAGACCATTTTTTGAAGAAATCGCTCGCATTTCAATGCTCCTTGCAAGAACAGACTCATAACACATGGTCACATATTGAGGACGGGGACCTCGAATACATAGGCAATGATTGAAAATACTGATGACAATGGGAATAGTGATGAAAATCGGAATTGAAATTGAAACTCTGATATTGGGAAAGTTTCAAACTGAAAGAGGAAGGGAGGGGATACAGACACGTGGCAGTATAACGAGATGAGTTAATGAGCGGGAAAAGCACAAATATTAGAGAAGAAAGATTAAAGATATTAACAACACAAATAGCTAACAAAAAACGAAATTTTTTCAGTGAAGGAGAGTTCTTGGTTTCAAGTTTCTCTAGAGGGTTTCTTTCTATGAGTAGCTCCCTCGTTGGTGAAAGCAGCCCTACCGAATTAATTAGGGGGTGTAGTTGGAGTGGTTCGAAACCGGGGTCCGGATTAGATCAACCGGTTTCGATCATGTGCCACTACCGCTGAGGCGAAGCTGTTCAAAAAAAAGAACAAATAGCTACCCAATACCAATGACTTTTCGTTTTTGTTAACAATAGGATTTTATAGCACGCGCGCTGCGCCGGGTTTTATGAATGTAAAATTTTATTATCAAAATAAATCATAGGATTAGGTTGATCTACATGACAATATATTAATAATTTTATAAAAACACATCCAGAAATAATAAAACGTGCGATGAAAAAATAATCACAGGATAGGGTTCTAATATGGTGCTAGAATATTGAAACAAAAAAGAGCCAAAAGAGATTTCAAATATTATAGATAAAATATTGAATTTCCAACTTAAAAAAAATTATATTTACCCATCAAGTTTAAATTTTTTTGAAAGAAAAATCACTTAAAGTAGTATAATACACTAAGACCATATTAAGTTAATAATAATAGTAAATAATTAATATAAAGTTTGTGGAAAAGGTACAAATATTTGAGTTGAGTTATTGTTTTTTTTAAATATAATTATCGTACATGACACATGAAAAGTGAGTAATATACACTAATAATATAGCTGTTAGAAAAAATATACAGTAATAATATAACTTTTTATTAAAAATTGTATTGAACCTCATAATTAAATATAACAAATATTGTTTATATAAGAAATACAAAAGATAAAACAATTATAAGAATACAATATGTAAAAAAATATATTACTTAAGAAAAACTAAAAACGAAAGCGATAATGACATAATTTTGTATTCTTAATTAATATCTTTACGAAAATGGTTAATATGATTTAGTCCTTACAATTGAAGCTTTATTTTGGCTTATCATTTAAAAATTATTTCCCGACTATATTATCATTGGAGTTTAAGACTATTGTGATTTAATCTTTTGACTTTATCTAAAAATTGTTTAACTTTAAAATTGAAAGATTATTTTGGTTTAACCTGTGCATTTATTTTAAAAACAACTAACATTTCAAAGTATTAAGTTATTTTGCTTTTATACTTAAACAATAGTTCCGTCATAAAAAAATAAGCTTTATTTATTTAGACCTTTAATTTTTTTCGAATGGTTTTACCTTTAAATAAATATACATATTACTAATGCACAAAATTTATGTGGTCTTTTATTTGATTAAGAAAACATATTATTAATGAGTTAGTGTAAATTTTGATTTTGAAATACATTTGTAAGTTACATTTTTTTCATAAAAAACTTATATGCTAGTATGTAAAATATAAATAACAACATATATTTAAGAATATTTTTTACCAAAAAAAGACAGAAGTTGTAACGTAAACCGTTTGTTCTATAACGACTTATTCACATCTTAGCCAAACGATCAAACTATAATATGATGCGTATCTACATAAGATCAATTCTAAGAATAAAGTTTAATGGTTAAATCAAATTAACTTAAACTTTAATACTTAAACAGTTCAAGAATAAAGGTTAACTGTTTCAACAAAATAAGCATAAACTTTAAAGTTAAAATATTAAAAAAAAGTTTTAGAGTTTAATCGAAATAGAGTTTAAATTATTTTACCCTTGATTAAAGTTCTTGAATAAATAAATATATTAAATATTGTTTACATGAAGTTATAACAAGCATTTATGAAATTTAAAATAAGAAAAAATTATTTAAAAAATAGACACAATGTTTTAATAAAATAAAGGTTAAAAAGAATACAAAAGTTAAAAAGGAATAACAATCGGAATCCATATTTTTAAAAAATTAAGTTGAAAAAAGCAAAATAGGTTAAAAAGAATACAAAATTAAAAAAACGACATAAAAATTCTAAATTTTCTAAAGACAGGATTCGAACCCTCGCCTTCTAGCTAAAAAATATGGTCTTTACCAAGTCAGCAGATTCAATTTTAGTTAAAAAATGTGTTACTTAATATATATTATAAAAGTGTCTTTCCTTAAAAAAGGAAAAAGGGATTTTGTAAGAGCAGGAATCGAACCCCAGCCTTCCGCCTAAAAGAAATAGTCCTTACTATCCCAGCAGCTTCTCATTTGTTAAAGATGTTATTTAATATATATTATAAAAGTGTTTTTTCCTTAAAATAAAAATAAGGGATTTTGTAGGGGCAGGAATCAAACCCCCGCCTTCCATGTAAAGACATAGTCCTTACCAACCCGGCAGCTTTACGTTTGGTTAAAATGCGCGTTATTTAATATATATTATAAAAGTGTTTTTTTTCCTTGAAAATGTATGGTACTATAATTTGATTAGTTTAAGACTTGAAGCCATCTGCTAGCACTTGAGTAGGTTAATTAAATTCTTTAGATTTCTAATGTTACATTTACCCATGAAGATAGTATCATTTGTAAACTAGAGGTGTGAGCAATGGACTTTATCTTTGCCCAACTGAATTCCTTCAAATATTTTGAACTCACATGCATCTTGGATCATCACATTGAGCACTTCAGCTACAATAAGAAATAATTAATTAAGGTGATTATGGATCTCTGACACGCACGAACCGCTACATTATTTTATTTAAATATTTTAGAGCACACACGGTGTTTTAAAAATGGTTTCACCTTAGAAGTAAACTACATGCGTGATAAACAAGTATCATTTATCCGTATATAGTAGAGCTCTTTTGGTAAGACCGAGTATCAAACTCAGATAATGGAAGCTCCTAATAATCAACTTACACTATTATTTGGTCAACAATAAAGTAAGAAGTAAATAAACTAAAGAACTACAACTAAACAACAAAAAGCAATAAAATAAAGATAAAACTTACAGGAGCATGCAATAGGAGTGAATTTGAAGCAGGAAGGTACTCATTCAGATTAGATACACCCTAACCAAATATATTAATGTATATAATCATGTGATGTGACTATATTGACATATTAAGTACACAAGATAAAAAGTATACACGTTCTAATTAGTAATTCATCTATAGATACAACGAATTACACCAGATACATAAGCATAACCTCTTGATGCGTAAGGCTTTATACTATAAGATAATACAAAATACCCGATCATATATGGAGATAAAATATACATGACTCAATCTATGACTAGCCAAATCATAAGCACTCTTGATGATTCAAACAATACACATAACACACATGAAAATAACTTCTCATAGCATAAGAACATATAATAGGTTAAATATCTAAAATCCCAAACCATCATCCACGAACCTCATGTAATACCCCAAAAGCACATAACAAGTCTATTCACACAAAAATCCACCAACCTAGTGTCAATCTTGACATAACCAAACATTTTTTAAGTATACACACACTTGAAGATAAATATTTCACACATAAAGTCAACCTAACATAGATGTATACAACACTCACATGCGCTGAAAGTATCATCAATACAACCATATATACTTAGTTATTGAGTCAAAGCATAATATCATCCAAGTCAAATCATCATATAATACATAATACAAACAACTAGAACATGTCTAATCCAAATAAATCAAAATGTTCAACTCATAGTTTCTAAAAACAAAACCAAATCATACATAAAATCGGATTCAACATAATCAATAGGAGAGATTATACCAAACCCGAAATAAGTGTAAAATGGGATGTACAATGAGTTATAAATTCCCTTCTAAGCTTGAATCACCACCTAAGGCACCAAGGATCTACTCATCTACCTCAAATATTTGAGATGAAAAGAGGAGCTTCAAAGCTCCTGGGACCGAGAAAAGAAGAAGAAAATCAAAATCCCATGTTCTATGGCAGAGATTTCGCCTTAAATTGTTGAATTGTGGATAGCACGACCCGTGTAGTGACTTTGTTTCTCTCATCCATGCGTTTTAACTGTTTCTTCACAATACAAGGAGAACAAATTCTGGAAATGCCTTGATGATGGAAGAATGTGGTCTAAAGACTATTCAGTTGCACAAGGATGACTTGGTAAATATCTACGACATGCCCTTAAACCTTTGGTCAAAAGAAACTTCAAGCTCGTCGCTTCAAGATAGGGACTCGTAGTTTTGTGTTATGCTATAGGAACGAGTAATTTTGTGTTATGCTTATCGTGCGTTAACGAATAACTTTAAACACAAGTACTATGGATTTTGTAATAGCTTGTGCGTGTTTTATATAATATTAGTTTTTCTGCATTTTTGAATGTATTGGATCATAACTATAACAGGTTAAAATTATTATTTGTTCCTAATTACAAAAAGAATAAAAAAAGGCAATAGCAGTGATAACACTATTAGGAGCAACACTTTTAGGTGCGACAGAAGAAAAATAGCATCGTCGTTAGTAGCAGCGACACTTTTAGGTGCGACAGGAGGAATAACATCGATATTAGTAGTAACGACATTATTAGTAACGACAATTGGCAATATCAGCGACAGGTAATACGACGAACCAACACCAACAACATTTGAGCATTAGTGACAATACATTAGCTGTGACACGTTGCCGCTAAAGCCTTTAGCAACAACTTTTCGAGATTTTAGTAGCAACACGTGTTGCTGTAAAAGCCGAAATTTCCTGTAGTGGAGGTAGACTGTAAAAAAATTACAAAGTTTTTATATTAAGATGTAAATTAACTTGAAAGTTTGTTAAATACACTAACAAAGTTGATAACAATTTACACAAACATGTCAATAGCTAGCCTAAATTAATTTTTTTAAGTTTTATAATGTGTATTATTATGTATAATTACAATTTATTTATTAATCTTCTAATATAAATAAAAGACTAATTTGATAAAATTTATTAGACGATCTGAACCATTCATTTAAAAAATGTTTAATCTTGACCATTCATTTACTTAAAATCAAAAAATTAATTTTGACTTTTTAGAGTCAAAATTATTAGAGATAATTTCATATATGCCCTTATTAAATCATATAAATTGTATTTATCCACCTTAATTTACAAATATCATATTTACCATTTATAATATTTCAAAATATCATAATTAACCAAATTCTTAGTTTATCATTCTAAAATATTTTATAATCATTTTAAATTCTTTTTTAATTATAACCAATAACGTTTAACTTTATTACTCTTAATTGTAACAATAATGATTGATGACTTATATTAGGAATATAATTACGTCTCTTCTTATCATGATACCACGTTTCTGCCGTCAAGTCTGCCCTCTCACTCGCGTCAATATATCCACCGCTAGTTAGAGTGTTGACGCCGTACGTCGTCATTGTTTAAATTCTCATTTAATTCGCGTTTTATTATTATTTAATATGTTTTTATTAATGTCCAATATTTATTATCGTTTAAACCAACCCGTATATCACACGGACATTTAGTCTAGTACTCTTACATAAGAATATACTTTAGAACAGCAATTTACAAGACTGCAACCACAACGGATTTTACCCGTGTAATTTTGAATAAACAAGTCCAAATTGACGATTTAATTTGACACATAATCCTTGTTGAAGTACCACAATATATAATAATGTTCATCATAAATACAAATTCCATTACAAAATCATACTTCACTCTACTTATGTAGCTAATTAAGTCGAGATGGAAAAAGGAAAAAAAACCATTTAGGGATGCCAACTGCTAATTAATATGACCCTATATATATGGGATTTGTTTAATTTATACTAATTAATCAGTTAATTATGGGCTATAAAAAGTGGGCCCACACTTGCATTTCCAACCCTCAGGTTCATAGTTTGTATACTGGATTCCTACATGGCTTGTTGTGGGCACTTGGGTGGGCTCACATGGGCTACACCCATAACATTTGTGATCACAGCTTGGTGGTCTTGATCCTATCCTGTTTTCAATCCCTCTTCCATATCTCTCATCTTCATCCTACATTCAAGTTTCAAACCCAACATCAGTCAATTGGTCAAAGGATTGAGAGAAAGCATGAGAAGAGAGAGAGGGAGAGAGATGCTTTTATACAACATGAACGAATCAATGGTCTATTGGGTATACACGTGCACATAACTAGATAAATATTTTGATAGTCAATTAGTCAAATCCATCGGTCAATTGGTCAAAGGAGTAAGAGTGTGTGCGTGTATGAGTGTGAGAGAGAGAAAGCATGAGAAGAGAGAGAGGGAGAGAGATGCTTTTATACAACATGAACGAATCAATGGTCTATTGGGTATACACGTGCACATAGCTAGATAAATATTTTGATAGTCAATTAGTCAAACCCATCGGTCAATTGGTCAAAGGAGTAAGAGTGTGTGTGTGTGTATGAGTGTGAGAGAGAGAAAGAGAAAGAGAGACTTGTATGCATGAATATGGTTGAATTAGATGATGTGTTGGGGGCAATTAGCGCATACCTTTGTTGAAAATCTTGAATCCCACACTGCTTTAAAGGCCATACTAGATTGAGGAGACATTATCTGTGTTTTTGTGCCTTCTGATCATATCAAAATATTGCAATGCATATATAAGAACCTTGTTCAAGATATATAATAATGATGATAACAACAATAATTAAACACAAAAGGAATTAACCTTGTTTAGTAGGGACAAGAATTGGAGCCCCATCATTTGGTACTAGAGGCCTGCTAATTACTCTCATTATACACATCATTATTATAACAAACCTACAAAATCTTCTTCCCTTCATGATGATGTGATGATGGTGATGGTTTTGGTCTTGAATGACAAAAGGAAAAGGAGAAAGATGATTTACAGTTTGAAAGCATAAATCAACATGATTGCACAAGTATATATACATATATAGATATGTATATATGTATATACAATGAGGTGTGAATATGAAAAAGGGCCCCTACAAAACAACACAAGCAAGAAAAATCCAAAAGAATTATTGGGATTATCACAGTATGTTGCTTAAGAAACAAGCGATTCTATTTCTTGCTAAACATCACAAAATTTTCAATCTTTTTACCCTTTTGACAACTCACTTGTGAGAGAGAGAGAGACTGTGTGTGTTTTACTATGTGTTATAGATACATATAAAAAAGTAGGAAGGAATTCTGCATAGAAGCAATCTTGAAGCTACTAATGCATAGACTGAAGAGCCCATGCACCCCTTTTTAAATCAGAAACCTTCATTCTACAAGTGGAAGTAAAGAGATCAAGTGATCAGAAAGTCTATCATACTTTTCACCTTTTTATTTTCTTTCCCTTTTTTATTTGTCTAGTATGGATATCAAATCATCAATGAGTTGGTTAAAAAATATTAATTGATTGAGTACTAAATAAATAATAAAAGAGTGTGTACCTGAGAGTCAACTTTCAACTCAAAATCTGGGCCATTGATTGACTAGTTTATGGCCCACTTATGACAAAGTATTAATTCTATAGACGATGATGATGATGAGTATTCATTGCTCTTTGGGTACCACCATGTATTTGTACCATGTATAATTAACAATATACTCCCATTCACACAATTGCTTTGAAGAATCAAATCTGCAAGTATTGTTAGGTTTCTAAAGTGATAAACAAAAAAACTTGTGTAAATTATACTGATTTCTTTTTTTTAATTTAATATAAAAGCAAAGAAATATCAAGATTTAGACTTAAGTGTTTTTGTGTAAAAATGTGAAAAGGTAGCTTTGTAGATGGATTGAATAGGTGTGTAGTAGGATGAGCAAAGTGCACTGCTTTAGAGACTGATTTGGAATGTGGAATGGGAAAGCTTTGTTTTAAAAAGTCAATAAATAAACTTTGATTGGATCAATCTATATATGACCGCAGTAAAATTTAATATATAGATTACTGCCAAAACGCTAATTTCAATATTGACAAATTTTAAACGTGTTACGTAAAGGGTCAATGAATATTTTTTGTTTGGTAGGAAAATCATATTTTATCTTACAAAATCTTCCTACTTCATCCTCCTACACCAGACGATAACATGTGTAGCGCATTTATTCTCTTTCTTCACCTCTCCTCTTCCTTTTAAGTTTTTAACACTTGTCGTGATCTTATAAATAAGAGGATTTGTATGAGTTATAACAAGTCGAGTTAGAATGACTAGACATGCTTTATGTCAATTTAATTATTATTAATATTACTAATGTATCAAAGTGTTAAAAGAACCAAATTACAATTAACTTTTATAATCATTTCATTATATACAAAAGGTTTTATATAGTGATACCTTACGCAAAGTTCGTTAAATAAGTTATCAAACTTTTTTCAGTGTCCCATTTTAAGTTAACATTGTATACAATGATAACTTAAAATGAAATACGGAAAATAATTGATTGTATAGATGATTGAGAAAGTTAATTGTATTTATTAACAAAAAAAACAAAGTTTATTACATATGATGATTTCTTATGCAAAGATAGTTATATTTTGATACAATAATACAATGATATCGATCTTAAGCAAGTTACAATAATAATGTATTAATAAAAAACAAAGTTTATTACATATAATGATGATATCTTATGCAAAGTTAGTTATATTTTCTGATACCTACTTATAACACCGCGATTTCAAAGTCAACTTTTTCTCTTTTTCATCTTTGAAAACATATGTATTTCAGTTTAATAAACAAAACAGCGAAAGTCTTGACAAACATTTTCTTTATTTAATACAATAAACCCAAATACGAAGCTATATGTATAAAATTCATTTGGATAACTTTCAACCCGTTTTCTTTTCCAGATAATCTCGGATTTTTTATATAACAATTTAAGAATGATAATGAATTAAAAAGTATTGTTTATTATGTCGAAATGAGTTGAGTTAGGTTGACTATAAAAATTATATCACAAGTGCAGATTTTTATGAATTAAAAAGGATTGTTTATTGTACAAAGTTGGCTTTTAATTAACCCAATCAAACCATTTATAAGTTACCATGGCACATCTAAATATTACTATCATAAGTTCTTGACTTTATATATCATTTTATACATTTAGTAAACAAGTCAAATATAGTTAAAATCCAATTGTATAAATATCATTTAACAGATAAGTCAAGTATATATATTTAAAGCCAATTGCTGGAAATGTTTTCTTGCAAGAGTGGAATTAATGTACAAAACACGATGGTATTTAAGGTGGTCTTTTGTGTGAGTTGGGTGCAGTCCTGCAGTAATTAATGTGTGATATGGGGATCTGATGGATCAGTGAAAGATGCATGTTCCTTTGATATCTCAGCTATCCTCATTTGTAAAAATAAAATAAAAAGAAAATAAATAAATAAATAGCAGCTTGAAGCTGGGTGACATGCTCTCATTAATGCAGTTCTTATGATTTTGGGTTTTCTCCAGCTAAAAAGAGTAGCTGGAAATGGGTCAGTAGTCAGATGGTTATGGTATTATTGGTTTGTGGTTTAAACCACAAGGTCAGACCCTTCAACCCTCATAATGAATGTTTCACTGCCTTCTGAATGAAATTTATAAGTGTTTATAACAGTTTATTGCTGCAATGAAACTAGGGGTAACATTTCTACGACACAGAAATAAATGGTTTAGGATTGTCTAGTAAAGCGTCGACCCGCTTAACCTGTTTAATAACGTGTTGTGTGGAGTTGGGTTGTGGATAAACTGGCCGACCTACCAATCCGCTTTATATTCGAATTTATAGATATAAGATAAAGATAAGTTTAAAACGTCAAACTGTTTAACTAGTTTTCAAAGTGATTACAACCCGTTTACCTGACCAACCTATAACAACTCACTTAACCCCACAACTTGTTTGACCTATTTAGATAAACAGCTTACACAGGTCATGTCTGGGTTAGGGTTGTGTTATTCAAGAAGATTAACTAAGCAGGTTGTTCCCAGAAAAAAGATACTTTCAAGAAACGACAAACACGACTGAAGTGGCTATACATACAAATCCATTTATGGATCTACATGTTCAGGTTGGGTGATATCAACCTCCCAAGCCAAACCTGACAGAATATCAACACTAATCAAGATGCGATAACCAGAGAAATCCTTTAATAAGCAAACCTAAACAATCTTTTTAACAAGTGAAAATGTAAGTACCATCCGAGGTTACCATAGTGAACCTATCCAGTCTTTTTACCAAGTGATAAAATGTGAGCACCAATTGAAAATCTAGGTCAAACCTTAGAATGATGAGACAGTCAAGGGGTGTTTAGCATTGCATTTGGAAACGGTCGTGTGAAGTGAAAAATATTAAAATCAAATAATCAAGTGTAGCATAAGAGTTATAGGCTAAAAGCCTAAAAGAGTTTGCATTTACTTTTGTTTTGTGAAGTTTCGATAATATAATAATAGGAAAAATTTACATAATAGTAACCAAGTTTGAAAAGTGTTCTACCAAGGTCACTCACCCCTTTATTTCACATTGTGAAATAACCCATGAAAATGACCTTGGTGGAACATTTGTCAAACTTGGTTAGTATTCCTGTGAAATAAACCCTATAATAATAAGTTGTTTGCATGTGTGACAAATTCTGAACGTGCATATTAAATATGATTGTATTTAACTATAGATGGTTTACTAATGTATGTCATCTGTCTCAAGACTTACCTTTTAATGTAACAAACTTTTAAAACTCACCTTTTGTATGTAATTAACTTTTTTTCATTAAAATATTCATTTACATGATTTTTTTCCTATTTTATATGACCAAATTACATCAAAAAGCAGCTTACATAACGTTTTTCATGTTGTATTTGACCAAGTTTACATCAAAAGTAACTTTTAAATGTTTAGTATATTATTAGATAAGTTTTGTAGCATGATACACAGGACACTAAAACATGCATAGTTAAATGCATTCCTATATAAGTATATAGTACTTGTGTTACTCAATTGGCTTTAGTAATATAATTTCTTCTTGTTCAAAAAAAAAAAATCCTATATAGTTTACCCTATCCAGAACTGAATACATGAAATAACCAGATTCAATTCACTGTACCCAAAACTAAAACAAATTATCTGCGATTGACAACACACTAATCAAATAATTACTTTCAAACCACAAATGCCGAACACCCCCAAGAACTAACTTGATACAGAAAGATGATCACTTAAGAACAGCAAAATTTAATATAAAAGACTTGCAAATACGGGTCAGGGACTAAAAAAGGTGATGAAACAAACATAGTTGATTCCTAATGACTATCAACAAGCAACTAACAACAGGATATCATCACGTAGAGATTCCTATGAGTCTATGACAAATATTTACAAGAAATAGTGATTAACACTTGCAAATTTTACTTCTTAGGGTGAACTGCTTCAACAACCGCTTCTATCTCTTCCTTGGCCCTTTCAAGAATGCCCGGTCCTTTGACCTTTTCTATCGGGGTGTCTTCATTTATGTCCTTGCTTGTTCCATGTGTTTCCTTGTCATGGCTTGGTGATTTCTTAATCTCTTCCTTGCCTTTTTCGATCAAGTTTGCTCCTTTTGCCTTCTCTTCTTCCATTTCCAAATCATATAGAAGCTAATGTGAGTAATCTATATGTATGTATGATAATGCATACATACTAGATATGTGTATATGTATATGTAGATCGTGGATGTGTATGTATGTATGTGTCTATATATATATATATTATATCTCTATACATATATACATGTGTATATACATATGTATATCTCTATACATATATACATGTGTATAAACATAATACACATATATAATATACTTTTGAGTAGCTAGCGATGAAAGGAAATTTGGGCCTATAATAATACTTCTAAGAGTGGGCGCATCCAACCAGCGGGTGCGGGCTGGTTGGTATATGACTACACCCAAACACCATTGCCCCCACCCCCTATTACCCCTCAGCTGGTTTCGGTTCACGCTGGATTCGATTTTTTTTTGGTAACTATGTGGTGTATGTATGTGTGTGTGTATATATATACATATATATATATATATAGTGAAAGGTTCATTTGAGAACCGTTTTTATTGCGAGAATCGCGAGAACCAATCATAGCCGTCCAATTCCCCCTCCTTCAATTGGATTGCCCACCCATGAATTCCTTACATGCACCCTGTCACACTCAATCCCCCCACGCTCATCATCCATGAATTCCATTATCCTAAATGAACGGCTAAGATTGGTTCTCGCGGTTCTCGCAATAAAAATGGTTCTCAAATGAACCTTTCCCTATATATATATATATGGATGCGGGGGTTAAGAGTGATAGGAGTCGGATGAAGGGGGATGGAAGGGGAAAATGATGTGGCGCTGACGTGACAATGGGAATGATGGGGATAGATGCATATGATCTAAAGGATGTTTCAAAAACCACCAAATATGTTTAATGGCATGACATATTTTAATATAGAGCATCAAGATCCCATTACAATCTTACAGATCATTAGATATATCTTGAAAATACATGCAATCTCAAGAAATTTACAGTTAATAAGGTGCTGACTAGTATGTCGCATTTTGTCGGTGCAAGAGTCAAACTCACAACATGCACACCAGGCGCATAAATTAGTTGTAACTGTCACGGACCCGTAGGTAGAAACAAAAATCAACAAAGAGTTTAGAAACTCTGTAGAACTTTAGTCATTTGATCAAGAAAACAATGTCAATTTATAATGGCAACTCCAATACATTTTGGTGCAAAAAGAGCATATCTTTTACACACCAAACTTGATTGCATTCCAATGTAAGCACCAAATATTCTAATACTAAATGATTTATATTCACGCTGTGTTTGACTCAACTAAATTATTTTATTTATAACTTTTACAAAAACATGTTCTTGTAACGAACTAGTGACATATTCTCTCTCTCTGTTTTTTTTTTTTAAAAGTGATAAATTCTTATAATTTGATTCTCTTCTATACGTAAATCCGGCAATACGAACTTTTGCACGAAAATTACTCCCACTCACTAGTCAAAGAAGCTATACTATTATTCAATGTAGATCAAAAGTTACTCCTTCCATCTTATGAAAACTAGTTAAAGATAAACCTGGTTTGAAGTGAATGTAATCTTTCAAAAGATTTAAGTTAACTGCCATACGGAAGTAAGTATTCTGATGAACTAGCTGACTCAACTGCTTAATCTAAGAAATTAAAATTCTACTAATGATGGAAGTTAAATCAACCACTTAAACCCTAATGATGGCAGTTATATCGCTGAATAAACTAGTTAGAATGGCAGTTAGAGTTCTAACTGATCATAACAAACCCTAATTCAGATGAATTAGCTAAATCAACCACTTAAACCAACAATTAAAGTTCTGCTAACTAACAATTAAAAATGTAATTCAGACAAAATTCCCTAAATCAACCGGTTATATATCAATTAAATTAATGTTATTGATCATTAAACCCTGATTCTTACAAATTTGTTGAATCAACCACTTGAAATAACCCAATAAAATTCTTTAATTGATCATCAAGACCCTAAATTTGAACGAATTATCTTAATCAACCACTTAAAAAACAATCAAAGTTCCGTCAAGATATTTGAAACCCTACTTTTTAGGAATTAGCTGAATCAACCAATTAAATAGCAATTAAAGTTCTGTAACTGATTAATTAAACCCTACCTCTAACGAATTAGCAGGATAAACCAGTCAACAAAACAATTAAAGATCTGCTACTGATCAATTAAACCCTAATTCGAGTAACTTGTAAGAAGAATACGTTAAATGAATGAAACGGGGTCAAATTGATCAAATTATCATATAAAAGTGTTGGGATAAAGATAAATAATAAACAAAAACCCATTAAAAGTACCTAGATGATATTTGGTAGATTCAGATACGTCCGCCATTGAAGCTGGATAGAGTTTCCTACTCTGATCTGAAACAACACTGCTTTCCACTCCAATACCTTTTTGGGCCGATCACGTAAAACTATTGGGCTTTCTAAGTTTAATGTTTAGCCCAGTTAAACTTTGAATGTTCCCATATTTTCTTTGAATGATATTTATACTACTATATTTGTCCATAATACTTTTTTGTCATATAAAACAAAAGGTATATTTAAACTAAAATACCAATGGTTTTCTTACATCTATTTGTGCATCTGGTATAAGGTTGTCTACACTATCCCTCTCCTTCTCTCATAAAAAAAAAGACCACTTAATCAGAATTTTTTTTTGAAAAGCAAAATACCATTCTATCAGAATCTACTTCAGAAAAGATCATGAAAGCTAACATCCTCTCCTTCTTTCTCTTAGTTGAACATCTCTTCGGTATAACTTCGGTTCAAATGACAAGCTTTATCCATCAAACAACCTCTGTTCTTTCATACTTGATACTTTGCTTAATTATAGAGCGTGACATGTTGATTCCAATGTTTTCCTTTCTGCCAAAATTGAAATGTTGATGATATGATTAAGTTGCTATATTTCATGTTTAGTTCATTATAAAACTAGAGTTGTGTTTAATAAAGTCCATTTTAAAAAAATAGTTCTGAAATTTTAACAGGTGATTCAGTATACAAACACATGTGATTTGTAAAGGCATCACCTGTGAATTACGAAAATACCACTCCACATAAAATTTTAAAATTGAATCTGGATCATTGATCCAAAGGCTAAAATTAGTCTCTTAGAACTATAAATTAATTATGGACTATATATATTAAACATTCTGATTATTTATTTTGCCCATTTTAATGTTAGAAAATGTTTCCCCTTAATCAATAATTATCATTAGAAACAAATAAATACATATGTTAAGATATATACGTATTAGGAGATATACTAGTAGATATATATTGATTTAGTTGTATATCCTATCCCATTGTAAAGGATATGGACTGCTTTTCTTTTATCAATCTCCCGTGTGTGTAATGCTAATGAATTAAACGAAAACTAATATTTGCGAAACTTTATATGGTATTAGATAAGGCCCGATTTCCTTACCTCTCAAATCTTGCCAGATTGGATTACAACTTAATGTTTTGGTTTATGTCGACGACTTGGTTATTTCATGCAATCATTCAAGTGCTTTACGATTATTCAACGCTTATTTGAGTTATTGTTTCGCGTGAAAGATTTGGGTCCTGTCAAATACTTTCTTGTCAGTGAAGTAGCTCACTTGACATTCAAGTAGCTCACAACTCATCTAGGTTATTTTTATGTCAATGAAAATATACTCTTGATGTTATTACCGAGACCGGTCTTTTCGGGGCTAAACCAACGTCGTTTCCTATTGAGCAGAATCACAACTTGGACTTGCATACTTCTGAATCTTATCGTCGCATAGTCGGTCATCTTGTATACTTATCTGTTACTTGACCTGACTTGGCGTACTCTGTTCAGGTATGTCTCGATTTATGCAAGAACCAAGACAAAATCATCGGGAAGCAGCTTTACGAGTCGTCCGATACTTAAAAGGTACTTCAGGTCGGGGAATTTTGTTGCTTGCTAAAAGTGACTTATCTTTGCAAGGGTGGTGTGATTCTGATTGGGTTGCATGTACCATCCCTCGTCATTCATTAATAGAATGGCTTGTTTTCTTGAGTCAGTCTCCCGATTTCTTGGAAGACAAAGAAATAACATATAGTTTCAAGGTCATATGCCGAAACGGAATATCGATCTAAGGTAGCCATAACTTGTGAGCTTAAGTGGCTGAAAGGCTTGTTACTCAACTTGGGAGTTCATTATCCCAAAGCTATCCATCATTTTCTGATAGTCAATCGGCTATATATTTCGCTCGCAATCCAGTTCAACGTTAATGTACCAAACATATCGAGGTTGATTGTCACTTTGTTCGTGATGCCATTGCTGACAGTTTGATTGATCTCTCCTTTGTTTCTACAAAGACACAACTAACAGATATTTTCACAAAAGCTTTAAGTTTGATCTTCTACTAAACAAGTTAGGCATCTTGAATCCTCATGCTCCAACTTAAGGGGGGTGTTAAGATATGTAGAATTAAGAGATATACTATTTTAAAGGACACAAACTGTTTTTCTTGTACCAATCTCCTGTATATATGTTGGGCTAATGAATAAAATGAAAACTATTCTTTGTCAAACTTTACAAGATATTACAATGGGCCTAAGTCTATACATACTATAAATACTTGATTTTTTTTACACTTTATGATAAGACTCACGTCTCATTTGTGGTGTTTGTTAAAATTTAATATATGCCGCCATGATATTACCATCTCTTAGGCTGCCCGTAGCACCCAAGCTGAAGGGCTCGGGTTGGGCTTCGGCTCACTTGGGTTGAGGTCCGGCTCCCCACTCCCGACACTAAACACCTTTCTTCTTTTTTCTTTTTTTTTAGTTTTGTAAGAAAAAGTAAGGAGAAATAAAATATTTAGATTATTTGGGTTATGTGCTACTTATGTTTTTTGATAAGAGAAAAAAAAGAAAAAATGATGTGATAGCTGATATGACATTTAGGTTGAAAATGGTTTGGGTTAACCACAACTCGTGTCTTAGAAGGCTTGATGGAATTGAAATATCAGTCAAAAAATAAACTAGAAAAGAACGAAAAGTTTACTAATAGTTTCGATTTTTATTGTATACAATATTATTTTTTATTTTTTTTCAAAAAAAAAAAGTTTAAAATCACGCTACGACGAGGGCGCTAAAAACCTTGCTATACATTTTTCATGAATGATGAATTAATTAAGAAGAAATGGTAAACAAGCTGTTCAAGCTTCAAAGCAGCGCAATAGACATGAATTAGGTTTTAGCAACTTTTGAAATGAGGCAATGACCCATGTTCAAACCTTACATTAGGTTTTAGCTTTATTTTTTTCTAAATTTTCCAAAAACACCCTTAACTTTTTGTTTACTAAGAAACAGCACCTAAACATATAAAAATTCTCCATTTTGCCTCACAAACCATGGATCAAATAGAAACAGTCTTAAAATGCGCGACAGTAATGATCCATCTGGATGTAATTCACGGTTGAAAAAAATATAAAAATGACTAAAATACTCATATTCATGAGTTATTAATGATGTTATAAATAATTCTCACACTACACCATATTTTGAAATCCACATAATACCCCGATTGTTAAATTAAAAAAGAAATTAAAGATGGAGAAGTAACCAACTCCTTTTACTATAAGGTCATGTTAAATTCGTGGACTTTTTGGAATTTGTATTTTAAATCCTAACAAATCATGGATTTGATTAGAATATAATCATGAGATTTCAAATGATGCAATTTCCTCAAAATCTCAAGAAATATTTTGAGTGGAGGATTTTAGAAATAAAAGAGTACCCTTAGGATTTCAAAATCCTTAAACATAGGATTATCGTTTTTACCATTCTACTTTTTTATACTTTAAACCTAAAACCTAATCCACTGTTTCACTTAGGTGTTGAAGTATAAAAGTATATGTGTGTATAAGCTTGATACAAGTGACTTATAAACCTAAAAAAAAAAAAATACTTAATCAGATTAACCGAAAACGAATAAAGACATACAAATCAACTTAAGGTTTGCGGGTCGATCAGATTAACCCGATTAAGCTTTTTAGACCATAACGTAACCGAACCTAATAAACTTATTTGAGCTTGGATTGGGTCATGTAAGTTGTGTTCGGGTACTTTTAACACCGCTAGTTTCACACATTCCAATGTCATGTTTTCACGTATACGGGTTTGTGTCACATGCCCTGACACGAATAATTATACGGGTCATGTTCATGTCATGACCCGCCGACCGCTAACAAGCGACATGTGAACCCGAATACAACACGATTGCCAACCCTAACCCAAATTGTAAATGAAGAAACATAATTCAAACTAAAAGAGGATGATAAAAGTGGAAATATGTACTTTGAAGGTGTAGTATCTCATTGATACATCATACATACATGTTGCTTATTTGCAACATATATAATTGAAATAACGCAAAAATGTATTGAATTTGTGATTTCAAGTATTCCATTGCATAAGTTACAATGTAAATGTGTTGAATTTATTATTTCAAGTATTCCATTGCAAGTGTTACAATGTGACTTGGTTTAAATGTTCCTAAATTGTAGCATAAATTGCAAAACCAATTGAATGCACATGTTTGAGGTTCTCCAAAGTTTTTTATATGATTATGATTTCAATGGCAACATTTATATCATTACAAATCGGACAAAATACGCGAAAATACAATAAACTATTCCAATATTGTCATTGTATGCAACCAACTTTATTTTATACCTAAAAATACAAACAACGTACAAATTTGATTCATTGTATGCAATCCGTGATTACTAGGTCACCGGTTGTCAATTGTATACAATAAACAAAATTTATAAGTTGTTTGTATTTTTAGGTACCAAAGTTCTTTTATTTTTGGCTAGGTTACTGGTAAGTTACCTATTGTCATAGGTAACTTGCATACAATAAACCAAATTTGTAAGTTGTGTGTATTTTTAGATACAAAATAAAGTTATTTGCATACAATGAAAATATTGACATAGTTTGTTGTGTTTTCATGCAATTTGCCCTTACAAATCTAATGCATCTATTGTTCTATCCACCAAGAATCTTAGAATGATTAAATCAAGGAAAAACTTAAATTTATGAACAAAAACTGAACCTTACCTAAATCAATTTGGAAATCACATTCATGAGCAAGACCTGGAAAACCTAGATAATTCTTTGCAAAATCCAAAACTTCAAGCAATAAGAGGAAAGAGTATGTGAAGACAAATAGATAATGATGAACAAATGGTAAGTGACCAAAAATGATGATGATGAAATCAGAGATGTATTTGTTGATCGTGGTTGAAACAACAATGATGGAAAGAGTTGCTAATGTAGTAATGTTGTCTCTTTGAGATGATGGCATTGGGTCTAGGGGCGTCTAGCGTAGGGGCGCCAATCCTTACCTCTTTGTTGGTTGAAGGGTGTCGTGGTGATAGCGTTCTTTCATGGTGTCAATTCCAGGGTTGTTGACCAGAGGAGGAGGCAACAGTGATGGCAGCAATGACATTCAGGGATGGCAACCAAAGGAGGAACAGACGCTCTTAGAACTTCCGTAGCACCCATCCCGAAGGCGTCAGGTGTTGCCTTGGGTTGGTTGGGTTCACTCTAAACACCCATACACCCTGCCCGAAGGCTTCAGGTGTTGCCTCGGGCTATGGAACACGAGCTTCCCTCTTCTCTCTCTCTTCTTTCTCTCTCCTTTCTCTTCCCTCTTCTCTCTCTCTCTAATATATATATTATTAAAATAAAATAAAAAGCGGGGTAAAATTAAGTTAAACTATACTGACTTTTGGGTTGGAAAGGGGAATGTAGAGAAAAGTGATGTGACATTCAGATTTGACATATGTGTGTGAGAGTTTTCGTCTAGAGTGTGTGTGAGAGAGAGAGAGTTTTCATCTGGAGTGTATAGGTGTGTTTGGTCAGATATACAGGACGGTAATCGCTCATATCCTAAATCTAACATATCTCTATTAGGTTTACTACCAGAGGACTAAAACGATAAAAGGTTTTAAAAGTACGAATTATCGTACTTTTTGAAGCTTAGAAACCAAAAATGAAAAAATAAATAAAACGACAAAGAACAAAAATTATAATTTACTGTTTAACTTTTATAGCCACGTTTTACTTAATTCTCCAACCAGAGAGATACAAGTATGCAATGACAATACAACATCCAGATCTTGATAGAAGAATATTGGGTTGTGACTTGTACGAATAAAAAACAGTATAAGTATACAACATTCTCCTCAACAGTAGTACAAGTAAGCGACACATGCACTTTATGTGTTTAAAAATCTTTTTTCTAATAAAATATAATAAACTCGTTTTAAATTTTAAAAAAAGTGTTACCTTACCACTTGTATGTGATCTCTTTTAACCAACAATTAGAGACGAGCTCGGCATCTAAATTGGTCCGAACCTGGAATGTAAGAACCGAGAACCAGACTGTTTGTTTTAGATTGGTTCTAGTTCCGGTTCGTTTTTGGTTAAAAACCAAATATGGTGGAACGGAAAACCAAAATAGGGGAATATAGAAACCGGTACCGACCCAAAATTATGTAAATTGGTCCAATTCGGTGCTGGTTCTGGTTCAAGACCATGTCGGTTCGGGTCAAACGTTTGCTTATTCCCACTAAGACCATGAGTATGGCATGCAATACGGATTACTCAATCAAAATGTCACATCAGCACCACACAACTTCCCCTTCCCTTACCAATCCAAAAACTAGTATATCTTAACCCCTTTTTTTTTTATTTTAATATATATAAATGTATATAGGGGAGGGTTCAAACGAGAACTGCGAGAACCAATTTTAACCCTTCATTAAACTTAATTAATGGCTAACATTTTTAGTGGCTCGTTAATGGATCATTAATGACGCATTAATGAAGGTTATTTTGGGAAAATCAATCCTCGCAAATTAATGACGGCTCACCCGAACGCAATTCACGGTTGGGTAAATATATAAATTACCAAAATACCCATATTAATAAGTCATTAACGGCGTTAAAAACAGTTCTTGTAGGAAAAACAATTCTCGTTTGAACTTTTCCATATATATATAGGCAAAAGTTCAAACGAGAACTGTTTTTTGTACGAGAACCGCGAGAACCAATCTTAGCCGTCAAATTCCCACTCCTTCAATTGGATTGTCCACCCATGAATTCCTTACATGCACCCTGCCACACTCAATCCCCCCACGCTCTTTATCCATGAATTTCATTATCCAAAATAAACGACCAAAATTGGTTCTCGCAGTTCTCGTACGAAAAACAGTTCTCGTTTGAACCCTCCCCTCTCTCTCTCTCTCTATATATATATATATATAAGAGAAAGAGAGAGAGCAAGAGAGGAAAAGAGGAGGGAGAAAGAAAAGAGAGATAGAGTTTAAACCAGATTGAGGGACTTGAATAAGTCACCCGATCAGGTGAGTGAAGGGGGTGTAGTGGAGTTTAGATTCAACCCAACCACACCCGAAACCTTCGTGTAGGGTGGTACGGGTGGCCTAACAATTAAGCTTGGTTAAATCTAGTTTAGATATGCAGCTTATCCAGTTAATTTGCCATTAAAGCATCTTGGGAATTGAGAACCTAAACCCATTCAAACTTTGACTTTCTTGCAAGCTCAGCTCAAAATCATAGCGTTCAGACGTTGAGTTGAGTGTGTGTGGAGTTCGGCTACAGTAACCCGACAAATTCTCTTGATGTTAAAGTTTCAGGAATATTCGAGCTTTTATTTTATTATTATTATTATTGTTATTATTATTATCATTATCATGCGAGTGAGTGCCATCCCCAATTTGAAAGCTCAACCCAAATAGACTTGAAAAATATTTAGAATTCAATTCAAGATATTATTATAAGCTTTAAGCTAGCTCTAGTCATATGTTTTCACCTCATTTTCATATTAAAACATGATGCTGTTTGACTTTGACCCAATCTTTATAAAAGCTAGAACCATATGGATCAAAGCTTTTACAACACCTATAGTGGTGAATGTAAAAAGTGACCGAAAGACAATTTATTAAGATAACTGACTAATAACTAAAACATCTTATGGTCTGGGACCCACCTTTTTCTTTTTCTTTTTCTTTTTCTTTTAACTTGAAAGACACAAGGAGAACAGACGTCTTGAGCACGGCGACACACATAATACACCGCACCTCATGTCACTGAAATATGGGACTTGCATTTTCTTTTTTTTTAATTGAAAGCAACAACGAAAACATACGCCATGAGCACGATGATCGGTGACTCAGGCATAATACACCATCTGCAGTGGTGTCATCCCCGTCATGGCAGCAACAAGGCCTTCCATGACAGAGACTACAAGTGCTCTTAAAGATCTAAAGAGAAACTAAAAATCCTGATCCAAATGAACAATAACTAATTTTAACAAGACTGCAGATTTTTAAACATATTGAAGATTTGTGGGAATTCTTGAAGCAGCTGCTTTACGCACATCTTGTACACGTGCAAAGCCAAGAAGCAAAACTAAAAAAAGGAAAAAGAAAAGCAGTGATGAAATGAGGAGGGAGAGTCGAACACGAGACCAAGAGGATAAAAAAACTAACCATCCGAGCATGCCTACAACCATTTCTTTACTACCTAACAACAATAAATACAGAGACAGTAAGACTCCTAAGAAATGTGGGTATTATGATAAGCACCCTATGTGGCCTTGAATAATGGTGGGGGCCTGAGATGAAACATAAGCTTTTCTATTCTTATTATTGTTAGCTTTTGACTGTGATGAGATAATCATGTCTCAAAACATATTTGGAAGCACTTTGGTAACTATCTACCAAGTTACAGATCCACATATGGGTGTTTGAAATTTGCTTATTAAAAACACATTATCTGCTAGTTTGCAATAAAACTGACCTTTGATCTTTCAAAACTCAACAAACAGACAATCAATATTAAAAAACAATCCCGAACACCTACTGAAAATGACTATCCACGTGCTAGCGCCGTGTTAGTGGTTAAGCAAACAATAATTCATGACAAAACCATAAACACATCAGATCATAAATCCAAAACCCAGTTCGTATTTACAAAATTACCATACTTCGACGTAGGATTCGATTATGGATTATATAACCATGACATGTGTGGCTTGAAGACCGAGACACCTCGTTTTCTCCTATCCATTAAATATTAGAGACAAAGATTTCGTAACAGATGTTATTGAAAAAGACACATTACCAAAGTCTATTCTTTGTGTCCAAGGACGAGACAATGATTCCTACCTTCGTGTCCAATAAGAGGAATTCTTTTGTTTTCGGCATTGATTGCATCAACCTAATATCATTTATTGTGTCCATGTTACTTCATTAATTTAAAGAATCTTCTTTTATGATTTATCTTTAATTAAAAGCATCATATACCATCCTATGTTGTCCTAAAGCAACATTCTTAAGGTGTCATACTCTATGGGGTTGCAATTTTTTAAAGCGCTTATATGCTTTAAAAATAAGTGTATAGAAGTGTTCTGTGTTCAAAAGAGTGCTTCAAATTATTTATCTAATTTAAAAAAGAAACATAATAAGCATGTAAGTACTCAAATAAGACTCCCAAACTCAATCCATATACTAGTACTTTGGCTATATAGTAGGACCCATATTTAACAAGGACAACTAGGACCCCCATCTCCCTTTCTTCCATGCACCCTACTTTTATCTCTCTCATTTGTGACCTACAAAAATAGACTTTGATTCCTGAAATTTCAACATCATTTCATTACATATTTACAAATATGATAACTATATTAAAGCGTCTTGATTATATGACATTTATTGATATTCTTCTGAATGATTGAGAACCGCTCTTAATGCAAGGACCATTTGTAACCACCATTAATGCTCATTAGTGATTCATTAATATGGGTATTTTGGTCATTTGTATATTTACCCGTGAATTGCGTGTAGGTTGACGAGTCATTAATGAGCATTAATGAGGGCTCATTAATGGGTCATTAGCATTATACCCATTCATTTGACTCAATCAATGGCCAAAATTGGTTCTCGCGGTTCGCGGTCCTCACGATAAGAATGGTTTTCAAATGAACCTTCTCCTATATTATATATTTTTTTACGGGGAAGGAGGGGAGGGAGGGGATAGATTGTGTTACTTGTGTAGTAAACAGAAGTTGAAGAGAGGGTTGTGGTGGGATGTGGCTGAAAGAGGATGAATAGCTGCCAGCAAAGAGCTAGGTTTAAATATGTACAACCGTTCTCATTCCCATTCCATATGTCAAAAACCTCACAAGGATTCCTGAATGTAAATCAAACGGCACCCAAGTAGTCATATGCCCTCCTGAAACTAAGTTTGAAGGATGCTAGACGATTATTTAAAGCCCTTATAATTATTTGTCACCAAATTTCTTTTAGCAGGATATAACATCACTCTATGATTTTTCCAGAATTTAATAGGGTGATTGAGACTACATTTTGAAGGAGATTGGGGTGTTTGCAAAACACAAATAATCAGAAAGCAGTATTTGGCTAACCATTTGAAAAAAGTAATTATTTTCCTAGAGAGAACACAGTTTTGAAAAAAGAAGTGTAGATCTGCTTTCTGAAAATGTTGTTTCGCAAATGAAATCCCAAACACATCCTAAATTAACAAATTAACGAGCATATCATATTTTACGTATTAATTATTAATGTACTTATAATTTACTATATGGCATGGTTACAAAGGGGCAGAAGGAGTTGCAGATTACAATGGACTAATCATCTACAAGCAGGTTTAAAACGATGAAACTTTTTTTTTCCAAGAAGCCATATCTACACAATACCTTGGGAAATTTTAAATGCAACCTTTGGAATATTATGATTAAAATCTTATAGATTTTTTTTTTGGTTATTTGTTTTGAGACAGATGTGCAGGAAAATAGCAGAACACTAACCAGGAAGAACAGATAGTGCCGTAAAAAAACATCTGGAATCCCAACATTAAATAGAAGCTTCTGCGTGCTGCTAACCCTGAAAATAAAAAGATTCATGTTACTCCCAGTTATGATTAATATGAAAAGGGATGCTGTTCTTGATCATTGTCATCTTTTGGAGCCTTTTGATTTTATTCTTGGTCAAAAGTGGGATTTGAATAATCTGATGATGCAATTTGAGTCGGGTGAGATGAACGGTGTGGATTTGATCATTGATAGTCAACCAAATATTCAGTTCTTAGATGCAATACCTTGAGACCCATGTCGAGTTAATGACCATCAAATACTCATGGTATATTCGTGGTCACTAATACATGATTCAATTAAAAATTCAGGACTAAGAGGGTGTTTGGAACTGCTTAATTAAGCACTTATCTACAAGTCTACATATCTGTGCCAAGTTATGGAAACTAATTATCTGCTTATTTTAGAAGGAATAAACAGGTGCTTATTTTCAAAGCACAATAAAATAAGTAAACCCAAACACTAGGTCATGTCCCTTTATTGTGAGGGATGATAACTAAATATGTATGACTACCCTAAGAATGACGTTATAACAAATTATAAAGTATTTAAATTATACATCAACAAGAGAATTGCACCGTAAATCAATCACATCAGTCATGATATAGTGGTATTTGAGTTCATAACCCCTGAACTATGAACATAACACAAAACAAGATGTTCCACTGTTAAAAACTAATAATTTATTAGTAGAAAGCAGTGGTAAGGATCACGATGCAAAAACTTCAAAATGGATGTTTATGAACTAATTTGATAAATACTCAGAACTCTATGATAGAATATTAGAACAGGAAGATCCATTAGATAATAACCAGTTGGTTCTAAGCCATTTCAATTATATAATAAAAGAATTCAGAAAAGTAGACAAAAAGAATACCAAGGATCAACCTACCAAAACCAGCCCATATTAAAGTCACCCCTATTTTACTAGATGGATAAACCATTTTTTATAATAAAATGACTCTTCTCACTTTAGATTCTGTGCAAAATTATCAATATTACCTTTTTTCAATATGATCCCGTTTCAATTACATACAAATTTTCTATAAGTAAGCCATTAAAAGTTTTTGAGTTATTAACATACTTGACTTAAAAGTAAATATATATGTTTGATATTCAAAAGCAATAAATAGAAAATGAATTTTGAGGACTGAGATAGAAAAACATATACTTCTTTTATATGGTGGGGGACTGAGATAGAAAAACATATACTTCTTTTATTTTTTGTTTGACACCTGTTCTTACTCTTACTGAGTTTAATTATGATAAGATCAACATGTCTCACATATATTTTGAAGCTGGTTAATGCACAGTTTACCAGTGGCTATGCAGATCTATCTCATTTATTAATCTTCACTCACAAATACTCAGATAATCTGTTCATATAAGAACTATCAACTTGCAAAACTCCTTTCTGTTTTAACAAAACACTATAAGTAGACAATTGGTTTTAATAAGCAATCCTAAACACCCTTTCAAAAGAACTATCAATATGCTAATATCAAGTAATTGGTCAAGCAACAATAATCCATGGCCTAACCATATTCACATCAAATCATAAATTCGAAAACCCAACTTGAATTTTACAAAAATTTCATAATTCTGTTTAGGTTTCGTAATAGTAATTATAGACATGACCTATGTAATTTGAGGCATAAAACACTGGATATTTACCCCACCCGTTAAATACGAGAACAAAGATTTCGTAACGAAATTGTATTGAAAACGACAGATTACCAAAAGTCTATTTCTACGTCAATGGATGAGACTTTGATTCCTACTTTTGCGTCTGAAAACAGAAATACAGCAGTAATATCTTGTACCCAATCCAATAAAAGTTGCATGTTTTCTGCATTGATTGTGTTTAGCCTGTTGCTGTTATCCTATTGCCATTAACCCAAAGAATCTTTTTTATCTTCCAATACAAGCATCATACACCATTGTTGTTGAGTCCTAAATCTTCATTACGGGATGATGAATTACCTGCCGGAAAGCCAAGGGGCACGATCAAGTGAGGTGAAGTCTGTGAGATGCATTTGGGCCCACGGTGTATGCCTTTGAAACCTGAAAATAAGCAAAGCTCAATCAGGATTTTAAATTTTTATAACCTTAGTCTGAAGTAGGTCCCATATAAAACAAGGAATACAGGTACCATGCACCCTAGTATCTCTTTTTCATTTGTGACCTACAAAATTATTTTTGATTCCCGACATTTCAATATCATCATTATTTACATATCTGATAACGAAATTATAATGCTTTATATTTAGCAGGATATATATGGTATTACTCGTTTGTCAATGATTGTTCATTATTCAATCGAGAGAGATGAAAAACTCATTGAAAAGAGGGTTGTGGTCGCCTGAAGAAGATGAAAAACTCATGCGGTACATTACTATACATGGACGCCATGTTTGTTGGAGCTCTGTTCCTGAACTTGCTGGTCTCTCTCTCTCTCTCCTCTCACTCTTAATATACAATTGAGTAATATTATAGGTTTTCCATATGATTATCTCTGAAAAATATATTAGGTTTAGCCCCTAAACTATATTAACCAATGGTTAGATCCTCAAAGCTTGCAAAATGTAGTTTAGTCCCGTAGATTTTTAAATAAACTTTAGGGACTTAACCGATAAATGAAAAACAAAACTGCAGGGCTTAACTACTAAAAAAAAATTAAGGTTTATACTGTTCTGTATACAAAATTATGTAGGGTTTTTTCATAGACAACCCTCTTTAATATGTTTAATTATTTATATTCAGTTATGGACACATATTATTCTTTAACAATTGTATTACAGATTTAATAAAACAAGGATTTTGTATCTAATTAGGATGTGAGAATTAAGAAAAACTTTAGATTATTATGATACTTTAAATATGGGTTAGGAACATTACGTATGCGTGTTTAATTTGATTGAGGAATAAAGAAATTCGATTGGGCATTGTGGGAGAGAAACTCACCTATCGAAGGTGGCTCAAATCATTGATTAATGATTATTTACTATTTTCGTTAGTTTCTGAAGCAATATATAAACATTGTTTGACCCCATAGCATAAATCTAAACACCACAGAATGCTGGTGTAGAATCTTTTAGAAGGATATAGCATAACTCATAAAATCTCCAAACTTGCTAAGTTAATTATTTACATATTTACAATTTCTTTTAAAACAGGGTTAGAACGATGTGGCAAGAGTTGCAGACTAAGATGGATTAATTATCTACGCCCAGGTTTGAAAAGAGGAAACTTTTCTTCCCAAGAAGCCATGCTCATAATTGATCTACACAATAACTTGGGGAATAGGTATAAGAGACCACATGAAAATAAAAAATTACATGCTAAATTTTGGTATATTTCGATTAGGATTTTGAAAGGGCTAATGTCGTAATATAGCAACTTACTATGCTCACTAGTCCGTTTTGGTAATTACAACCAGTTGAACCACTTAGATTGTCTTTAATCACTAACCATTTTGGTAATTATACTTTTTCTCCTATCCGTTTCGGTAATTTAAATATAATAAAAATCTAAATTTTTTTATTTGCCAAATCAGATCAGAAAGAAAAAGTAATAAATTTATTATTACTGTTATGAAAACAATAAAGTACAGTTAAGCGGTTCAGTGGGTTGAAATTACCAAAATAGCACATTAATCGAAATGTAAAATTACCCAAACAGACCAGTGAGAAAACTAGGTCGCTATTTCATGACATTAGACCTTTTTAAACATATTACTTTATTTTGTTATTTGGTTGAGAACAGATGGGCAGAAATAGCAAAACACTTGCCAGGAAGAACAGATAGTGCAGTAAAAAACTTCTGGAACTCCAACATGAAAAAGAAGCTTCTTGCTGCCAACCCCAAGAATAAAAAGATTCATGTTACTTCTCAGTATGATCAATATCAAAAGGGGTTGTGTAATTCAAACCTTAATCGAATTGTTCCATCCCAGCCTCAAATGTTCAATGATCATGATCATTGTGTCCATGCACCATTTCCATCGATCAAACATGATCAAGAGATTGAAACTGAAACTGATCTTGATTTTGATCTTCCTCCCCTTCCACCATCATTCATGGGTGATTCATGTTCAGTTCTTGATCATCATCTACCAGAGAATTTTGACTTCATTCTTGGTCAAAACTGGGACCCTAATCATCTGATAATGCAATTCGAGCCAAGTGAGATGAACAATATAGATCTGATCATAGGTACTAATAGTCAACCAAATATTGACTTCTTAAACGTAGTACCTTGAGAGTTGAGACTTTCATGTCAAGTTATTCACCATCAGCTTAATCAGCATTCACTTCATTATGATCTATACATGATTCTCCTTATGACCAGATTAACATATGATTGGGAGTGAACAACATGGGATCACTTATTATGGTGGAAAAGAGAAATTAAACATATCAGTATCCTATGATTGTATAACACAATATATGAAGTATTTGCACATATAAAAATGTAATAAGAGTTGCACCGACCAATTAATCATACTTAATAGTATTCTAATACATAAAGTTTTGTACTAATGGTGAATTATGAAAACAACATGTTCCGCCAATAATACGAGTATATGATATTATGTGTGCCCTCCGTACATGTAAATATTAATAAGACGTTTCTGAATGTTCTGATCAAGAAAAGGATACAAGAAGCCAAAAAATAGAAATTAAAATCCCTCTATCTGGTATCAACTTCTTGTGATAACATAAAGTAATTGAGTATGGAGAAAAAAGTCAACTTTATTAAGCAGTGATTCTAAAACGGCCCTTAGCAATCCTCCATGCAATGACTCGTTGCCTTCCTTGGTTGATTTACGGCATTTCAATATAAAACAAACCAGTTAAAGATGAGAACATCTACTGAACATCTTTGCTTTCAGTCAAGCTCTATTTGTTTTGAGCATTCAACATTATCAGAAGTGGCAAAATGGGTTGGTTCGGATGTTTCGAACCAAAACAATTTACTTCAGATTCTTTATACAAATTTAACGGAAAATTATTGTGTTAATTCCATTGTATATGATTATAAAAACTATATTACTACAATATTAATCTAATTTTTTGCATAAAATGATTTAGGATGTTGTATGCACTAAGAATACACTTTGGGCAACACATGATGAATTTCATCCGCTCGTTCATTTCCTTTTCACTAGAACTTTTTATTTGACCCGTTAGAGATACAACATAGCACAAATTAACCCATTCATAGACAAATGGGTTGCAATTGCCACCTCTAATTTAAATTTTATGGTTTTGGTTACATGGTGGGAACATAACAAAGATGTGCTTATGAATCCCATTTACTTGATAGGACGCAAAAAGAGAAAAAAAAGACAAATTAGAAATATTCATTCATCTTCCGTGATATATGCATAATATAAATAAGTTTGACAATAAATTTTCCATGTAAGGAAAAATAATGTTGAATGCTAGTTGGCCCAAAACAGAAATAAGGAAACTAATGTGGGTCTAAAGAGAAAAAAACACTTGCTTGTCAGCAAAATACCGAAAGGGTTGCCAAACAAACATAGCCATTAAGCAAAAACAGGAGTAGGCATGTGAGTATGTAGAAGCAGAAGCAAGTAAAACGGGAAAGAGAGCAACCGAGCCAAGTATCCGTGAACCCTCTTGCGCCTGAGGTTGCTAGGCAGGTAGGTTCACTTGATGTTGCGTCATTTCCTAAGTCCTAAGACCACCCGTAGTCATGATATGCATGAGTGCAATGACTGACGGCTACATCAGCTTTTTCAACCTATGACTATTTCATGACAAATCAGCCCTAGTCATTACTTCCATCACTAACCTCCACATCATCACCAATCACTAACCTCCACATCATCAAAAACAAAACGAAAACCAAAAAAACTTTTCCCCTCCATTCAGCTTGTCATTTGGATGACGAGCAACACCACGACGAACACAATGGCGAGGGAGGCATAGTGGACAATGAGCAAAATTGACGGTGACGAGGCTCCCATGACGAGCTCGTCACCCACCACTACAAGTGGTCCAAAAAAGAAAATATAGAGTTATAGCAATTGGTAACATTTCTGGCTACTTTTTAGACTTCTAATAACACCTTCGAGTAAAGTAAATTGGATAAGAAGCTACAAGCTATCAAAGGTATAGTTTTTGCAATATAGATTCTACAATCTCGTCAAAATAACACTCATCATTGGAGTTGTCAAGACCATTTACTCTCGCATGGGTCTATCTGAGTTATGCTTTATCACCATAGATCAAAAGAGTAAGAAAAAAAAGGTGGCTAAAAAGAAAACACGTCGCAGGCGGACCAAAGTGCATATTTAATGTATAAATCCTCCAATTCAAGAAAGTAGATTATTATAAAATTAGACATACTAATTGTTTATAGAAAATATAAAGTTCAGGATAAAAGCATCCTGGTCCGGCTCATAATTAAAAAAAGCTTGTTATGATCGGTTACCCAACCCACTCGACCTACCTACTTGTAATATACCAAATTCTGGTTAATTGTATTGTGAACTAATGAGTCGGGTTATAGGCTCATTATATTGTGAATATATGGGTTATTCATTGTTTTAATGGAAATTATGATTAGTTGTGAATTAAAGCATTTCTATGTGATTTATTATTATCTTTGTCTGTGTTTTGGTACAACTGATTATGCAAAAGGACAATCAAATGATGTAGTGTTCCTGTGGAATTATATAAATGTTGGTGTTATTATGGAACCCATAGGTACAAGTATTCTATGCATGTTGTCACTCAATTGTATAATTAGCAAAATTAGAGAGTTACGTGTAATTTTACACTTAAAACACCCAATGAGCTCCAATAGCCATTAGTAAGCTCTAGCACACTTTAATTCATGTTGCCTTGGTGGACTGTGGAGTAAGTGATGTTGCTTGGTTCTTGGTAAATTTCTGCTGCGTGTTGCTTTGGGGTGTGTTGAAGCTTTGTGCTTTGAGCTTTTGCCATTGAAGATTGGTTGACTTATTTGAGGCTTGCTAAGGTTGAAGTTCATCTTGAAGGTAAGATTTATACCAATGTTTAATGATTCCTTGTAGCAGTTGTAAGTTATATTCAAGTGCGCGTATGACTTTATTGAGTGTTAAGTTGAAATGGGTCAAGAAACCCCTTTGTTTATGGGTGTCAATGGCATTTTTGAGTTTTTGTATACTTTAGATGGTTTTGGAGTTTGGACTTCGGAATGTTGGTTATGACCAAAACATGTTTGCTAAACTGGTTAACTGGTTTTAAGTTTAATAACCATCGAAATCGACTTGGTAGCCAAAATTGAGACTTTTAGAAAACTGTCCCGATATATGAAGGGTTGGCAGTCGAGTGTTAACTGTGGCCCGACCATCACTCGACTGTGGAGCTTCTAGAGTTCTGTCCCTTTTTGTAGCAGAATGGCGTTCAACCGTGGTCCTGTGACCTATGCAGTCAATAGCGGTGCGATACCGGTTAGCAGACCTAGGCAAAATAGCGGTGGGGAATAGCGGTGGGAAATAGCGGAGGCGCTAATAGCACCGCTATTTGAGCGTTGTTTAAAGGAAATCAACCGCTATTCTCGGTTTGCACTTTTGTTTTTGTTTTTTTTTTGGTAGATTATACTTGTTTTGGGCCGCCCTTTGAGCCCAAATACTTTATGTCCAAGACTCCAAACCCAATATAACATTAAACCTAGTTGTCGCGTTCTTTCACTTCTTCTTTGACGACACCCGAAGCAGTCCAACCTTCGTCTTCCTTCAACGTCAACAGCTCCAGCCTTCATCTTCCTTCGACGTCAACAACTTACACTCCACAGTCGACAAATCGACACTCCACAGTCGATTCCCATTTTACTATTTAGTATATTAGTGTACTAAGTTTTATACAATGCTTTTAATTAATGTTTTATGATTTTAATTTTGTATATTTTACGTAATATTAAGAACCGCTACCCCGCTACTATCTCACCGCGATAACTGCTCATCCGAATCAGGGACCTTGACCGCTATTTGATTTCCCACCGCAATAACTGCATAGCCTGTGATAGCGTCGATTAACCGTGGTCCGACCGTCAGCCTACTCGAAAACCTATGAACTTCTATTTTCGGCTTCTATAATTCAACATATGCTTTGGGAAACCCTAATGAAATATTTCTAAGAGTCTAATATTTGAGGGTTCAAATGTCAATTTTAGCATACTTGAATTAAGCTCTTCGGTTTCAAATTTAACCAAGTGTTGACAAGCTAGATTTCCCACCGCGATAACTGCATAGCCTGTGATAGCGTCAATTAACCATGGTCCGACCGTCAACCTACTCGAAAACCTGTGAACTTTTATTTTCGGCTTCTATAATTCAACATATGCATTGGGAAACCCTAATGAAATATTTCTAAGCAGGGGCGGACCCAAGGGTCGTGTAACGGGGGCACGGGACACCATCCAATTTTGTACGTGTAGTGTAAATTTCGATCTCGTGTAGTGTAAATTTTGATTTTTTCGAGACGGTGCCACCATTCATTTCAAATTTTAGGTCCGGTGCTACCATCCATTTCAAATCCCGGGTCCACCCCTGTTTCTAAGAGTAATATTTGAGGGTTCAAATGTCAATTTTAGCATACTTGAATTAAGCTCTTCAGTTTCAAATTTAACCAAGTGTTGACAAGCTACTAAGCTAGAGTATGTGTTTTAGGAGCTTGTCCTGGTTAATGTGGGGTTCAAGTTGTGGTTTGCGTTGGGTTATGATTGTCATCAAACTCAAGAGGCGAGTGTGACAATGTGATGTGAATGCTCCTTGTAGAAGATGATAAATGCATATTGAGCAATTGTTGCCTTGCTTACATATGAGATGCACAATGTGATGTAAATGCTCCATGCAAAAGATGACAATGCTTCTTTTGTTTGTTTATGTGATATACAATGTGATGCAAATGCTCCTTGAGAAAGATGACGAATGACATTGCACATTTAATTGGGTTAAGATAGTTTAGATGTTCTTGATTACTTGTTTATGAACATTAAAGTTGTTATTTGGTGTCTTATGTGTTGTGCACTTGTGCGTCATATTCTAGACTAGTTTGTTGCGGTCTTTGTTAGGTATGACTTGAAATGGCTTGATGGAATTTATGAAACTAGAAAATCAAGGTTGGTGATGGTGCTCAACATGCAGCAGGGTGTCCACGAAGAGAAGACTGCGATTCAGGGTTTCTGCAATGTGTCCACGGCGTAGGGATATGGTCCATGACGTGGAGTCAGAATTTGAGTCCGGTTGTCTTTGGTTCTTATGTGTTATATGTAGCGGCCCATTAATTTAATTAATTAGGGTTTCCTTGTTTTGGTTATAAATATCAAGCTAGGGGTTGAGTCATATGTATTACATCATATACTTTCAATCTATATAAACAAGTCTGTGTTCCTGCTCATGGACGTAGGTCGTGACCCTGGCGACTAAACCACGTTAATTCTTGGAGTGTGTTTATTTTCTAAGTTATCTGCATCTTCTAACATGTTCTTGTTAAGGTTTCAAGTTCAATCCTTACAAGTGGTATTTGATCTTTACAGTCTTAATCAATAGTTTAGACTAGTTTATTATAAAGATTGCAGAGTACAAATGCTTTAACGCCATTGTTGCCAACTTGCCATGTGGGTTCCAAAGATCGGTGTGTGAATCGAACTTAGTTAGTACATGATATATGGCAACGCAAATAAGAATGAATGGTTTCTAAAGCAACTATAAAGTTCAAAAGAATTACACCTAACCATGACAACAACGTTAGTGTTTATATACACCCAAGGGTGCTTAGCAGCTAATGTTTATTACTAGTTATCAAAATATAGCAAAGGTGGCAATTATTGGTTTAAAAAAGCGCAAAAAAGCGCCACTTTAAGCGCTAAGCGCTAAAGTCCAACGCTTTGATAGTACATAGGCGCTACGATTATTGTAATCGCTAAAAAGCGACCGCTTTTTGGTGCTTTAGGGGAAGCGCATAAGCGCGCCTTAAGTAGGTTTAGTTTAGTTTAGTTTAGGCTTGTAAGACTGCTATTTACTACTTCAAAAGAAGGTATGTTCTTTTTACACTGAATCTTCATCTTCATTCTTCTTTCTTATTTGAATCATCTTCATCATCATGCTTTAGTTTTGCTTTGTTATTGAATTTTGAATCATTTTGAATCACAATGAGGGCATGAGACTGTTGTTAAAAATTGCTTTAGTTTTGTTAACTTGAAAGTGTACACTGAATTATGAAAATATTTGATAATTGGTATCACGGTACAAGTAATGGCATATAAGTATATAAGTTGAGTATTTATAATTATAAGTAAATTTAGAAATATATTTTGGTGTTTAAGTACTTGTGGTTTTGAATATATGCATCGACGCTATGGTACTTTAAGTATCTATAAGGTAGCATATGACATATATGTAGAAGTTATGTAATATATAAGTATTATGTATTTTTTTGTGACTTTTGGCGCTTCGTATGCTTAAAGTGAGCGCTTTCTCTTAGTGCTTAGCGCTTCGGCTTTCGGGGCCCTTAGCGCTTTGGGGCGCTTTACGCCTTTTCAAACCATGGCACACTAAGTGGGTTTCAGATTTGGGTAGAAACGGTTAGTTTTTAGAAGATCAAATGGGTTGAGGTTGACCCGCAAACACAATTTGTTCATTTTAATAGAAAACTACTATAGCTATAGTGCATTAAACAAGATTATACTATCATAATAATCTAAATCTTTGATAAAACTATGTAGGGATTGTATGCATTGAAAATCAACCTCAGAGACTTTCAACCCATTTGACCGGTTCCATTTTTAGCTAATTTCCTTATTTGACCTATTAAAGGTAAGATACAACAATCGACTTGTTCATAAGTCAATGGGTCAAAATTGACACCTCTAATCAATAACCTTGTTACTCAACAACAAGATTAATAGTAGCACATGTTCCTAATACCAAAAGAACAAGACCTAAGACAACATACATGCGTTATACGTTTGTCGGTATAATTTCACTATATCTTTTGCTCCAAAACTTATGATACGCCACAAACCCTAAATGATACAAACAAGTCCTTCAAATCCGTAGGAAAGTTCCCTTCGCTTATCACCTTTATTGTATCTTCTCATTTATATCATATCCCTACTCATATGACCACACATCTACTTAAGTTTATGCACTCTATTTCATATAGCTACACCTAAGTTTGGTTGCGATTACACAACTCAAATATCACATCGCATACATATATTACAACCTAGAAATTTACATCAAACAGGATAAAGAATACCAATAAACAAAGCATATGACTAATAATTGAACAAGCATAGTTTGATTTTAAACACAGTTATCAAGACCATTATAGCTCCCTTGTAGTTAGAATACAGGCTTCATGAGTAAGACAGATTACTTCACACATACATAACTCTGCTACCTCTAAGATATTCGTTTACCCTTATACAATTTGAATTCAAAGGCCCTCTAGGTGTCACTCCAGTTCCCCATTTACAAGAGCAAAAAACAAGTCTATAGCAAGCACAATTAAATCAAATTTTAAAGTGAAAAAAATCATGTTGATTTCTAATCAACTGATAATTGAACATTACTTGATTGGAATGCTACTTTTTGAACACTATCTGATAGCATATATGTTCGTATGGCAATGAATTCGAGAAAAGTTGAAATCGCACAGCATATAACTTTTCCAACTTTTGGTCACGTTTACTTTCCACATAAACATACAACCAGATGTATTAACCTTTATCCATATACATAGAATCAGAGAGGATTGGGCAAATACCGTCGGGGAAGAATAATTCACGGGAAGGAAGCCCGCGTGAATACAAAAACGAATCCGACAGTACTCTGTTAGGGTTCCGGCGTCTCTTTTAGAAAAATTCACCGACCTTTCGACCTTCAACATTTATGAAAATGACGGACGCATTAGCTGAGCTGGTTTCTGGTTAACAATTGGATTTATATAACGCGCCATCAACGAAACTCCGGTGCGAATTGGAGTTTCAGATGACACTTTCCGATCGAACAGAGGACGGGGTTGTGGAGAGTTGTTCATCCCGTTTTCACCGAACCGGGCCGGCATCGTAAAACTCCTGTCCGAATTGTACTGCGCAATGCGCGTCTTTTTTTCTTTCTTTTTTTTTTTTTAACAATTTGTATGTTTTTAAAAAAGAGTTAGTGTGTTTTTAAGTTATAATAATTTTACATAAATGGTAAAATCTATAAAAAGTATTGATACTATGACTTTATGCTATTTTGTACCCCAAACCGACACAGGTGAACAAGTAGAGTATACTAGGGCGCTTGAGAGAACCATGTCGAAGGAACTCGGCAAAATGACCCCATAACTTCGGGAGAAGGGGTGCTCTCCTATCTTTTGATTGACTTTATCTCCTATGTTGACCTTTCTCTATACTACCTTATTTTGGAATTCACTTGAAAGCCCCTTTTCTGGAAGACCTGGGCATGTTCCATGGCGCGAAGTCTCTTCTCATCTAATAGCTCTCATTTTGGGGATACATAAAAATCAAGGAGACGGTTGAAAGACTGGCCTTGAGAGGACATTCTCTTTCTTGAGCTTCCGTGGGTTACAAGATCGACTAGCACATCCAGCTTACTCTATCGACAGCCCAGCCAAATGAAGGATCAAGGAAACCGCGACACGGTCCAAAAAGCAGTCTTTTACCATTTTATAGCAACAAATAGTAGCGATTCGCCTTCTTTCAATAGATATTAGTGAGTTGTGTTCAATAAAGTTCATTTAAAAAACATAGTACTGAAATTTTAATATTCAATCACATGTGATTCAGTATACAATTACATATGATTTGTAAAAGCATTACATGTGAATTACGAAAATACCACTCCGCCCATATTTTTAAAATTTAATCTGGACTATTAATGACATTGATCCAAAGGCTAAAATTAATCCCTTAAGAATATGAATTAATTATGGACTATATTGAACATTCTTCTATATTAATCGTTTAAAATGTTAAAAATTTTTATAAATTTAGATTATATGTTATTAAGAGTTAATATTTTATATATAAGTAATTTTTAATAGTTAATTAAAATATTTATTATATAATAGAATATTTAATATGAAAGGTTTAATTATTCACTTTTTTAATTATTAAGTTAATTTGCTTGATCTGATATTTTAAATATTCTTTATTTTGAAAGGTTTAGTTATTAAAATTGTAACATCCTCAAAACGGGCCTAAACATGGCGATCGTGATACGTCGAAAATTTAATTGAATTAAATAAAATATATATTTTTTAGAAAATGATATAAAATATGAAAATAATAGATAAATGGGTTATTAAAAATATTAATAAAAATAGATAAAGGTTATAAAATATCGAACGGTTTCAAACGAGGATTCCAGAAATATCCTCGTTAGTTGAAACGGTTAAACGGGAGATGAGTTGTAAGTTGAAAAGGGGAACAAAATACCCACTTGTGGATAATAATACCCACAAGTCGGTTTTGGGCTTTTTCAAAACACAGACACACACACATACGTATGTATACACACACACACACAACCTCTTGTTCTTGAAGCTTTGAAGAAATCATCAAGGAGATCATTTGAAGTTCTGATTTCCAGCCACAAATTGAAGGATTATCAGCCCTAGATCATCCTATTCTCCATGGTAAGCTCCATCTTCATCTTCTCCATGGCTTGTTCTTCATATTCTTGAATTTGGGTTTTTGAAAGAAAACTCACAAACCTTTGTTCCAGCAAAGAATTAAGCTTCTAATTGGTCTTACAAGTAGTTCCTAATCATCCTTTGATCATTGTAAGTTCCAATTCATCCTTGTTTTTGATTTTGATCTTTCAAGACTTGAAATTTTAGGTTTCAAGTGGGTTCTTTGATTTAGAAATCAAGAACTGAAATTTATGATTGAAATAGTTTCTAATATCATTTATAAGTGTATAGGAATCAATTCCATGAATTAAAGTAGTGTTCTTGATGAGTTTTGAATTTTGGCTCAAATGGGTCAAAAATGGTCAAATACGGGTCAAACTGATTTTGACCTTCAAGAACTGAAATTTAGTGTTCTAATTGATCCTATAACTTGTTAGGATTGATTAGAACTCAATTGGTGCATTAGAAGTGGTGTTTTTGCACAAATCCAATATTTAGCCTAAATGGGTCAAAATGGCCTAAATCTGTTTTTACACATCAAGAACTGATTTTTAAGGTTCTAATAGATTCATATGACTTGTATGAATTGATTAGAACATTGGTTTTGAATTGGAATGGTTGTTTTGCTTGAATTGGCTAAAATAGTGAAAAATAGGCCTTAAATAGGCAAGAAATTGGAATATGATACCAAACAATGAGTTTAAAGGTTTTGGTCAGTTGCAACACCTTCAATACATCATATTAGGTGTATATGGTGTGTTGCAAGTGTTAGAATTGGTCTACATCAAGTTTTGGCCATTATGCGCACGTCTTTGTCCATTTAAATGGGATTTTCGTATGAATTAATTGGATAGGAGTTTTTGATGTTAGAAAGCTTCCACAAGTGTCAAATGGTCCTATGAAACACAAGAATTTTACCAAAATTGATTTGGAGTTGAAATGAGCCAAAATAGGCTTGCTGTGCACAAAACAACAGCTGCTGCAGCCTCTGCAGGCTGGTCGCGGCGCGACCATAAGGGTGTCGCGCCCTGCACACAGCTTTCTTTGTTGTTTTGTGCTACGTGTTCGCGTGTTGTTGCTTGGACTGCTATAGTTAGTTAATAAATGGTTTAAAAACACCATTAGGGTATTGTTTCAAGTATCCTAGACGTTCCTCGCGTGTTCAAATGATTGATGCGTAAGTCTAGGTATTATAGGTTGAATTGACAATCCGTGAGCGCCAAAGCAAGGTCTTTGCTTATTCTAGCCTAACAGGTGAGTGCCTGATAACATAACGATTAATATATCTATAACATATATTAACAATAAATTGAATTGAATACCCGTACTTGTAAGCAATTGATTAAGCGTTTGAATATGTTGTTGAAAGGTTGTATACCTTGTAGTATGTATGATAAATGATTATCAGGATATTATACGCACTTGATTAAGTGTAGTTTGTAAAGCATGACGATGCTAGACTTAACATGTTGACACAGTATGATACGCACTTGTTTAAGTGTAGATTGTATAGCATGATGATGCTAGGCTTAACTTATTGATATACATAATAGTATACACTTGATTAGGTGTATATTATGATGATGGATATATATATACATTATTGCGTGCGCGCAATGAGGTAAAGAATGAATGGCATGATGATGCTAGATATTTGATTGGTATAAATAATATGCATCTGTGTAGGTGTATGTTATATGGACATAATTATTGATTGATTGATGATTCGGTTGAATCAGATTATGTGTTTGTGATTGGGCAAGGTTTGCCCGGACAAAGGTGTCCTACCTGTTGGGCAAGGTTTGCCCGGACAAAGGTGTCCTACCTGTTGGGCAAGGTTTGCCCGGACAAAGGTGTCCTACCTGTTGGGCAAGGTTTGCCCCGGACAAAGCTGTCCTACCTCTTGGGCAAGGTTTGCTCCGGACAAAGCTGTCCTTTTCGGGTATAGATGCGGCTGTACAACAGATGAATCGGTTGATTCCAAAACGCAACGGTGGACGCTTAACAGCTCCCCCACCGGAGCGGTTGACGTGTCTGCTACCCCAGTTTGGTGCATTGAGCCGGGTTCGCTACCCTGCGAGATATGCTACCTCCTGACTACGCCAGCTCATCGTGAGATGCTAGGATAGAACTATTTGGGCATGATTGATGATATGTGGTATGTTTATATTAATTGCATGCTATCATGTACTCACTAGTTATTATAGCTAACAGATACTACTCTCCACATGTGCAGGTGTTCCTTAGGCTGTGAGCTCGGGTGCCTGCGGGTAGTTGCATGTTTTTAGGAGGAACACTGGATTTTGTTTAACTCTGTTATAATATGTTTAAGTTTGTTTAAAGATAATGGTCGGCCGGTTATGTGTCCGTAACACCAAATGTTGTATGTGGCAACGTTTTGACTGTTTATACAGTTTGCCACGGGTTTTTAATTCCGCTGCATTTTTAAATTATAAGACAGGTTTAAATATTCTATTTACAGTCAAATCCACGCGGTTTGAAAACTTAAATAGTATTTTAAAAAGAAAAATTTGGTTCACAAAAGCATGGTGTTACAAAAATGATATATAAGATTGTCATTAACTCTACTAAGGAGACTTAACCAATTTAAACAATGAAAGCTAATACAAGTAGGATGATTAATTTAAAAGATTTTAATTATCATGTTTGGAAGGAAAAATGGAAAATCTTCTTTATGTTAAGTACTACTGCTAGCTAGTATTTTTTAGATATAGACTTGAGAACAAAACAGATGCATAATGGACCATTTTGCATAGATATGTTTGTAGGTATATTAAGCAGTGAGTTGATGATAAAGTTTTGAACCTCTTTAGTGGAAGACACATGTTCGTACTCTTTGAAACAAACTTGAATAATTATATGCTCAAAAACTAAAACTAATAAGTTGTCTTGATCAATCAAATGATCAAATTAACGAATAATGATGACTCTCAACTTAAATGTTTTCAGGGTATTATAAATCAACTTGCAAGTATGAGTTTGAAGATGAGTTTTAAGGCGCATGCCTTTTTGGTACATTCCTATATTCTTGGAAGACTTTTGGGACACCGTTGTCCAATTTTGTACCAGATGGGCAGATGGCATTATCACCATGAATGTGGCAATGGCTGAGAGTGGTGACTACCATGATGGGTGGCGGCAGCAAACAACGTCAATGGTGGTGTTTTTGTAACTATTACAATTAGGTGTGAGCATTCGACCCAATAGACCGAAAAAACCGACGAACCGGACAGAATGAGACCGAGTCTGGTCTGGACAAGGACTGGACGGTCCGGTCTTCGGTCCTTGTTTTTTTATAAATTTCGGGTTTCGATCCGGTCCCGGGCGGTCCGGTTTTATTTAATATAGTGTATAAAACAACCAATAGACCAAAAAAACCGACTAACCGGACCTGGCCGGACCGGATCGGGACTAGTCGGTCCGGTCTTTCGTCATTTATAACAACGGCAAAATGAGGGTGATGGTGAAAAAACCGACTAACCAGACCTGGTGGTGATGATGAAGTCTCAGCCTACTGTCGGCCGTTCTTGTCGGATAAAAGAAAGCAGCAACAACACAACCACTATAACAACGGCAAAATGAGGGCAAAGGCCATTCAGATTGCACTTTCATCACAAGAAAGAAATTTTGGTCATGTCACCAAGGTTTGGTGGTGATCCAGAGAACTCTGACTGGAGCCAAAACTTTAATCGAAAAATTCAAATCCTTACTTATTTTAACATTTAACCACATAGTAGGTTACCTATTAGATAATAAAAAAATAAGTTATCAAAATCAACTATTATAGAAACAAAGGATGCTATTAAGTAGTCTTAGCACTAATAATAATAACACAAAAATAATAATTACAATTATTTGAACTTTATTAATTATGAATTTGTTACATAAAATAAATAAAAGATATTATATTCATCAAGAAGAATTAGATTCTAATTATTTTGACCGATTTACATACCAAACAATTTCAAATCAATTTCATTTAATAGATTTTATTTCGGGTGTGTTTGGTGAAAGTGATTGGGGCTGGGGCTGGAGCTGGAGGTGGGGATGATCAACTGATAATCCCAAACCCAAGTTATAGGGTGTGTTCAGCAACGGACTTATGGAGGATTATAGAGACTTGGCTCTAGTTTTTATAATCCCCAGCCCTCTAGCCTTGTCCGGATGTTAAAATATTGAGGGGATTATTAAAAACATAATCCCTTATAACCCCCCAAAATAAAAGATTTTTCAAGTAGCTTATGGCTTGGACTTGGGATTATCAATTAATCAGCCCCAGCCTCAGCCTCAGCTCCAGCTCCAGCCAATTTCGCCAAACACACCAACGGGCTTATGGGGGATTATAGAGGCTTGGGATTGTAGTTTTCATAATCCTCAGCCCTCTAGCCCTGTTCGGGTGTCACAATTTTGAGGAGATTATTAAAAACATAAGCCCTCATAAGCTCCAAAAATAAAAGCCTTTTCAAGTAGCTTATGGCTTGGGCTTAGGATTATTAATTAATCAGCCCCAACCTCTTTCGCCAAACACACCCATAAACTACTTGAAAAGACTTTTATTTTGGGGGATTATATTTTTAATAATCCTCTCAAGATTTTAACACCCAAACGGGACTAGAGGGCTGGCCGGCTAGGGATTATAAAAACTAAAATCTCAAGCCTCTATAATCCCCTATAAGCCTATTACCGAACACACCCTTCATTTCAAAGCTATCATGTTAATCAAACACATCATAATGTCCCATTTGTTTCACATAATTTAGGAATTGAATTGATTTAAATTCCATCCGGTTCACCTATAGAATAGATTTTTCATTACTTAAGGAAACGTTAACATTCTTAAATAATGAGATTCTATTAAAAAATAAGTTTACCAAACGTAATATATCACGAAATTTTATTTCAATTTCATTTCGTTATTTCGAATTCTGTAAAATAAACGGAAACTAAATGTCAACTAAATACTAAAATGATTTTATTTGTGAAGCTAGAGTCATAGAGCCCAAATCACATATCATAAGACCTAAAACAAGCCAAACTTCAAACATGATACCAACCAACATTTTATACAAGATTTTAAGGAAACAATCATATGATATCATGCAACAAAATTGTTTCTTCCAAAAATGCATCAATTATCCTAAAGCAATCTAAAAAGACACATAATCTTCCAACTCTTCATTTGCATCATGTCTCATGGTAAACACGAGCTTAAGCCTTAAGGACACATCATATGAGAGGCGTTCTATACATAGTCTAACATACAAACTGTACGTCTTTAGATAGGCAGATGTTAGTATTAACATACAAACATATAGCAAAGTAGACAGCAACATCCTAAAACAAGTTTAAGGTTACAACTATTCATCATCCTCGTCTTCATCAAACTCCTCCTCTTCATCCTCCTCGCCATTTCCTTCTTCGACATCCTTGTCATCAACTATGAAACCACCCAATGTTTCATCATTTTCATCTTCATCTTCATCTTCTTCTTCGTCATCCATTGCAGACTTCTTTGCAGTGTCCTTGCCGCTTTTACTCGCCCCCACACCCTTTTTGTTTCTCTCTTGCTTCTTTGATCTAGTTGAGTACTTGGGTTTCGGGTCATTTCTAAGTTTCTTGATTAGCTCGGCATCTTCTTCACTATCGCCTGTCCAAACATCGTCGTCGTCGTCATCCTCACCTCTTTTACCTTTCTTCCTCTTTTTTCTTATACCCTTTTTCGTTTTTTTATCACTAGTCTCATATTCATCGCTATCAGTATCTTCTTTATTTTCTTCAAGAAACCAAGCCCAGTTTTGTATGCCACGGATCATCTTTTTCGGGTAGCAATCAAACTCATGCCCCATAACAACAAAATTGAACTCTGCAGTACATCATTTAAAGACTTCAACTAAACAATAGACATTACACATTAGAGATTGATAATGGCTGATTAATAATATTAACATGATTCATGATCTTCAACAAAATTTATCTTGTAGAACACTAATGGCTAGATGATTTCATGTTCGTCATTCATTTCCCAAAATCAATTGCAAAATCAAGCAGAAATTCAAATCGTTTACAACGGATTGTGAAAACCTATAGAACAAAATTAAAAACGCAAACCTTTAACAGGATCGATATGCGATAAATCACCGGTCTCAATTTCTTCATTATCAACTCCCAAAATATCTGCAAACGCTTCATCGTGACCGATTTCGCTCTTCGATTCATCATCATATTCGTCTTCACACGCTATTCTCTTCAAATTAAACCAAACAGGATCTTTCAAAGACACACAAAACGAATCCCCACTGTTGATTTCACCACGTTCCGAGCTTCGGTAAACTTTAATCTCGTTGTTTCGGTGATCCCGTACCCAAATGGGATTTTTCCCTTTCACTTGGAAGTAAACCCTGGTTCGATCTTCGTTCAGTTTGAAAGAGATGTGATGGCGGGAAACTGTTCGATCTGCAGAATCAAACCCTAATCCTCTACCGAAATCGATGGGTTTAGAGGGTTCTTGTAATCGGATTTTGGAGCCACTTTTGCTTTGGATTTCCATCGTTTCGAATGTTTTTACCCGACGACACACACACGCACACCGGCTGTACGTAAGAGAGGTGGAATGTTGTCGTCACTCCGGCAGTCAGGCTTATTGTAGCCACATTTGGGCCTGGGCCTGGGTCTTTATATGGGCTGAGTCCAGTTGTTTGTCTTAAAAAAAATTGTACTTCTAAAACCAAACTACCAAGTTACAAGTCCGTTGGACTTGTATATTTACGATTTAGTTTTCTATTAACACCTACGTATTATTATACTATTTACTAGATTAAATGTTTATATGATACACAGACTGGTTTAAAAAAATAATAACTAATAAATATTACTAAAAAAGTATTAAATAATTATAAAACACAAAATAAATAAGAGTTTTAAAAATTGTGACGGACGGCGTCGGTACTTAGACCAGTGGTGGAATCGTTCACACGAGAAGGACAGACATGATGAGAAACGTATTTAGGATACAAAAAGATGTGATTGTATTCTTTGCACACGCTATCGATCATTATTGCTAAGCAATGAGATTAACCATCGATCATTATTGTTATAACTAGAAGAATTAAGATTAAGTATTTATTGATTATAACTAATACAAAAATTAAATAGGTTATAAAATATTTTAAAATAATAAAACTAAGAATTTAGTTGAATTTGATATTTTGAAATATTATAAAAGTTAAATATGATATCTATAAATTAAGATGGGCAAATAAAACATTTTAAGTTTTAAAAAGGACAAATACAAAATTATCTCTAATAATTTTGATTCAAATTAAACTTTGACTCTTAGAAGTCAAAATCAAATCAAATTTTCAATTTATATAAACGGATGAGATTTATTTTTAACAAAACAAATTGATAGAATTATTTAATAGAGATAACTTGAGTTAGTATTTTATTTATATTTAGAGATTAGAGATTAGAGTTTTAAGAGTCGGGATATTTGTGATATTCGAACAAAATATAAATCTGTCATAATAATAAGTCAAAGTAGTCTAATATCAGTAATTTAATAAGAGTATGCTTACAAAAAGATTCATTCTTGACTTAAAAATAAGAGGTACACTCTCATGTTTTTGAGAGAAGAATGATATATCATATTTGATCAAAACATGAAAGGATCCTAACCCTTTTTCTATGTACATAAATATCCAATTCAATTATCAATCAACCAAATAATATAGAGTACTCAAAACATTTCAAACAAAGTTGACTATAAATAATACCTTATGATTGTGTTTGACTACTATTGTCTATCACCGTCGACAGGATATTGGATGATTCTTGATAATTGACCAAAATTTTTTATTAGCTCTCCTAACCTTCAATGTATTATCTTTTGACCCTTAGTGAAACGGGTCATACGCCATGTGTTCTTTCTCTAAAAACAATAACTAAGTGTTCAATAGCTCAAGAGTAACGCTCACAGTCTCCATCTTTTAAATAAAATATATAGAATACACGTATGAAATGAAAAAAAAAAGACTAGCAAAAGGAAGGATCAAGAATGTTATATATTTCAGGAGCTAGATCAGTTGCCGAATCAGCAAAATGAAGGAATTAAGATGAAGTAAGGTTTTGTGATATGAAAGAAAATATGGAAATGAGTATGGTATATGAACGATTTGCATGCATGAATGGCCGTCAACTACCCAACATTATTGCTCACTCAGTTATTAGGTATAAAAAACCTTAATTAATTAAGGACAAAAAAAACTGCTTGCATGCAATTTTTTCAATGGTTGACAAGAGAGGACAACTTTTGTGAGTAACCGGTTTTGCCAAACCCAGTTACTCAAATGCATGGTAGGATGGTCATGTTTTTTTTATCGGTTGACACAAGACATTTAAAGGCTTTTGTGAGTAACAACACCGAATATGCTTCAGATTTTTTCAGTTACCAAATTATAATTACAAATTTATGTCACCACTTCAACTTTTGAAGTACAGTTAATATTTATTCGAGCACGAGTCAAGTAACTAATAAACGAGCCTGGCTCGGCTTGCTAACGCATTCACCTAAGTGATAATCATTCTAAATTTTTTTGGTAGGATAAAACCCTCAAAAGTTTACAAACATATTACAAGACACCATCACCATATGCCTGAATTATTTAAAAAAAATCCAGCCTATCTACTAGTATGAAAACCTTCATTTGGTTGACGGGTTAGCGTCTTGTTTTGACCCTGACATGGTGGCACTAGCAGCAGCTGTCACGGCAACTGCTGCAGCACCCAGCTTAACACCGCCAGCGGCTTTAGCGGCTCCTGCTATCTTGGCAAACGCGGCTACACCTCCAACCAGGATAGCCCTCAAGGCAACTGTTGGTTTTACATTCATATCTTCTGTCACCTGTAGTATATATCAACTGATTCAGAACCAATATAAAAAAAGTTTTGATAGATGTTAACTATAACAAAAAATGATAATCAAAGACGTCTTGTCTGGCCTACACAATCAAATAAAAAACCCTAAGTTTTTTTTTCCAGATATTTTGGGAAAGGAAGTGAGTGATTTCGAAGGATACAAGGAGAAAATAACAGGGTGTTTGGCATTGCTTATTAAAACAGTTCATAATCAAGACTGTCTAATCGCTCTACTAAACAGCCCAAAAGCGTTTCATTAGTGCAAGACACCCTAGAAACCTGGTTCCATTTAGTATTTTTCTAGAACCTTAATGTGCAACGGTCAAGGCCCCGATTTTGGAGAAGTAGTCATTTGCAGCAAATACTTATAAACAAGTCAAATCAAAATAAGTAGCTAAAAGCACCAAAAAATGGGTTGAACGTCTCCCAAAGTCATTTTTCAATGCATACAATCTCCTAAACCATTATATTTATAATTTTAGGTTATCATCGTAATGATGTTCCTGCAAAGCATAAGGAATGGACTGATTATCATTAGCAAAAGATCCAAACCGATTTGACATGTCTCTTGACCCGCCCAGGGTTCTACCTCTAGTAATCGTACATAAATTACCGCTACAAATAAAAATACTAACATGAACAAGCGAAACAGAGAGACAAAAGGGTGTCATAAAATTAGTAATCAGATAGGTTATGACAGAAAGGTAACTTCAAGAGTGTTATACAACATGGTCAGACCATTACTGCAACAAATCAGTCTACGCAGCTTACTACCAGTTATCGGGTGTTGCTGAGTGCTTGATAAAAACTGATCACGATTTTGATCTTATTATTATTTAGGGAACTTATATCAGATTTTAAAAACCAGGTGTTGACAAGCTAGAGTATGTGTTTTAGGAGCTTGTCCTAGTTAATGTGGGGTTCAAGTTGTGGTTTGCGTTGTGTTATGATTGTCATCGAACTCAAGAGGTGAGTGTGTCAGCCTAAGAGGATACTTAGTTTAAAAAGTATACTTTAGTCATCATGTTTTAATTATTGTTTGGCAATGTGATATTATGTGAAATTGTGATTATGGTGATGGTCTGACCATGTTGTATAACTTTAAAAACCAGGTAAGGAATTAACTTAACTTTAATCAACTTATTATCTGATTCAGAGGCAGTCTTTGGGATTGCTTATCAAAAAGATTTATTTCTTATTATGTTTTAATACGGCATCAAACTTTTTTTGAGGTGTTTGGAATTGCTTATCGAAACTGCATATCTAATTATTGGGAGGCTGTAGTAAGAATGTTCTAAATAAGCAGTTTGAAGTAGGTTGTTCCATACTGTTTTTTTCAATAATCAATAAGCAGATAAACATATCCAGTCCCAAACACTCCCTGATTCTAAATTCCCAACAATCACTTGCAGAATGTTCATAAAATTTCCTTGATAATCATCTATGTTTCTTCTTGCAATATATACATGGAAACCTAAGGAGCAATATGCATTTCCATTTCCCTATTTTCAAATAAACTTGATCATAATTCATCAAAAGAGAAAAAAAGAATCAAATCCATGAACCCTATAACTAATAAGAGCAGCATACAAATCAAATTCATGAACCCTAAAACTAATAAGAGCAGCATACAAATCAATTTTCTTCAATCAAATAAACGTCTAATCGTTAATCAAAGCAAACAAGATTCAATAACCCACAAGAAAACAAAGAAAATTAGGCGAATCAATCACATAAGTCAAAGAATACTGAAAATACATTCAATCGAACACGAATTGAAAAGGGGGGAAACGAGCGAAGAAATCAAACCTAAATTATGACTTTAACGGGATTCAGATTCAAATAATGTTTAGATTGCGTTGACCAGATTATAAAAACAATAGGGAGATAAAACGAACCCAAAAATTTCTCGGCTGAAACTATCGATTTTTAGGTCGCCCTGCAACGACGTGTGGTTGTTTTTGGTAGTAGTCGACTAGTCGAGCGACAGGCGATTTGGGGGAAAATGGCCGGATATAAAGTCCATTTTTTCATTACTTTAGAAAATATAAATATTTTAAAGAATGTTATTTTATTAAAAACAAATTTATCAAATTCAATACAGTATAAAATTTGATTTTAATTTTATTTCATTCATTTAGATTCTACAAAAAAAATGACTTAAGAGTGATGCCTCCCACCGCACGCCATTGTCAGCTTCACTTTCTCCGCACATACCCTAGTCACCAATCTCCACCGCACTCTTGGACTCCCTTAATATTCAATACCATTCAAAAATCTAATAAATAAGAAACAACAAAATGATATGGAAATTAGAATATGAGAGAGATTGACGGTTAGGCCCTCATCTTCCTCGACCATACCTGAAACCTTGAGCGATGGCCACCCCCCATTGTCGTGACCACAACGCGGTGATGTGGTTCCAATAATATATTTCCTAATATTTTTATTTTTAGTTTTTAATAAGCAAACATCTTTTATTTTGTTTGAACAACAATTCATATTAATCGAAAGACAATCGTTTCAAAAAGACAAACAATACCCTCAATGCTCAAGTCTTCATGGTTGAACAACTAACTTTCTCATTCCAATTAGCTTTGCAAGCCCAAACTTTGTGAAAGGATTCTATAAACTTCAAATGGTTGAAATAGAGAGTTGCGATAAAAAAATACCATTGAAGTTTAGAAGAAAATTCTAAAGGGTAATAGTTAGATATGCTATGTTATTGAGGCCAAGTGTTGGCTTAAGAAGAGGGTGCATTCGGGGAAGATGGAAATGGAGGAATTTAAGAAGCTAAGGTGGATGACTGGATATGTGGTGAAACCATGTTAGAAAAAATACCAAATGGAGTATGTACGATTGAGTTATGAGTTGCACCTATCACCAAAAAACGAGGGAATGAAGATCATGTTGGGTTGTACACATTAGAAAGAGACAACAAGCATAGAGAGTATGGAGAGTTGAAGTTGTTACGGTTAACGAAACAAAGATGTGTGGACACCTAAGACTTAGGTGGGAGGATAGACCAAGGCTTGACATGGAGGAACTATTACTCTTCAAGGACATGGCCTCTAGTTGGAATTGACAGGAAAATATAATTAAGGTAGATGGGCAGTGTATTTAGGAGGGTAATAGTCATGGAATAGGTAACGTGTTAGGCGATGGATAGATATAGGTGTATGCGCAACATGTATAAGTGTGTGCGTAAATAGGAGGGTTCAACACAAAAAATTTGTTCATCAATGAACAACACAAACATCAAAAAGCCCCAAATATTTTTGTTGTCGACGGATTTTAATTAAAAGGCATAACTTTAAAATTACGAATCTTAAAAGAAACATGCATACTTAGAAAACAAATAGAAAGGGAAGATAAATGGTGAATAACAACAGTGCTAAGATACGGGAGATTAAGGGCTTCTGTAGCAGTAATGGGGTCGAGTGGTCGACGGCAAAGGGCAGAGGTCAAGTGGCAATAAATAGTGAAGGAGATGATGATTGAGGTAGCAATGAGACTAAACTAGTATATGAAAGTCAAGGCATGGAAGAATTAGACGGGTACATATGATATTAGGGAGATCATCATCACAAATAGGACTATGTAGGGATTTTGGTTTGAGCTATAGCTATACATGACTAAACATAAAATAGTCAGAATACATTTCATTTAAGTTTTTACGAGTATCCATTACTTTCTTACATGTTATATCTCTCATTTTCTTTTAATTATAGTAGACACGCCACCCAAGTATTTTTATCTTATAGGCCTAAGTATTTCTCTTATCAAATAATAAAAATTTCACACCTCTTAAGTCTAAAATAAAATTACATAATCAAAGTGTAAATTGGTATGATGTATGTACAAACAAACATGCATATTGTATTTAGAATATGATCTCTTAAGCACTCACATCTAATGTATTTGATAAGTGCTAAGATATAAGTAAAAGAGAATTTTATGTCCTAATTCGGTCTACAACTATGACATTTATGGTATTGGTACATAAGAAAGAAAACTTGTTCCAACCGTCCAACTTATCTTGTTTCTTTGTTGGTGACAGTTCTGCTTTGTACAAGATCAGACCGGACTGTAAGAGTACTAAAGAAGACATGAATGAAAGATATATTTTGTAAATTATAGATGGAGAACCAGATCATATATAGTAGTTATCTCTTTAGTACTGTTTTCAAAACTTGTTTAGTTAACCTAGTGCGCTAGTAATTCTGTAAAATGAATGATGTATTTGTGCTCCTAACATTACTTAAGTTGTATATTGTTACATTTATAAACAACTTAAATAATTAAAATTTCAAAACACTTAAATAATCTCAAAACCCCTCATTAGAGTGGTGTATAATCATTTCCAAAACGTTGTTTAATTAAATCAAAAAATTGGGATTGGATCACACTTAGAATAAAGGGAGTGAGTATGTGAGGAAGGTGTGGTGGAATAGAAAATTTTATGGTCTATTCTTTTCCTACCTTAATGATGCGTGGTTGAAGCAGCAATGTGTTGCTCATCACTTTGTTCGGGGCTCTGTGCGGTCAACAAATGTTGCGCATACTGATGCAACCTTATTCTCTCTTCTTAATTTTTATTTTTTTTATTTTTGTTTGGTTACCGAGACTATTAACTAAGCGTTCTAAAATTTAATATTGTGAAGAGTAACTGTTAGAGTTGTTTAGTGAGTTGCGAATATATATGAACTAAAATGTGCACCAAATCAGAGAGGAAATCGTAAAAGAAGTTGCCCTTCATTACGGAAAAATATTCAAATTATCATTTTAGCCGCACACGTACGTACATATATATTTGCTTATAATTAAATTTTAAACAAAAACATGATAAATTCCCCACGCACGTGTTTACCAAATGATCATCCCACGTGTCACGATAAAACCGTTACTCCTACCCTTCAAAAACCGCCATTAATTGTCTCCTCCTTCCCAAACCTCCAATTCCCCCGCAGCCGCACCCGCCTTAATAATTTCTTCCCCAAAAATGTTTTAAATTTTTCAAAAAATTATGTCCAATAACACTAATAATCACAACAGAATTACTAACCGCCACCACCACCACCACCACCAGTCACCGGTAAATTCCACCACCACCACCCGTTCGAACTCCTCCACCGTCACCACCAACACCACCACCTCCCGATCCACCACCTCCACCACCCAAGCCTGCGCCGCCTGCCGCTACCGACGGCGGAAGTGCGCCCCGGACTGCCTTCTGGCTCCCTATTTCCCCCACGACCGCCACCGTCAGTTTCAAAACGCACATAAATTATTCGGTGTTAGCAACATTACGAAACTCATCCGTGATCTTGATCCCGTACAGAAGGACGAGGCAATGCGGACGATTATTTACCAAGCTGACGTCCGGGCCCACGACCCGGTCGGCGGGTGTTACAGAATCATAAGAGAGCTCCACCGTCAGATCGAAATGTCACGTGCGGAGCTCGAGATCGTGTTACAACAGCTCGCGTTTTGTCGTAACCCTAACCCTAACAATTTTAACCAAAATCAGATGCAAATATTTCGTCATCATCTTGATCATATACTAATCGACGGTGTGGATTATGATCTTGATTTGGGTCAAATTGGTCAACAGCAAGAACATGAAGATGATCAGTATATACAGATTTTTAACGATGGAGATCATAACGATGGTAATTGTGAAGATAATGATGATGATCAGCAGGCGGTGTCGATTCAACAGATAAATTCATGGGGCCGTTCGCCGCAGTCTTCCGCCGTGTCATTGTCGGTGAAGCCGGCGGTGGTGGATGAATGTCAGGATTTTAAGCCGGTTATGATCGATGAGGTTGTTGCTGCCGGTGATCAAAGACGTCAATTTAAATTTGCATTCGATGATATAAATGAAGCCAGGTGTGTAATCTACCTCACTCATCCATCATGCACTTAATTTATTATAAAATATTTAATATAAATTTGAATATAATGATATAACTGAAAATTCTATATTCACCTACTAAATCTTCATATTTTATAGTTCTAACTATGTTCTTAATAATTGATATATATAATGTAATAGTTCTCTTTTTTCATATTAATTAAGTGGTAGGAATATATACAAAGTAAAAGGATTTTGATGATATTTGTTAGTGGAAATATACATTAATTATATATATATATATATATATATGTAATTAATAAAACAAATATTTTAGATGATCCAAAGTAAAAAAGTTTGCATGGTTTTGATTTGACAAATTAAGGAATCACTATAATATAAAGGGAAAATTGTGAAAAAGGTAACTTAAATATCGAAAATTATCAATAAAGGTAAAATTCAATTTTTTTGGCCGAGAAAAAATTATAAATTTCAATTTGTAACAAAAATTAGTATAATGACCTCTTAGACCTAACAAAAAATGATTATAAATTTCAATTCGTAACAAAAAAAATATATAAATTTTATGTATTATACCCTTTTTTGTTACAAATTAAAATTTATAATCTTTTCTCGGCTAAAAAAATTAGATGTTACCTTTATTGACAAATTTTAATATTTAGATTAACTTTTTCAGCAATTTATCTAATATAAAAGAAGGGAGAATATGTAACCGTTTACTTATCTTTTTGACAATAAAATTAATTGAGAAAATTAGGCAAGAATAATAGTAGATTTCAAATGTCTTTTTCAAAAAATAATAATGATAATAATATTGGTTTACACAATAAGATCATAAGAAAAATAGTTTAAAGATGCTTGTAATCTATTTCAGCTCATTTCTTTAATTAATCATGTATATATCAATTATTATCGTTTCTTCTTAAGAAAAATTCAATTTCCTAATGAAGCTCCCTTTTGGTTAAATGAAACAACCCCCACACCAAACCTAGCCCCATCCCCTCCTCCTCGATCAGATTATGAGTGACTATGTTAAAAAGTTATAGGTTATAGATGTTATATGTCGGGAGACTTGCAACATACAAGTGAGTTGATAATTGAGAGTTTAGTATTGATACTCAATCTTACTATTATAATAAGCGCAAAGTGCATAATACTAAGAGCATTTTTAAAAAATATCATTGTATTAAACTAATTTATATTTATTGAGAATAGGACAGCAATGCATTCACTATATTACATGCTACAGTAGGTTACCCACTATAAAACCGGTACACCCTAACTTGGAATCCGATGATCCCCCCCCCCCCCCCCCCCGTTTTCCCCAAAGGAAAAGAAACTCCACGCTCTCTCAACTTCAATTTCAAGATCGATTCCAATCTTTGATTTAGGGTTCAAAAGGTAGGTATAGAGTCAAAAGTTGATTTTTTTTTACATGTAGGATTTCTAGATCCATTTAAGTTTTTCTTTGTTTGTGATTTCCAAAATGGCAAAAGATCAATTTCTAGGTTTTGTTTCATACTACACACATCTAGTTATAGTTCGATTTTGACTTCAGTTCCGAAATTGTTTTGGTTTTGCTTCAATTTTAGGGTTTCGTTCTGGATTTGCAAAACATCATGTGTCAATATTTCATTGTTTTTTGTTTTGTTTTCGACTTTCAAATCTAATTGTTGCTTTTGTGTCATTGTCTAAAAGCAAAGAATTATGCTCATTGTTGCTTTTGTTTTGAAATATGTTCTTGTATGTATGTGAACATCACATGTCTAGTTTTCAAGAACACATGAATGTTGACCGGATATCTTGAATGCGGGTTACTGACCACATACAATGCAACATTTTAGAAAGTTTATTGCATCGTTTAAGACAAAAAGAAATTAATTGAATACAATAATATTTTTTAGGCGAAGATTGTTTTATCTTGGCACAGTTTGCCATGTAATAATCTAACGCATAATAATAAACAGTACTAAGTATGAATGCTTTATATAACTTAATTGGCTAAATTAAGAATACCATTTTTAAACCATCGTATTTGATTGATGTTCTTTGTGCAGCGAAGTCTTGGCTAAAGAAGAGAATGTTGCATTGTTTACAAAAGAAGAGAATCATGTGACTACCTACCAACAACACATGAATGAAGATCATGATCTCAAGGGTGCTGCTACTTTATTTACCCTAACAAATTGTAGCAGCTACTAACAAAAGCATTCATTGGCATTTATATATTTATATAGATACAAAAACATACATAATTTATCTATATGCAACTTTAATTAAGGATTTGGGAAAGTGGGTCTTTATCTTTTTTTCTTCCCAACATTCATGTTTCAAAATCTTGAAGAACAAAGAAGCGGTGGGTTTCGTGATTGCTATCAAGTTGAATGATATATTGTAGACGGATATGGAAGCGAAGCGAAAGAAACAACATAAGAAGCGAGATTTCACCAAAGTGTAGCAACAGTGAAGATCCGGCCTCGAGGTTTCATCAAAAATGTCAATTCTGAGAGTTAAAGATGTGAACAAGACTTGAGGATTTGCCTTATTATGGTTTTCATGAGTTTATTGTTGAAAAATCATTATATGCTGGTTTTCTTTCAAGTTGGTTGCAAGGTGAGCTAATTTTCTAGCTCTTTTTTTTTTCTTTCTTTTAATCTTTTTGGATCAAATCTTTCAGGTTTAACTTGAGCTTTTGCAGCAACTTTTTGCCATTCAAATGAAGTTGGTGAGGTAATTAAACCATCATGTTAGCTATTTAAGCTTAACTTGAGCCCAAACCTAAATGAGGTTGAGCTCAAATCTGAGTAAGTAATAAATTACACACACATTATATGATGAAATAAATAACATATAAAAGACGAGCTATGCCAAAGCCAAGCTCAAGTATATAAAATGACTCATAAAACGAGATCAATCTTTCCACTCAAGTCTTGAGACAAGCTTGATCTTAAACTCTCTTAAGTTAAACAAGCTGAGTTTGGCCTGGTCAAAGTCAACCTCAGGCTCATTTCAGCTCTTTTACACCCGTAATTATGACATAATTATTTGAACATGAACATAGACAAATCGGATGCAACGAATCTCGTTACCATGTTCAAATAAAATAAATCATAACATACCCTCGAGACATAAATGATACAATTCAAATAATGAGACCATCAAAATTCGCTAATTTAATGCTTTGCAAGCGCAATTGCCCACATGTTAATACCTAGAACTTGCAAACTAAAGCTTTTCAGGCTTACAATCAGAAGCCCATTCCCATATCTTCCATATTTGGCATTCGATTGGCAAGTGGGTTTTTCTCTCCTCGTCGGTCCACAACTGCAGCCTCAGTTGTTGTCAACAATAATGAGACACTACACATTTGTAAAGCATTAGTGAATCAAAAGAAGATTCATGAATCTTGCGAGTGACGTAATCACAACATTTAACCGTGAACGGTTAAAGAAAACCTATGAGACCCGTTATATGAAAGGGGTCAAAAAGAGTTAATATAAATGATAATAGTTTACCTGGCAGCATCTACTAAGGCTGTTCTCACAACTTTCAGAGGATCTATGATTCCGGCCTTCACCATATCAACATACGTCCCTGGTCAAACATATGAACCACTTTTAAATGTTACTACAACTTGTACTGTTTAAAGTTGTAATAATGAGATTAATTTGATGTTAAAGTGTTTAGCAAATTCGAATTATTTATAAAAGAATAGACAGATGATCAAAAATGACGATTTGTAAAAAAGAAGATATTCATGACAAGTTAAAAATCTACTAAAGGGGTAAATAGGTAATTCTAATATACCCTTACATAATCGGTCCCTGATGTTTTGAGTGTCCAAAAAATTCTAATTTTTTTTGAACAGCTAAACACATACACCCACCTAATTCTACTCCATGTGTCCACTACCGGGACTTGAACGCACAACCTTAAGGTTGAGAAGCACCTTTTCCAAACTCCAACACCGCTAGGCCAAGGCCCTTTGGTACCAGAAAATTCTAATTAGTTGTGGAATGTTAGATATAATGACAATTTCATGGAAAATGAGACATTTATGACATGGCAAGAAAAAAAATCAAATTAAGTTAAAAAAAAGTGTAAATAGGTAATTTTATTTTACCCCTAAATAATCAGTCGGTTGCAACGGGTATAAAATTGAGTATTTGAAACTGATAGCAAGATGTAGAATCTGTTTAGCCATGCATTATGATAAACTGATCATTGCTACTCAAACAAGTTATTCAAAACACAAATCCAAACACACCCTTGATAAAAAGGCTGAATTGAGCACAAAAGCACATGTTTTTACCAACCTTTGGCTGCATCATATCCATAATGAAGATCATTTTGTTCCAATAGCTTGCCAAGAACTGAGGGACCATCACCACCAGCATTTGAGACAATTGTAGATGTAGGTGCCTACAAAGAAGAAAAGATGGATACCATGATTAATGTACAAGGGTAGTTTCCTTTTCACTTTTGTAATTAGTTCATAATTTCGTACTCAACTAGCAAGAAACAGTACATAGTCTTTTTGATTATTAGAGGACTGAAACAAAACCTTAAGAGCATTCTCTACTATTTCAACTCCTCTCTTCTGGTCCTCGTTTGCAGTTTGAAGGCTTTTAAGAACCCTGGTAGCATATAGAAGAGCAACCCCACCACCTACAAGTGAAGTTATATTCATGATAGAAATTTGAACCGTTTAACTTCATGAGTTGATTCAAGTACTTGCTATCTCAAACAGGGTCATATAAAATAATATAACTAAGAATGAAACGGGTCGAGACTTGCCCAAAATTATTGAAATCCAGCCATTGCTAGGATTTGCAGTATATGTTTTGGAATTACCTCCAAAAACCATAGGCATGCAAACGTTTATAAGAAAATTATGAGGTATAAAAACCATTATCCTAGCTGTCACCAACGACCATTTTCTTACCTGGAACTATTCCCTCTTCCACAGCTGCTCTTGTAGCATTAAGAGCATCTGTAACCCTATCTTTTCTTTCTCCAACTTCTGCCTCGCTAGCCCCTCCAACCTGAATATAAATAAACAATATATCAACTCATATATGTAAAAATGGTCAATTCGGCTTAATTTTACTTTAATTGGATCCAATGGGTTAAAATGTGTTTTTAACTAAAAAGGAGACAGTAAATGTTAGCTACGTGTACTCAAATGTAACAACCTCTAATTTGCTTTATTCAAAACAACTGGATCATTGATTTAATTATATTTGTTTTCATATTTAATTTTTTAAAAAAAAACTAAGGACATGCCTCAATTATTGTATTATGTGCATAACCACCTCAAGGTGGTTGATAGTAAGTGGTTAAAGTACAATAACTAATAGTCTAATACATGGCTGTTAGATCTTAACCACAACCTTAGGGCTTGTCGTTAATAAATCCCTTAGTTTATTGGGCAAATGCCAGTAAATACTAAATAGTTTTAAACTTTCTTTAAGAGGTTTAACCACTCAAGACCTCAAGTACCAATTTTGTTTCAATTTTTTTACAGAAATTCACCTACAACCTGTATTACCAGTTACATATGTTCACGCAAAAATAGCTTACGGCGGCATTCCTATTGTATAACATTTTTTTGAAGAATATTTCACAACATTGGAACATGTAAAAACCTATTAAGAGTGGGGCTTATGTGGAAACAATGGTGAAACTTGATTTTATATGCAAGAAATATACCTTGAAGACGGCAACTCCTCCTGATAACTTGGACAGCCTCTCTTGTGCTTTCTCTTTGTCAAACATAGCTTTACTATTCTCAATGGTCGACCTTAATTCCTCACATCTTTCTTCAATTTGCTTTTTGTCACCACCACCATATAGAATTATGGTATCATCGAGAGACACGGTTACCTGGTACACAAAATACTCCCAATAAAATCTCTCATAGGTTTGATCTTGAGGGTTTGTCTGATAATCTGTAAGACAATTAGCACACACCTTTTTTGCAGTACCAAGTTTGTCGAGTGTTACATCATTAAGACTTAATCCGCGTTCCTCGCTAATAACCTGCATGATACCCTTATTATTACTAAGCGCATAGAGGTGGCAAATTTGAATCATTGATTTTGGATCTGGTCAACTCCGGTTATTGATTAAAAAAACTAAAGGGCCAACTCAATCCAACCCAGCCCGCCCCACCCATATTGCCACCTCTAGTTGTGATCAAGGAAATAGATGATGATTATAGCAAATTACCTCCCCTCCAGTAAGTACTGCTAGGTCTTCCAAATTGGCTCTCCTGTTATCTCCAAAACCAGGAGCTTTAATTGCACACACCTAAGAGCACAATCATAAGCTTGTTTCTTTCGAATTTATCACACCAAAAATAATACAGGCATGACATTAGTAATTAACAAGACTTTACCTTAAGTCCAGCTTGGTGCTTGTTAATGATCAGCATTGCCAGCAGATCACTTTCAAGATCTTCAGCCATAATTAACAAGGGTCTACGTTTCTGTGCCAATGATTCCGGATGATGATAAAAAAGTTAACATATGTCCAAAAGAACTAGTAGAGCTTTATCCTACATGGAGGTACGTGTTGAAACAACTAGTTTCTTTGTAAAGGTAATAATGGTTTGTGTTGACTGGAACACTTTTTACCCATACAAAACTAGCGTGTCAAATATGATTAAATATTTACACTAATTTATATTTATTTTGACATTAATCTAACTTTCAAAGAAAATAACTTGATAGAGGTTTTATGCATTAAAAAAAACACCCTGGACTACTTTCGAGCTGTTTTCTCTTAAGCTAATTCTGTTTAACAAGTTAGAGTTAAAATATAACTCGAAACGATCGTAAATGGATCGAAAGTGCCACCTCATGTCTTACATATCAGCGACCCACACAAGAGAAAATACTTTATCTCAGTTACCTCTAAAGCGAGCTCCAGGATTCTCACAAGTGAGTTCATGTCTGAAATTTTTTTGTCATGAATAAAGATCAAAGGATGCTCTAATTCCTGCCTACATGCAAAAACACGTGTTCACATGATATCAGAAACTGTAACTAGCAGTAATCATGTACTATTGTAGAATAAAAATGCCACAAGTTCATAAATAAGGAGTGGTCGTCGTAAAGTTTGATCCAACACTTTCTTCATTAATAAAGATAAATGTATCAAACAGCAATTGCTTCTAGTAAAATATGAAATCATCCTTGTGCTTTTATTTTTTCTTTAAAACGGCCCATTCTACTTGGCTTTTTTTTCGCTCCAAATTATTCTGGCACTTTAATGTACAATTATTAAAGTTGTCATAAAGTAAGCAGTCGGAAGTTGTAGAGCTATTATACATACACATTTTTGAGTCTTTGTGTCAGTAACAAAATAAGGAGAGATGTAACCCCGGCCTAGCTTCATCCCCTCAACAACTTCGAGTTCATTATACAAAGTATTACCATCCTGCAAAATTATTAGAAAGATTCCGTTTTAAAAAATAAATCAAAGGCGAACTATGAATGATAAGGAGCTGAGCTTATATAAATCCTTACAGCAACTGTAATAACTCCTTCTTTTCCAACTTTCTCCATAGCTCTTGCTATCAGTTCACCGATCTCCCGCTCTCCGTTAGCAGAGATAGTGGCTACCTATTTCAAATAGATATACCGGCAAAATTTTAAATATAATAAAAGACAAAAAGCAGAGCATTCTTAAATAGCCGATTAAATCTTTGGGGATGTTCGAATGTGTGTGTTGAAAAGATAATGTTGTTATTAAATAATCAGGAGATTAATAGTTGTCATAAACAACCATAAGAGATATCATTTGAATATGCAGTATGCTTATGTTGTTTGTTGTAATAATCAGATTACTTGCTAGTGTTTAAGAAACTACGATTTTTCCATAAATAACCACTAAAATAGGTAGATGTATCTACTAAATGATTTGAATAAATGTTTTTGTTAAGATATTTAAGTGTTAACAAACTAAATCACCTATTAAATGACATTTGAGAAACAACTTATTCGTAAGACATTTGAGGAAATAAAAGTGGATGATTAGTGAAAAAAAATTCTAAAAATAGAATGATGACATCATAACCCTTTAAAGAAAAGATTAAAGATAAATGACAAAATAAAAAAGGCATTCTAGTAAAATAGAAGAGACATCTTAAGAAATGAGAAACGTAAGTAAAATGTCCATCAACTTATAAGGATATATAATTTGATTTTTATTATTAGATATTAGATAATCGGTTTTGTTGTATTTGTATTGGGAAAATCTTAATTATTTAAGAACCTAAAGTTCTTGTGGAATAGATGCATCAAAAGGAGGGGTAAAAATGTAAATTTTTACATACTATATTATAACTAGTTTATTTGATCCATCACTAATCAGATAATCAGTTTTTAAGAATTTGGGGAAATTTTTTATTACTTAAGGACTTAATAGATGCATCAAAAGAAGGGTAGATAATATGTGATTTCTTCATTATATGTAACAAGTTTTTGTTGCAAATTGAAAAACTATTATGCAGATAATCAAAAGTGGAATATGTTTATCCAAACAAGGAAATTTAGTTACAGTCAAGATAACAGATCAGTAAGTTCAAAAATAATTTTAAAAAAAAATCCAAACACCACCAAAAGCATAAAGCATGATTCAAAGAAAAGTATAAGACCTGTGTAATTTCTTCCGGTGTACTTATCATAAGTGCTTGAGTTTTTAAATCAGCAATAACAGCATTAACCGCCATTGTGATACCACTACGTAAATCCATAACATTTACACCAGCAGCTACAGACTTGCAACCTTCGGTGAATATTGCTTGAGTCAGAACAGTGGCACAAGTTGTACCTGTATAGGAATCAAATCATAATATATGAGATCTTAGCACGCACAAACAAAATGTTAGCTAATTCATAATTAACCCTCAAAGTTAGATTTATTATGAGCTTACTTCAAAGAGGTGTAAAAGTGTTGAGAATCATCACTAGCCCAATTAGAACGTTCTAGAATGCCCTAGAATATTCAAGAATATCGTGAAAGACCTGGAAGGTTATGGAACATTCTAGGTCGTGAAAGACGCTGGAGCATCCTAGATTTATCTAGAATACTGTAGAACATTCTAGAAACATATAGAAGGATGTAATAGATATAGATTGTAGTAGAGTGTTCTAGAATAATCACGAATGTATTTAATGTGTAGAAAGATCTAGAATCTTCCTATGAGGAGGTGGAAAACACCTATAAATAGGCATGCAGCTCATTTGCTCCATACCAACCTAAGAGTCAAACACAATCCAAGAAAGATAAGTGTAGTAATCTCTCAAAAGTGTACTCTATACTTAAAACGGTCTTGATAAAAAGAGTGTTTGTTGTTGCCAAAAGAAGAGTCACACTCAACAAAAAGTCCCTTGATGACTGCTTATGTTCAGGTGCTCAAACAGGTTGATGACTTGGTCAGCTTTAAAGGTTGTAACTGGAGTAAACATGTCATACACACATATATATAATTCTAAAAAGGTTGGCGAGTTAACTCATTTATCTACAACCCAACCCAAACGTGATACAATGGTTAACCAGGTCGTCCCATTTACAACCCAACCCCGTTAACAGCCAAACCTAACCAGTTTATCTCCATGCGGGGTTGGTATCATATATGTGGTTCAGTGTTACCTAGAACCCTATCAAGTATCACTGCTATCAAATTTCCTCTGATCCTCTCTTAAGTGTCATGCATACCTTCAATATTATCCAATTAAGCTTATTTCAACCTATGAAGGGGGTAGGTGTTTGGCTGTGCATTTCAAAAGTGACTACGCAATATTGAAAAATTTAAACTAGACAATCAGCTGTCGTAAAAGGGACTACAGAAAAGAATTTCTGGATATGCTTATGCTATTTGATACAATTGTCAAATAATCATACATTCAAGTGTTCGACAGTCATGATTATTTAAATTATTTGGATGAAATGACCCCAAAGATAACATTGTTGTGGGCGGGGAAAAAAGACATGAAATAGAAGGAAAGGTCCTTTAAATTAAGTTCAAGAAACAGCAAAATTTGTGATTATATTTGACCTTTTAGATAATCCGTTTTGTTAAAGCTAGCAAAAAAAGAGTGATTCTTTGTCAATAATCAGATAAGCATACTCTATTTATCCAAACATTAAGAACTGATTATTGTGGCTTCAAGTCACGATAATCGAACAATTGGTTCCAAAATGCAAACCAAAACACCCCCAGATACTGCAAATGACTATTTTTATAGTACCATGATGTAACTTCTCACATACTTTTGAGCTTAATAAACATTATTTGTGACGTAACACAATGATGCATGAATCATTACCATCTCCCGCAACAGAATTAGTTGCAGAAGCCACCTGCTTCACCAAATCAGCACCGATGTTTTTAGCTTTCTCTTTAAAGTTGATGCTTTTGGCGACAGTAACACCATCCTTTGTGACTTTAGGACTTCCATGACTTTGTTCAATAATCACATTACGTCCCTGATTCAAACATAAAAGGAAAAGAAGTGAAAGAAGGCTATTATTGGTTTAAATCAAAAAGAATAAGATCAGTTCTTGTTCTAAAACAAACTGAACTTGTGCAAAAAGAAAATGAAGGCTGAACAAAAGTACCTTTGGTCCCATTGTGACCTTCACAGCTTCAGCAAGCTGGTTCACACCAAGCAACATGGCAGCGCGAGCATGAGTCCCAAACTCGATATCCTTCGCAACATAGTTTCTGCTCCACAAAACTCTACCAGATACCTTCCAACATTTCCAATCATTGATATTTTAAAAGAAGAAGATAAATGTACAACTTATTATTTTCAAGAAATATTAATAAAAAGTTGCACAAAAAAAAATCTTATTTTGAAAGGGGATAATGTATAATTAGGCTGCCAAAGCATTCAAAAGGTTTCAATCATTAAGGCCAGCCCAAGTATCAATTTGGAATTGTTTTCCAACATTATAACTTGTTGAAATATTATAAAACGACAAAAGTGCCCCTACCTTTAAACTTTGCCACATGTAGAGTTGTGAATTGACGAAAATGCACATAAATCTACTCGGATATTTTTAGAAATCAATCTAAACTTAATTATTTTGAGTAAATTCAACACATCTTTGTCATTTTACAACCTTAGATGTGATGAAAGGTCTAAAGTTTAGGGCACTTGTCATCATACATTTTTCTGGTAAGTTGTTTGTCGGAATTGGTGTAAGCAAAACCAAGTTCATAATCAGGTGTCATCAAAGTTTTTTAAATATCTGGGTTGTGTTAATGAGAACTTCTAGATACATGGGTGAGATCAAACCTAGTACCTCATTACCTCCAGCGTTATAAGTCATATTTTACAATAATAACTTTCAGTTGCCAATCTCATTGCATATTTAAGCTCTATTTGGGACAAGATTTAATCTAGAATTCTCTATTTAATGGCAAGAATTCATCTATTTAAATGATAATTGATCATCTAAATAATTGAACCAGAAGATATAGAAAGTAGCGTTTTGGATATAACTGAATGAACATTCTACCCTCACTATTTTGTTCTGAATGGACAATAAATTTGGATTTTCAGTCTACACAATTGCTAAATGATTATGTCGTTTTGCATCATTTTATATATATTTTACCAAAAGCTTCCATAATAAACATTTTAAATCGAGTTTTAACAAGTTCTATAAAAAACATTTTAATTCAAGTTCCTTTTCAACTAGTTCCACCCCGCACCATGAGTGCTGCAGTTCTATGCACAGATCATTTACTTATATGCTATAAGATCTTATATCAATTTCGAACTTCCTGGTACAACCAAATTCACATCTAATCTACATTTGCAACATAATCAACATCAACCGATTCAATACGGTAATACCATGATCAAAACCTTTACTGTAATAACCAAAATAGTAAAGGAAACAACAAAATACACCTGTTCGCCGTATATATGCACCTACCAAATATACCAACAAAACAGTAAACAGATATACAAATTAAAGACGTTATGGAGGTCTTACCAGCTTCCTTGAAGTAGATGACCTACAAAAAATTAATCAGAGATTTGATTAGCTTCACTTTGGTTTCGAATAGCCTGTGAATGACGAACATATCATTAAAATGAATCAAAAGAGAAGAGCCACCTGATCAAGGAAGTCAACGCTGCAGAAACCCGGTACATGACTGGCGCGAAATAGAAAACAAATTCGTGGAGGGAGATAAGCTCGGTGGATTGAAATTGATCGGAACACGAAGAGCAGGGGTTTAAGAATTAGGGTTTAACCCGATGCTTTGAAAAACAAAACTATCAATCTGGTTTTCGGGTCAAGTATCGGATCCTGGAGGCTGTTAGGTTAAGTTTAGTATGTGAACTGTGAAATGTGATGATGTATTGATGCGATCTTAAATTTCTAATTTTATTTTCAGGATTTTTTTTAATCAATTACTTAAATAAGCACTCTAAAGGTATGTAAGTCAAATATATATATATATATATATATATATATATATATATATATTTACTAATTTTAGCACTCAAATGGTCGTTATATTTTGCTTACTGCTTACAAAAACCCATAGCTCTTTTTTTTATTGTGATTTAAAGGATGTATTTTCAACGACATAAGATGTACTTTTCGATAACATGGGATGTACTTTCAGGCAACATGAGATCTATTTTATTTGTTTAAGCTTCTACCATGTCACGTTTTATGCTCTCCATCCCACGTGTCACGCTCCCGTGTTCATCGGTGACTTCAACCTCATCGGCGACATGCTTTGACAATTTAGATACTCAAATTGGTAATTGGGTGTGTGACTGTGACATGCTTGTTTGGCTTACGTCCTCTCCATGTTGTCTATTTTGACGAAGAGTTCTTTTGTAAAATACGAGCTAATTCTGATTTAAGATAAAAATAAGTTGTAATAAGACAGAATATTGTCAACTTAATAAGTTCCTTATACACAATTACATGGTCACAACAAAACGTTAATATATGGGAAAAGGATGTGCAAAGGTGCTTCTGTTCTCACTAACATTTATGATGCATTTGGTATAAAGAAATAAAGAATGGAATTATGAAAAAATGGTATGAGATAATATAATTGCAGATAAATGGAATCAGTATCGAGAATGAAAATTGATTCTTGTGTTTGGTATCAACAAAGAAATTAATTTGAGAAATGAACCCAATGCTAGCTCATCGCCGGTCGGAGTATCACCTCCTACTCAAGCACGTGCATGAAGTAGAGAGAGATCACTTCCTAAAAGACTTCCGATAAGAACATGAAGAAAAAAGAAAAAAAATAAGTCAATAACTAAAATCATTAAAATAACTAAATGAATAAAAACTAAAATAAAAGAATAAGAATAACCATTCATAAATAAAAAATAAATAACTAAATACATAAATAATAACATTAAAAAATAAAATAAAAATATATACATAAACAAATTATGTTAATAAGAATGTATTTTATTTACGGAAATGACTATTCTTTATTTCTCCATCAAATAAATGGAATTCAAAATACAAATAATCTCAATTCCAGAAAAATAACAATTCTTCACATTTTTTTCTCCGTCTTACAAAAAAAGAAAATACAACTATTTTCCAATTATGTGGTTTCATTTTCCGGTATCAAACACCTCCTTAAATGAGTAAATGATCAAATAACTAACATACATCTCATTTAAAATATTCGTGAGTGTGTAAGCACCCAAGATAGGTGTTAATAGGTTTTAATGGTCAAAACAACCTCGTGATAACAAGCTGGAACACGTGCATTTCAACAAAACAATCTTTTTTTAAATTCATAAAATTCAAAACTTTTAATCAAAGTGCATAAGTGGCATTAAAATAACTGAAAATTAAAACTGTAAAACCGTAAGAAGATCAAGTTAGTCTCAAAACTTTAATTAAACAATGTAAACCTACAAGATATGTATAGAATTACCTTGGAAGCTTAAGTTTGACCCACCCGCAATAAAGTCTTACAAGCACATTCTAGCCGGTTAAGTAAACCCCAAACAACCACGAACTTGATTGTACATTTGTGTGTTTCGAACAAAAACCGAAAACCCCCAAAGGGTGTTTGGTTTGGCCAATCAGGAGGAGAAGGGGAGGAGAGAGTTTTCAAACTTAACCTTTATATAAAACTCTTAATCCTTTAGTAATACAACCAAGAATCCTAATTAGATTAGGAAACTAAATTCTTAAATAAATGATAAATATAAATCAAAATGAAGATATTACTTATCAACTAAGTTCATAATTTTGAAAACCTTATTTATTTAATTTCATTAACCAATATCAATATAAATAGAATTGAAAACACTTGACGTGATGTGTTCAGGACCATAAAGTTGACCTTATGATTTAGCTATTTGCTCTTGATATTTAATATCGAGTAGATTATCATATAAAAACAATGGTGTGAGCTTCAGCTCTATCAGGAAATTAAGAATAGGCTTACAATATTTTAAGCACACCTAGGACATCGGGTTTTGGATATCCACGTTCTACCGAATTAAACTAAGAACGAATGTAAATTCAATTATTCAATTAACGAAAATGTATGGATAGTCCTTTTTTCACCATATTCGCTACAAGATTGGTTATTTACCCTAGTTGAAGTTAAAGCTGACTGTTAGTTAAAAGACATTTTAGTCTTTTTTCTTGTTATCTTCGTTACCAAACGAGATTTGTTGTTTTACTTTTTTTTCTTTTCAATTCTTGTTCATTTTTAAATTTAATTATTAATTAAATAATGTTATAAAAAAATTAATTATTGTTATTTAAGTGTTATTAATATTGTTGAATCATTACCACACTCTACGCGCAAACCACCATCCGAGATCCACCCTTTGACACCCCCACTACCAGAAACCACCAACCAAAACCCTAACTGGTTTAATAACCGTGCGGTGTTCAGGTATATCAAAAAAAATTATATTTAATTGTTTGTTTTATACATATTCTTTCTAAAAAAACTATATAAAATTTTAAAACTTTATGTTGTAACAAATAATAACTATAGATATAATCTAAATAATAGAAAACTAAATATAATTTGTTTGTTACAAAAACACAGATGTTTCAAATATACGCTAATAATTTGTAGTTTGAGTATTTTATAATTAGTAATAAAATCATATGAAAACTCTAAAAAACTTGAAATGAAATATGTAATCTATTTTCTAGATAACTTCTAATAGGGAGAAATGGAAATGGAAATAGGGAAGAAATGAAAATGGGGAGAAATAGAAATGCGTGGAGAATTGGAATTGATTTCCTTGTTTGGTATCAGGAAAGAAATGAAATAGAGAAATGGTTGCTCAAGTCGCCGGACGGCGGTTGCGGCGTTGGCCGCCTTGCCGGACGTCGACGATGATGATTAGAATGCCGGAAACACATTGCAACCGGACATCGACAATGATGAGTAGACATTGGTTGTCATTTCTCACTATTTCTCCACAATTTGAAGAGAAATGAAAATACAAAGGAAGGGAAGAAATGAAAATGGGTGGAGAAACAATTTCTCATTCAAAAACTATAACCATTTCTCCCAAACAAGATAAACCAATTCTCCCTATTTCTTTTCTCTCTACCAAACACCCCCTAATATAAATGGACTAGTTTATATTAAGTTTATTCGACGATTATAACTTTTCAATTAAAATATTTTATAATTATTTTAAAGTTTGTTAATCAATAAAGACTTGAGATTGTTCTTATTGTGACAATAATGATATGTAAGTTTACGGAGTTCCAATTCAAAATCAATTAGCTATAAAAGTAGTAGCACATGACCCTTAGTAAGCACATTACAAAGTCAATTTTTGTCCGGTATGAGACATTACTCAACATGCGCCCTCACGTGTGATTTTTTTTCGCACCTAACACGTGGATACTTATAAGTTACGTGGAGTTCGTGTGACCTCTGACCATCCACGAGTGACCTTTGCTCCCGATACTATATAAGTTTGTAAGGTTTCAACTCAAAATCAAATGGTTATGAGTTGTGTAACCCACGACCCTTATTAAACATATTACAAAGTTAAATTTCGTGAGACATTACTCAAAATGATCGATAGCTCGTACAACAAATACAATCATGTATCTTCGTATAATGATACCATTATTATGCCGTCACATATGCCCTCAACCTTGCGCTAACCCTTCCATCATTGGTCTGAGTGATGACGCCATTTGTCGACAATTTTTTAAATTCTTATTTTTTCATGTTTTATAATTATTTAATATTTTTATTGATGTGTAGTATTTAATATTTTTGTTAAAACAATCCGTATATCACACGGATATTTAATCAAGTACTACTAATAAATTATCAAATATGAGTTTTAAAGTAACAATACATAAAAATAAGACCAGGATATATAAAACAACTTAGAATTAAAAAATAAAACAAAAACATATAGCATATTGTCTCGCTTATCTATTTATGACATGTAAACATGTTTAAATTTGTATTATTATGACATGCCAACCCGTTTAAAATTTATATAGATATTTTAGATTTTTGCATTGACCAAACGACCCATTTACGTCATGTTGATAACATGCCACTAGCTTAGGACATGTCAACCCGTTTATGATACACCAACCCGTATAATTAAATGGTCGACGTGGGTAGTATTCATGTTATACATTTACGGGCAGTGTTTTGATTAAATAAAAAAAGTAAACATTTCACATGAGCGTTAACCGGAACACGATACGATTTTTACCTGTAATTCATATGAATTAATATGTATCATGGTAAATGGCTAATTAATGTTCATTGTCAAATATATTGAAAAACCAATTCAAACAATAAAAAATCACTAAAAAATTGTGTCGTTGTGCGTTTGGATGTGAAAATTTAAATCCTTGATGCCTATTAATAATAGTGATATTTTAACTGCAGCCATGAGTATCCATTAGATAAAATTATTTTATTTTTGCAAAAGAAACATTTTAAAAAAGAATACCTGCATATGGTCTGTATTAACTTTGGATGTGATATCATGAATAAATTTAAATTCAAAAGTGAAAACTATCTTTCTTGAAACCGAATCGACAAAATATTTGGGTTTTTTTTAAACATTTGATTGTGTTTTTAATTGATTTTAAATAAAACATGAAGCATGTGTAAATCGCAATTGGTTATGCAGATTTCATGTGTTGACTATTTCAATGTTGATTTAATAAGGTTGGGATTTAAAGTTAGTTTGATCCAATGACTATAGATTCAACTTGAACATCTCTCTATTAACTCACCATTGGCAATAGATATATATAATTTGTTCTAACCATGATGAGAAATCAAACACGTTCACCTGAATCAATTCTAAAATATAGCAAAAATTATATGATTTGTATCAAACAAAAGCATAAATATAAGTAAAATATAACTTCATGATTTTAAAATAAAGTATCAAGCACCTCACAGTCCACATAAATATAAATAATTATATGATTTTTTTAAGAGCAGACTGCACTAAAATATAATAAACTTTAGCTAAGCTATTATTGTATATAACGGTCTTTTTTTAAATAATACAATGAACTTTCTAAAAGTACTCATATATACAATATGACATTCTATAGAAGGTTATTTATTTTATAACCGATAAATTCTTTTTATTTTTAATTTTAAATTAAAAAATCTGAAAACGAAGAACAAAAATGTGTTTCTGCCACATATATTCAAGTTCCAAACTCTTTTCAATACCCTTTTGAACCATAAATCGTAAAATCTCACACACAAACACCCCCAAAGGCCTCATATTTGTTGCTCCGACAGGTGAACGCCAAGCCGCCATTGTTGCAGCAAACCACCAAGCCACCGATGCTATTTTTGATCTTGTTCTTGAAGCGTATGATATATGAAAACCACCAAGCCACAGTCGTTGCAACAACCACCACTGCCACCAACCTTCAAGCACCACCGATACCTTCATAAGCACCATGATCACTGCCGATACCTTCAAAGGACCACAATCGGTGATCTCGTATTCAAAGCACCAACCACCGGCAATTTCTTGTTCAAAGCACTGCCATCACTGCAAATTTTTGGTTCATGACGTTGCCGTCAATTTAAGATTTGAACAACTAGTTCCTTCCGATTTCAAATCATATGTTAGGGTTCTTCATCTTCAAGTTCAAATTGTATATTAGAGTTCTTCATTTTTTATTTTTGTTAGACATGGGTTTGTTTACAGATTTCAAATCATATGTTAGGGTTCTTCAGCTTCAAGTTCTGATTGTATATTAGGGTTCTTTAACTTCATTTCTTCATGATTTAGGAGTTTGTTTAAAGATCTAGTGTTTATTATAAATCTAGGGGTTTTGTATTTAGTTTATAGAATTGTGTTTATATTCTTGAAGGATTTTTGTTTATGAAAGAATGAGTTATAGATTTCATATGATCAATAAGAACACACATGAATATCTTGAAGAATATACGAATTTAAAATAAGAAAAAAAACTAGCTGGTCACCTGTAGTGTAGGTTACCAATTGCATACAACGGTAAAATTTTATAAGTTTGTTGTAATAATTTTCGTAAAATTTCGTTGTATATAATAATATCTTAGTCAAAATTTATTGTATTTTGATATAACTTGTTTTTTATTTAAACATAATTGCATTATCCAGGATTATTATTATTAAACACGAGTGGAGATTCTCATACTGACGCTAAAATGAACATATTTAATTCTAAAGTGGTTCAAACTATGAAGAGGTCCACTTGTTTATCATATCTAATAAATGACACGTGGTCAAGTTGAATTATTATATTAAAAAAATGTTCAAATAAAGAATGAAAAACATTTTACAATCTAACCCATCAATCTATTATACAACCTGATTAGCCCCTCAAATTATGTGACACGTAAAATAAACTTAGGGGGTGTTTGGTACCGGGAAATAATATCCGAGAAATGGAAATGGATTACATTTCCTTTGTTTGGTAAGCCATAGAAAAAAATACGGAGAATTGTCAATTCTCGAGACTTGGTTTCTTTGTATATTGAATTCTCTCCTTTTGGTGAAGAAATGGAGAGAAATGTACAGATGAGTTATGAAGCAACAGCTTAATGAGAGCATGAATTGAGTGAAGGCAACCTGGAGTGCAGATCCACCGGTGCAAGTTAACAAGGGCGACCCTACTCTAGATCCATTGGCGCAAGGAAGAGATGGCGATCTGCTCCGATGCAATGGCTACCCCTCTTCTAGATTGAGCGACGTCATCCTTCAAACCCGGCACGGCGACGACCTCTCTTCCTGATGCAGCGACGACGACCTCTCCTCCAAATCAAGTGATGACGACCTGCTTCTTCAAATCGAGCCATGCTGCTCCTCCAGATCCATTATAGTGATTTTTGGCTCAAATTGATGTGTTTTTCTTGATATTTGATAAAGTATGATGTTACAACTGGAAAAGAGAACAATGATGGAAGTTGTGATATTTCTTGGATGAAGATGGCGTACAGGTGTTGATAGAGAATAAGTGGTTCTAGACTTCTAGTGAGCTATAATATTTGTATTAATTTATGTTTGAGTTGTAATTCAAAGAATAGTAGTTGTACTTTATAAAATATTTGTTTGTAATTCAAGCAATACTAGTTGTATCCTTTATAAAGAATTGGGTTGTAATTTAAGCAATACTAGTTATACCCTTTATAAAGAATTGGGTTGTAATTTAAGCAATACTAGTTGTAATTTATTTCTCAGTTTATTTTCTTTGTTTATACCAAATAGGAGAATTATTTTTCATTCTCTATATCAATTCCTTTTCTTTACAATTCTATTCTCTGTATGGTTGAGAATTGAGATTACAAAATTAAAATTGAGTTTGTGCACAATCTAACTAAAATTTGAATATTCAAAAACAAAGAACAAATAACTATTTATATAATATTTACTGAGTTAAATTCAATAAAGTTCATGTAAAAAACATAGTCCTAAAATTTTAATATTTAATCACAAATGATGTAGTATACAATCACATGTGAATTACAGAAATATCATTTCGTCCAAAATTTTAAAATGCAATCTGGATCACTGATCCAAAGACTAAAATTAGTCTTTTAGTACTATGAATTAAGTATAAACTATATTGGACATTTTTTAGTTTTTACTACTAGTTTAGATTGCTTAAATACAAACAAGATGATAAACTGACTCAAAACTTTTCACTTATGTCACCAAGTCTTTTGAATATTTTTTTAAGTAGTGGTATACAAAATAATCGTTACTCAAATAACTCAACTTATTAAATTAGGTTTTGGTTAATCCAGGATAGTTAGTTCGGGTTTCAGAGGTAATATTTGTAGGCTATGCAAACAAATTTCCAATCCAGATTAAACTGAAACCTAAATAACCATTAATCAAATTTATAAGTAGTTTGAATAATCGATACTTTTTTCATATTTAGATACCTGATTAATCCAATATCTAGTTAGAATCAAGAACCGAATCATATGTAACACGAATGTTATTCTTTCATAGAAAAAAATTTACAAGTAGTTTGAATAATCGATACTTTTTTCATACTTAGATACCCGATTAATCAAATATCTAGTTAGAACCAAGAACCAAATCATATGTAACATGAATGTTATTCTTTCATAAAAAAAATTACGAAGTTTTAGGGTTTACGGAACTATAATCTAACTAAAATATATTTTTTTTAAATTAGTTAAAACTCGTAACAATCCTAAAGAGTCCATTTCCATATCTTGATTCTCAGATCAACCTCGCATTCCGTCTTACTAACCGTCGCTGATCCGCCGGCTGCCTGAACTCCATTACAAACCACCCTAATAAGAGCTTTCTTGCTCTTATAACTTGCAATCTTCACCTTCACCTTCGCATTCATCTCAATCTTCAACAGCAAACCCTTGTTCTGCTTCAGATCTGACTTCAAATCGGCATTTAAACCCGCAATTTCTCCTCTAACAACCGCCTTCAACGCCGATGTATTCTTCTTCGCTGCCACAAACGCCGGAATCGAACCGTCACCGATAACCATCCCCTTCGAACGAACTAACACCGAAACCGGATCGTAGTAAATCACGATCTTCTTGTTTGGATTACGAGCGACGACGGTGAGATTGAAATTGAATCTGGTGGTGAGTTGATTAGACGATGTGAGATTTAACTGAGAGGTTTGGACGGCGGAGACAGAGAAGGAAGGACGGTGTGGTCGGTAAAGGAGGAATAATACGGCGGCAGCAATGGCGGAGATAATAATTAGGAGGAGGAGGATGAAGATGATCCAGAGACAGCAGTAGCAGTAGCAGCTACGGCGGTTGCGGTGGGGATGGGAGCGGTAGACTGGACGAGCAGCATTGTAAAGTTGAGGCTTTGTGGTGGCGGATGGGTGATTGGCGGCGGAGGTGGTGGTCTTGACGGCAGTTGGCTTGTTGGCCGGGAAGATTTTATCTGCCATGGAGTTGCAGTTCGTCTTCTTGATAGCTCTATTTATTTTTGTTGATTGTTTGAATTTCAATTAGGAGTACAGTTTTAATATTTTTTAACTACTTATTAATAATTTCTTACTATCATAAACATATATTAAAATCAAGAAAATAGATTAAGAACGAGAATCAATAGATTACAAATAATACAAACTTTAATATATGTTATTAAATGTTTGATAAATATAATAAAAAATTATAAAGTTAATACACATAATAGCAAAACGTAATGATACATTTTAATGAACTAAACACGTTAAATTTCGCAAAACTTAAATATTTTATTCATTTAATTACTTAATTATATAAGTGGGAAGAGTATCTTACGTTTACCAATACCTGAACAGTATCCTTTAAAAAAATATTGATTGGCTCATAGAGTTGACTTCCATGAATGCCACTTTTAAGTTCTGACATAAGTAATTTATGTATTTAACCTTACAGTTTAGAACAGTTTACAATAATCGCCAATTCACCATTAACGCCATAGATGTGGAGCTACATCTTTTGGTTCTAGAACTTGGCCAAAAGTATGTAAAATGTATATACTTATTGAACGGCTATAGTAGATTAAAACTTATAACTACGAAAACACATTTTCAATATACCAAAATAATACCGACTATAAGCTCTTTGATAAAATATATAATAACTTATAAATAATGTTACTCAAACATGAAACTCTATTTAATCATATTAAACACGGAAGAGTTCATTAAAAAAACAAAATTATAGAATCTTTTTCCTTATATTTTTCTTTTTTCTCGTCTCAATTTCTTTCCTTGTTAAATCGGGGACACAATGTAAGTCTATGTTTTGGCCCAATCAATTTTCCTATCTTTTTATGTACGTAGTGATTTCCTCGTATGCCGGTTTCATCCGGTGTTAAGCTCTAGTATTTGTGATAACCATATCTTTTAAAAGTTTTTGACGTTTGAGAGTTTAATTACTTCAATAAAAGGTCAAACTTCAAAGTAAAGCATTCTTTGATGATGAGGCATGTACAAACAACAAGCATTTCCACATAAAAATTTAAAAAAATAAATTAAATGGAAACCAAGAAACATATATATATATATTCCAAACATAAGAAGCACTACAACAAATACATATGAAAATGAGCAAGCTTGAAGTTGTTTAAACATACATATTAGCTCACTAAGAATGCTAGCAACAGTAACCGTCAAACCAAATGCTTGAAACGTATTACTTGACAAGAATTTCTATCTTAATCTTCTAAAAATAAACACCGTCACAATTATCACCCAAAACCGCTCTACTTCATCTTTGCAATCCTTTTGCTTTAGCTAACCTTTCTCTTAAAATCTTCACTCCCATATACCTACATTGCAACATATCAACCGGTTAATTAGTAACACACATTTTCATACATAATGTACAAATATTTCTTGTAAATGTAAAAAAAATATAGTATATTATCAATAAAATCGTACAATACCTTCCCATCATCATAACTGTTGCTTGAGGATTAGTGCCTGGTGATTCCTTAAAGGTGGACCCGTCAATAACTCGAAGTCTATGCACACCCATAACCTCGTAATCTTTGTTCACCACCTGACCGACATGGCACCCACCATGGTAATGCCATATGGTGATCACCGTGTCTTTACAAAATTGTTCAAGTGATTCTGTATCGTTTGTGTGTCTAGGTATCAAATTAACATTAGCAGTAACGCTCATGTTAAGTAACTTGTCAACGGTTTTACTGTCATATTGAGTGAAATTGAGAAAATGTTTAGACCTCACGAGTTTCTCCATAACCCGTATCCCATTAACACACCCTTTTAAATCTTCAATGTGACTAAAGTAGTTAAATACGACAGAAGGATTGTCATCCGCATTTGTGTTGATCAGTTTGAGCTCGCCTTTCGACTTCGGAAAAGCAATCTTTGACAAGATAAAACCTCCATGAAATGCTTCATATGGGATATCCTTCTTGTTTCTTTTGTATGATTCGATCGCCTCATGTGTTCTTTGTTTTGGAGGTAACACTGAAAGTTGTCCAATCTGTAAAAAGTAGTACATATTGAAGTTAGTCATCACAAATTTAAAAAATCGTCGTCTACCACTATTATTAAGTTCATAGCACTAACCTCAGCCGAAGTGATTCCATGGTGGCAACTAATACTGTCCTTGGATTGGCCAAAACCGCTACTAGCTTCAATGTACACTCCTAATTTAGTAATCCCAACGGTTTCAATTAGTGACTGTTTGACGGGTTTATTAAAAGGAACATAAATTGCGTTCATGGGATTATCCGACATATCTTTCCCGACGAATTTGTTGTTGTGTACGACCGAAATGTTCAGTTTCTCTAGATCAGCTTTTGGTCCTATTCCGCTAAGCAGTAGCATTTGTGGGCTCCCAATGGCCCCACATGTCACGATGACCTCACTTCCTTGCCTCCTAGAAATAAAAGCCTCATGTTGAACCCCATTTTCATCCTTAAAAACCACTCCTACTGCCCTCGGTTTCTTCCCTTCATTCAAGAAATATAAAAACACGTCATTATTTTATTCTAAATAAAAAATTATTCTTGTAAAATGGCCCGTGATTTAAACATCACCTAACTCAAACTGATTAAAAGAAACCGATATAGTTATATATTATGTTAACATCACGATTATTTTGCTAAAATTATTTATGTTAGCGTACCGTTTGTGTCAAAAATGATCTTTTGAGCTCTTGCGTGAATCAAGACGTCAATATTTCGAGGGTTTGCAGAGGCTAATAGCTCGGCAGCAGTATGTCGACGGTCGTGCTTGTCAAAAATGGTCCCACCAACCTTTGTACCATACAAATGGTCGTATGTGAACCCGTTATAGGGTGAAATCCCGACTTCTAATAGACCGTCGCGAACTGCTCTTTGCCATGGTTCGAACATGGGCTCGTGAACAATTTGCTTCTCCACCCATGGGTATGATTCATTGACCAATTTTGCATCCCATCCTACTCTCTTAATATAACTGCACAAATCACACGATTATAGAGTTTATATACCCATATATATATATAATATATTTCATCCCTGTTTTTGTATTCGATAGAACTATATATAAACCGATAGAAACATAAAAAATTCCTTATAACTTATGTATTATTCATACAAGATTGTAATTTTTCTTATAACTTTTAAGGTATATTTTTAACATTGGGTGGTGCTTATATTTGATAACTTTGGCTTGATCAAAGCGTATACGTATAATCTTTTTGGCATGTTTGATATACACTAGACTTTAGAAGTTAGAAAACTCTCGATTTCAAAGATTGACCAACACACACACACACAAAATAAATAAATAAAAATTCTACTTCTCCTAAAATTAAGAAAAAGTAAATTTGAGAAACTTTCAAAGTAAGAAGGTAAAAAAGGAAAATAAAAAAATTGTGTTAAACAACATTGAAGTGAATGGGTCCAAAATAAATGTATAATCCTTGTCTCACATGTCCATGTTATTGTCTCATGTGTTTTCTCATCACCTACCCACCACCTTACATAAAATAAATTTTTTCTTTTTTTTTGGGGGTGGGGGGGGGGGGGGGGGGTAAGAGTCTTGAGTCTTGACAACACATGATAATTTTAGAGTCTTATTTTCATGAACCGTAACATCTCGAATTTAATTTGACTCCAAGACAAATTAGAGTAACTTAACATACAAATTAAAGGGAGAGGGACAATTAGGGCATATACATATCATTATAGTATGTATGTATGTAACTTATGGTTGCTAGTAAACTTGTTTTAATCTACTAAAATTCCACTGCTAAAAAAGTGTTTAGGCTAAAGGGGATGATAGAGAGATGCACAAGACTATGCTTAAAGGTTAATTCAATGATGAATTTTATAATAATGAAGAAAATATATAATAAAAAATGTTATAATGTCTTATGTTTCTCTTTGCAATAGAACCAAAAAGGAAAATTCAAATAATATTTTGAAATTTAATATATAATTACATCTCATCAACAAGAAGCTATTATTTATGGAAAAACTAGAGGACTACAATTACATAATTATTCATTTATAGACCAATTAGATTCGTTTTTTAAGTAATTAATAACTAATTTTTTCTTTGTTCCAAAATTATTATTTATCATGTTATTTTATTTTATCATAATAATTGTTGTTTGTTTTTAAAAGATCGATATAATTTATTATTTTTCTTATTTTACTTCTAATATTTTTAAATAATATTACCATAACTTTTGGGAATCAATAATATCTTAAATGTAAAGCTATAAATTTTAATTTGTTAACAAATATTACATCAATTACATACCTTTTTTTTGTAGAATACATTTTGACAGAGAGAGTGATACTTGATGGATGGGGTTATATATTTAACCTTTTTTAGTTTAATTTAATTTAAAGGAAAATGATTTATGTGTTTATAACATGTGATTACACAAATTATACATTTTTATTAAATTATTACTCAAAAGAAAAATGTTTATATTCATGCTTAGGCCAAGCCCAATGATGAAAGTTAGCTGAATATAAATTTAAAATTGTGCTGTCCTCCTACCAATGATGAAACAATCGTTATTTTTGGAATTATTATCAAACATGATAGAGACCACCGGTAGTTGTGACATACATAACTGCTATATGCCTATATCAAATTTTCAGCCTATGACATAATTATGAGTAAATAGTCATAGTCATAGTCGTACCTTGCGCTTGCTCGAGTGTAAAACCCTGCATTGATGGAAGTACCACCTCCCAAAACCCTACCTCTTGCATTGTATACTCCATCATTTGACACAAAGTATTGTGATGCAGAAGTATCAGAAGTGTCTGCAAGTGTAAGATGGAAATTTACCAACATGGACACATTTATATTTGAAAATGGGACACCACCCCTTTCAAGTAATAACACTTTGTAGTTTTGGGACAATGTGGCTGCCAATGGACACCCTGCTGTGCCACCTCCTACAACAATGTAGTCATACCCCTTTCCTCCACCGTTGGATAAAGACGATGATGGTGATGAGAACGAGCTCGACCTACGGATGAAAGGGTATCGAGTTTGCCATGGTTTGTAAGTACCTGCATCAAAAGAGTTTAAGTTACTGAATTCACCCTTGGAACAAAGTATGTTAATATATTTTTGTCTTTATGTTGGAAATTAACCAAATATCATACCTTAGTTTATCAAAAGTTGTTCTTTCTTAAAGTTTATTTCTTTATTTTTAATAAGACAAATAAACTTACCCAATTTATGTATGTTTTAATATGACATATAAAAACTAGGGACTATTCCAATTTAATAAAAAAAAAATACATTTTAGGGAATTAATTAATAAATTTTAAAGTATTGAATTATTCAAATTCCGCAATCTAGCATGTATAAATGTACTTGTGGCACCTTTTGGGCCAAAAGATTGCAATTTGCATAAGCCCAGAAATAAAAATGAGATAAAAGCCGAAAACCATAAATCTTTCCCTAGAAAACCCAAACTAGTGTCAAAAGCTTAAAAAAAAGAGGTGATATATATACAATAATTTTTTATCATACATAATAATTATGACTTTTTTACTGCTAAAAACTTACCAACTATTTGTCTTAACAACATGTTCAATAGTCTTGTGGTTCAAAAATACACTTTTCGTTGTGTATAACCAAAAAGTTTTTTATACAAATCATCTACCATTTAAAATAATTATTTAAGTGGTAAAAAAATTCTGTTTAAAAAAGTAATAAAAAGAATGAATATATATTTTTCACAAAGTTGTCATTTTGTGTGCCAAAAAAATTTAATTTTTGGTTAAAGTTAATTTGTGAAAGATATATATATATATATATATATAAAAGTGGTAAAAACCAAACCCATAAATCTTCCCCCCTCTCCCCTAAATACCCTGAAGTTTTTGTGTCAAAAGCTTAAGAGTAGTTTGGTTATGTGGTCATTTTCACAAAGTTTCAACCTTTCTTGTTTTTGAGCAAACCCATAAATTAAATGAGATAACAACAAGAACCTAGAAATCTACTTTCTAAAATAGCAACTTTTTTGTGCCAAAAGCTTAATGGCATCGAAAGTATGAGTCCTTCAATCCTTACATCTTTCCTATCACTTCTTTCATCTTTTTTCTCCCCACGTTACTCTTCGTTTTTCATTTTCCTTCCATCTTTCAACATTACAAATAAACATCTTTCTACACGTCCTTCTTCCCCTTATTTTTCTAAATGTAAATGTTTTTGTGTGTGTGTGAGAGAGAGAGAGAGAGAGAGAGTATTAGAAAGAGAAGGTAGCGGGGTGATCGGAATGTTGGGGCCAAGAAATACAATTCGCCTCTAAGTAGGCATGCTACAAGGTGACCTTTTTCAAGTGGTTGAAACTTTGTTCTTCAATTTCATTAACAAATTACCAATTGCCCATATTAATTGTAAAAATATTTTGTCACTCGAACAACGTTTTTGTCAAGAAATCTTGTTCCAATCAAAAGAGGAACCTTTTGTGCCAAACACTTGAAATTTTCCAATTCCACAACAAACCCACAAATAAAATGAGCTAAAAACAAGAACCCACAAATATTATATATAGATGCACATAATTAACATTATATATATATATATATACATATGCACATTTGTTAAGGGGGGAGAGAGAGAGAGAGAGAGAGTAGAGAGAGAGGAAAAGAAGAAGAAGAACCTTGAGAGGGGGTGATGAGGGTGGCAAGACAAGAACAAAAGAGGAAAATGAAGAGAGATAGCTTCTTGTTGTTGCTGATTGTCATTGGAGATCCCTGAAACCAACTTCAAATCTGAATGTTTGAGTTGTGTGGCAAAATGTGGTTGGTCTTGTTGTGTGTGCAAAACACACAGCTTCTTACATTCATATCATCACATACTCATACCCCCTTTTATATATTAATAAATACTCTATTTCTATGTACATACACAACTGTGTATGTGTGTATATATATACACATTATTAATTAATTATTATTACAGTACTAGGTCATCATTATGATTATGAGAAATAATATGCTGCAAATACATACATAATTGTGTATGTATAGTTGCAAAAGAGAGGAATTATGGGGTCAATAATGTGAGGGAGATAGATAAGGAAGAGAGCAATAAATGAGGGGAAGAAGCAGTATTAATGACCGCTCCATCTTCCTCCTACACACATATATGATATGATGATGAATCAATGTTTACAGATGAGTTTGGTGTGGATTAAATTATGGCCATTGGATTTGTATATTTAATGCAACCTAATTATATTCTTTTAAATTAAAATAAAAATAAAATTAATTAATTAATTTTAATTAATAAGAGATCGACGAGTTGCATGGGGGGTTGTTACTTGTTAGTACAAATATTTGCTAAAAGAGCTAGCAGAAATTTAAGAACCAATTAAATTAGAATTGAAGGATTAAACTTACTGATCGATCACCCAATTAATGTCCTTAATTTCTAACTTTATATATACAAATTACCTTAATTTATACGATCGAGTACGTTCGACATTATTATGAAATCTTTATAATTCATTTTTCTTTTTAATATATTATTCCTCTTGAAGTATTAAAGGTTCAATCGAGACTTCGGTATGAAAAACTTTATTCTTTCATTTCAATACGCTCCAAATCATAATATAACGTGCACAAACCAAGAAACTTCCACCAACTTAAACGCTTATTTAAAATAGGAATTACCTTTACAGTTTACAAGCTTAAAAAAAACGACGCGTAAGCTCTTACGGCTTTTCTTTGCACAAATGGCAACACAGGTTGAAAGATAAGAACAAAAAATGGTGTAACATTAATTAATATTACAAAAAAGATTAAATAGTTGAATATATGGTATAATCTTGGTCTCATAGATAACATGGTAAACACCATATCCTCCAAGTTAATTCGTTGCTTTCCCCCTTTTTTATTTTTCACCCCTTATTTATTTTTTTCCTTTTCCTTTCAACCTTTTCTTTTTTTACAGGTTTTTTTTTCTTTTTTTAAAAAAAAAATTATTTTTTTTAATGACAATAGATTTAGTTTTAATTTTTTCTTTTCTAAAATACAATCCGTAAAAAAGTCAAATTCAATTCCTTAATGTTATAAATCCTTCTGAAATATCTTTCAAAACGTATAATCTTAAAAAAAACTTTTTAATAAAACTAAAGATTAAAAAACTTTACCTAAGGGAAAATATGTGTGACCTCTTATATATAAAGAGGTTTACAACTTTATATAATAATATTTATATTTTCATTGTCGACATGTGATTAATAATTAAATAAGCTCATACTATAGAAACTTCAATATAATTTTATAACGTTCTTTAAATAGTTAAATAATATTCGATCTATTTTAGTTTTTGGATTAATTAATAACATCAATGATCCAAATTGCGTTTTAAAATTTTGGACGAAGTGACATTTTCGTAATTCATATGTGATGCTTTTACAAATCACATATGAATTGTACACTGAATCACCTGTGACTGAATATTAAAATTTTTAGGACTGTGTTTTTTACATAAACTTTATTTAACACAACTCTAGAGAATTAAATATACTTAACCCATAACAAAACACGATTCGTTTAATTAATCTCATCTATAAACATTGTTTTGTTCTCTAAGGTAGAGACATTAACAAAACACCACAAACACCCACCCAAATATTGCAGCTTATAACAGAAAACTGAAAGTAAGCAAATTCCAGTCACATGGAATTTAAAGAATAATTTTACCATTCATTAAAAAACTAATTATCTTTTAAACTAGCTTAGATAAATTAAACTTGATTTAGAGAGAATTCAGATATAACCTAGCTTGAAGAGAAATAATAATATAAAATTGTATGATAACTGTACCAATTATAACCAGGAGAAATCATTTATGATGTCAACAACTTATTACACTCACAACAACACTTAAAATCATTAAACAGTAAAAAAACAAATATATATACCCTTCATTCAAGTTTACTGTGAGTGTAACATCACTATGATAGGTGTTGTTAACAGCATAAATCGATGATTTCCCCTTATAATTATTTAATTCCCCAAAAGAAAAAGAAGTTATATCCTAGGACTTAATTCATTTATTTACGATAATATATAGTGGTCCTTATTAATTAAAAATCCTAAGAAAGCTGTACAAAGTTATTTGTTTAGTCACCAACATTAATTACTTAATTAAATGTCCGCTTAATCACAAATTATCATGTAAACTAGCTTTAACTATTATAAATTAAGAATAATGATGTTCTTCTTAATTAATTTTAAGGATAGATATATATGTGTCTACATGTCTATATATAATTCGATCTATAGGCCTAATTAATGTCACTCAATAACAACATGACTTTAATATCATTCAATAAAATGAACTATATATGAGAAAGTATATTTTTATTTGGTGATAATAAAATCTAATTTAATTTAATCAATGCTTTAAAAATATAATTATGAAAATGACCCGTCAAAAAAAGCTTATTATTTTATAACATATATAGTTTTTTTTAATTATTTTATTGATATGTTTATATATATATGTGTGTGTATACGTATGAGTTGTCGATTGGATGTGCTGGTCCAAATTCATATCATTCTTGAATTCTCAATAAATGTAACAACTTGCAACCGAAGAAAAAAGTTCACATTCCTTCTTCCTCCAGTCTGTTACGATGACAAATAAATAATTAATTATAAAATAGGAAAATTCATGTTGTGAGTTCGATTCTCAAGTTTCATTCAAGGAAGAAAATAAAACAAAAACGAGATCGAGAAAGCGTAAACCAAATTTATCTCAAGTTATATCCTTACAAAAATTAATATGATTTGGAAGGAAATGATTCTTTTCTCTTATCTTTCATCTCCTACTTAAACTCGGGAATGCATATTCAAATGAGATGTTTTCATTTCGTAGATTGGCACTGCAATAAAATAGGAGAAAAGGATGTGTGTTGTTGCAATACCTAAATTAGGTGTTACCACACTCACATACTTGTTTAATGAAGAGAAAATATGTCATTTCGGTATTTATTCATTAAAAAGATATGTAAATACAGTAGCACCTAACTTAAATGCTGCTAGCACCATGTATCATTTGCATATTGATATATTACAATCTTACCAAATTTACAAAAGGAATTTCCCTCCTAGTTGCCCCCTCATCTACGAGTCTGTGACCAACCCCCTAAAGAAAGCTTTTTGACTTGTATACTAGTTTTAAAGTAGGAATGTACATGTGACAATCAGTCAATAAATTCGAGTATTCCTAGAAAGTTTGACGTTGGTAGGAAAGTCTATATATAAGAGCACCCGCTATGGTTGCTTGTTTTCTTTCATCACGAGGCAAAATGAGGAGAGCTCCCGTCATCAATCTCCATTGTGCGCGTAAAGGGCTTTGATGGCTAGTGACCTGTTGTCTCGTGGTTCACGTAACGAGCAAGGCTGTCTCGTTTTTCCTTTGTTATATTTAGCAAGATTTGGTGGGGTTCATTGATGGTAGCTAGTGATGGTTCGTTATCACTTATTATTGCGGATGATTAGTGATATGTTAGTAATGCTGAAGTGACGACTAAAAGTACAGCGATGTTAGTTATGATAACGGAAGCTCTAAGCGTTATATTTTGTGTATAATAAGATCAACCAAAAACATGTTAAGCGTTGATGAGTTCTTGAGTCACTTTGATTATATCTTTAATAACGAGAAGAATGTTCAATATAGTACATATTTAATTCATAGTCTTAAGGGACTAATTTTAGCATTTGAATCAATGACATCAATGGTCCAAATTGGATTTTAAAAATTTGGTCGGAATGACATTTTTGTAATTAACAGGTGATGCTTTTACAAATCACATGTAATTGTATACTGAATCACCTGTGATTGAATATTAAAATTTTATAACTATAATTTTTACTTTTTTACATGGACTTTATTGAACACAACTCTTACTAACGACTTAAATCAAAATATAAAAGTTCCAAAAATGCCCTTGGTATTATGAGGAACTATATATAGGAATTCTATTATTATTAGGCTCCATGTGCTTTATAATTAAAGATGGATATATAAATCTAAGGGCAAAAGGTGTCTCATAATTAAATTGTTACAAAATAATTTTATAAATTAGTCTTGAATTAATGGTTGTTAAATGTTTTTTATAATGTTAACAGAGTATTTAGTAACTTTTCATTTTGCTTAATTAGTCTTACATTTTTGTAAACACTTGTACATGATTGCTGTTTAATTTCTTCCTCATAAGAATTTTAATTCAAAGAAAGACAAAGCCTCAAAGGCTCAAATCAAAATATTAACAACCCTCGCACCTAATCACACTCACCAAACTATAGTGTTAGTTTTTTTTTCTCCCATAATTTAACCATCACTCAACTCTCTGGTCTCCGGTGGTCACTCCCCACCATATCAAATTTTAAGACTTGCTTAACACTGTATTTACGAGTTAAATTAGAGGAGAAAAGAGAGATTTAGGAAAGAAAATAAATTTTAGTTGTGTTTCCAAGTTTTTTAGAAGAAAAAAGAAACGATTTTGGAAGGGAATATATCCTTTATTTTCTTTCTTGATTTTCCTCTCAAAGTTGGAAAATTTTTGTAAGAAAACCAAAGAACACTTTATATTTCACTTCTCCTCTCATTTTCTTTCGAACAAAAACATGTTCTTTTCTCTTCTTTTATTTTTCCTTGTAGCTTTTTTATCTTTTTATTTTCTTTCCACGTATAACTCTAAAACACAGTGTAAAGGTTATACCTCTAAAGCTCTCAAAGTCATAAATAAGATATTAAAAGCAAGTATATATATGTTTAGGTGTGTTTATTTAGTCGCCATTGGCACCTCTATTATTGAAATATTTTTGTTTGATATAATTTCGGTTTATTAATTATGTACTTCTTCCAAATTATCGATCCGAGATTATGGTCAAACTCTCATGACGTGAATCTCTTTGAAGTCTAGATGTCGACATATATTTAAAGCATACAACAATAATATAAGATACGAGTTTATTACAAAACCGTCCCTATTGTTTGCAAAATTTACATTTTCTGTATCTTATTTTTTTAAAAGAGAAATTCTATTTGTTCTAACTATATCTTTATAATCTATCTTTTTACCCACTAAATAATGACACGTGTTATTAATATTTACAATCAATTGAATCGTGTATGGGACATGATTGAATGATTTTTCTTGTTGAATCACATCCAGTTGAGCGATTATTGCAAATATAATAGAAATATAAACATGCAGTCTTAACTTGATCTTTCCAGATCACAGAGTTCTTCGTAATATTCTAACGATATTTTTTAAGGTGAACATCTTTAAGATGTTTTTTTATAACAATTGAGAACCATAACTCATTATCGATTATCTACAATAACTAAATTACATAGATAAATACTTCGAGTTATTCATAATTAAGGAGAATCCCTTTCAAGATATATGATCATCTTTAATTTCTGATATTACAAAATATCATTAGCTTTCGTAGATAAAAAAAGTTTTACATTTTATCAACAACAACAATACTTAATCTTGTTCAATTCCCACCCTGGCGCACTAGCCTACATTACATACACTATCTTGCTATAGACTAACTTTGGTAAGACTTCTAGATTGAGCATATCACTAAGTATCCTTATACACAGTGAGACATCACTTATTTGTCTCACATAATTCGAAGGAATTGAATTTATTTAAATTCCATATATTCCACCTATGGAATGCTCTTTTCATTATTTGAGGAATTGTAAACATTTTAAAAAACGAGATTCTATTAAAAAACAAGTTAACCAAACGTAATATAGTAAGAAATTTGATTTCATTTTCATTTCATTCCGTCAAAATCTATGAAACAAACGAGACCTAAGTGTAAATAGATATTACTATTATGCATCTACCCACTATTTTTTGGTCATTTCTTTACTTATGGTTGAACTATAATTCATTTATTATATATTTACTCCTATTTACTTTTTCAACTTGCAGTACACATTAACATGATATTAATAAATAGTTAGGTTTAAATTTGGTTTTTGTTTATGTATTTAGCGGCCCGTTCTCGAGTTTTTAAACAAAAGCGGGAGGATTGTTTTAAAGTATAAAAATGGTAAAATTGTCCCTCCTTCCCCCTTCCTTTCCCTCCTTAAAAACACCTGAAAACACACAACTTTAATGGTTTCCTTCCCTTCCCCTCCCTTTCCTTCCAAGTTTCAAAAATCAACTTGAGAACAGGCCGTAGGAGTAAATGAAATACTAATATAGCTCTTGAACCATTCACCAACTTGCATATTTAGTGTGTAAAAATATTGTTATTACAAACATGATTGCTATATATCTTTAACCATAACTCTAAAAAGTTTTATAAAATACCTACTTTATCCTTGTCAAGTATTGGAGTCTATGTTTCCTAACACATGAACTTGCAATACATGGTGATCCAATGACACCCCACAAATGTAATTGCAAAGTTTTTATTTGTGGTGAGAAATGAATCACATCATAAATATTCACAGTTAATTTCTGATTCACATTCAATGTTAATGAGGACCTTGTACATAACAAAATTTACACTTTTGCCACCAATTGATCCTTTTCCTATAAATTAAAAAAAACATATGCTCAAACATCTATTTATTTATTTCAATTCACAAAACCCTTTTGTCATCTTTATATGGATCCCATCGTGTTTAATTCGACAAGTTTCGGTCTCATGATCAGTCTCTAATGAAAATCTTGATTCGAGCTAGAATACATACATACAAACATGTTACAGTTAGCTATCGTGTGTAAGTAGTTAAAACTGATAACTGATTTTACTTGGTTTATAAATAAAGAAGTACATTCACGATTAGGTTAGTGGACACTTTCGAGCTATGACATCCGTTAATAGTTGAGTTTTTATGTTTATTTTTCTCAACCATCCATTATGTCCAAGAGTATCAGGCTTTTGTATTGTCGCTTTTGATAGACTAAATGTCTCGAACGTGTTATTTACTGCTTTTAAGCATGAACCATTTAAGTCATTCTATGTTCGGTATGCTCTTCCCATACACGACGTAGCAAAGTAACAAGGGTTTATGGCTACATTGGTGTAAACTAACCGATTGATATTGTAGATATGATCTAAAGGCAACATAACTCTAAAAAAGGATGTTTTGAAAGACAATGCAACTTTAAATGTTACATTCAATGTTCCCACCTACTCTTTTAATTTATTTGGAAGAAGCAATAAAGAAATCCAAGAAAATTAACAACTATACAAATTTGGAAAGATTAGACTTGACCTAATAATAACTTATTTTTATTTTAAATTGATTTATTTTGATAGTTATATTTATTATATGTAATTGAACTATTGAAGTATTGAGATTTCGGTTCAAATGTAAGAAATTATATCAAAATGTAATTTACAAGATTTTCTCATTGTATTTTAACAATATTTTTTTCTATTTTATATATTTTTAACTTTTCTTTTCGTTGTATGACTTGACAAATCGACAAGTTAACAAAAAAAATTGTCTCTGACAGTTTTACTTGTTATATAAAGCTACGTGTATATTGTACATAAGAAAAGGAAAGTATATTATTGATGATATATCATATGCCCATAACATCCTATCCAAATAGGATTGCCTAGCTGAAAGGCAAGAAGCTCCCGAACAGATCACGCAAGACTACCCGAGTTTGCCCCTCACATGATCCATGGTTAAGGTGTCATGTCCTGCAAATAGTAACCATTACGTGTATAAACATGTTAACTCTATTGCAGGTGTCGAGTTCTAGTGACATGAGAACAAGTTTGACGTCGAAGAAGTCATGTATCATGGTCATCAACACAACTCCTTTAAGGCCCTACCCAAAGCTTATAGTAAACAAGTACAACTAATGGCCCGCGTTATGTAAAGAGAACTAACAAAGTGTGGGACAATGCTCAAAAGCTAGCCCCCGTTTTACTTCTAGAAAACTCTCTCAATTTTCAGAAAACTTTTCTAGAAAAACTGAAAATTGAAAATTTGTTAATTTTACGCACTTTTCCAAGAAATTTGAAAATGAAAACTCCGTCACTTTTTATAGAAAATGAAAATATCACCTCCTCACTAAACATATTTTCCGCTTTTCTTATAATATGAAAACTTCAATCCCTTAATCTAATATTTTCCACTTTTCTTAGAAAATAAAAACTCTACCCTTCTTAAAAACTTTTTTCCATCTAAATGCCACTTAAGATCTTAGGGATCTTAGCATGCTCGACACTTGATGCATCTACTCGTACATTCCTAGTACACTTCATGTGAAACTTTACCACCCATGGACAAGTTTCAACTTCCTATAGGTGGATATATTTTGATACTCAAATTCCTAGCAATTATGATGAATCTTGTAACATCTCATAGTCAAAAGTAATGGTCTAGCTCAATAACTTCGAATGAACTAAAAATCATGGTGAAAGTTAGTGGTAGCATATAACTTGGACATATAAGGTGCTTAAACTTTCATTCATCTATCAATGTGTGATGAGTTCTAATAAATTCCCCCACTTAGATTCATTTTCATTCTTTTGGTCTATATGGGACGAGTTATTACAAATTCTCACATTTAAACACCTAATGTCCTCATCAAGTCAATATACCTTGAATCGAAATCCCATGAGATGCACAAGCTCCACACCCACTACAACATAAGGGGCAGTGGCTCTGATACCATTTGTAACACTTCATAGTCCAAAGTTATGATTGAACTTGAAAACTTCAAACTCAACTTAAAACCATAATAAAAGTTATTAATAGCATGTAACTTGAACATACAATATTCTTAAACTTTCATTCATCCATGTAGAATGAGTTTTTAATAAACTTTCCCACTTAAATTCATTTTCATCCTTTCATCTATTTATCTATTTAGGACGAGTGGTTACAATTGTACCCGACTTCTAGAAGCATATCCACCCATAAATAGGGATCTCCCGTCCACATCCCGCATTTGCCATATATCTCATTACTCATAAATTAATCTCTCAAAGATCCATATAAAAGACAAGTTATAACTTGATCATCAAGGTGGCCTAAGAGGTCAAACCATGTAGCCCTGTGACAAACATGTTCTAGTGCATGTAGGCATTGCGAATGAAGACCTTTCACATTCCTTTCGGGGCTCGTGTAATTCGTTGCATAGACAAATTTTGTGAATGCATTTATGTCCACAGATGGCACTATTTGTTGAAAGGGGTGGGAGAACGTACAAGAAATGAAACACCTTTGCTGTTTTGACTCCTGTAGTCTGTAGGTCATTCCTACAAACACGTTAGAACTCGTCTATTGTATAGATCTTTAGAGAGAAAGATCTAAGAGCAATGAGATCTATGGCATACCTTGTACGTGGAGTTGATATTCCTATTTATAAGGTGCATACATTTCTAGAAGCCGGATACATTCACCATAAATGTTAGGGTTATGAGGATCAAATTCCGCGTACACGCAGTTGACACATCCCTAGGGTTAAATTCCAAGCATGTTCAGATTCTTAAGATATCGACTTTGAGCATTGTCCCACGCTTTGTCAGAAGCATGGCTTCATAGTTGTTTAAACCATATTTACCGCGGAACGGTGCGGCCCCAGTTCTACTTGGGAGGTGTTTGATGACGAGGATGCAGAACCTGTGTTGCGTTGAAGTTGTTCTCATGTAAGTAGGACACAGACTCTGGATGGATAGGTTGGCTCCTCAGAGGATGACAACCAACAGACATAACATAAATGTACACATTATTCTTAATATTTGCACAATATGATACCTTAGCCATGTGATCTTGTGAGGGGAAACAATCTTGTTTAGGACAGTCCTGCCTAGGCAGATGGTACATCATCAATTATATAAGAAGAAAATTATGTTTTCAAATATACAATGAAATAAAAAATATATATAGATTCATGAATCATTTATTACTTTTGTTCGGTACTATATAACAAATATAGCTTTGTTTAAATACAGACACTGGGTAATCAAAAATATATCATAGTGTCTTTTTTTTTTCTGCCATGCCATAATACACAAACAAATAAGAAAGAAAAAACTCAGATATACGACATGACCAAATAAATCAAAACCGCAATATTTGATCCCCCCCGCGGAAAACAAGAATGGGCTCCCTGAAGATGCTAGCAACTGATACATAGTGTTAGTTACTAAAGTTGGGGACCAAACAGCCAAAAATACAAGTATACAACACCTAATATATAAATATCCCCTCTGAGTGTGTTCCTTGTGCATGCTAGTAATGTACCTGGGCCCGTTTTCCATGTGTATGGGGATCTACTGGGCTTTGGCAAGCCTGGAGGGACTTGTGTACTCGGGCCCGTTTTCCATTGTTACGTTAGATGAGGCAGTTGACGATTCTACCCCTTGAAAACTTGATAATGCTTGTGCTGAGTTTGAGGGGTTTCTTTGGGGGTCAGTGGTAACGGGCTTTTGGCCCTCTTCTGCGAGTTTTCTGAGAAGGTTTGTGACGGTAGGAAGAAATTTGGTGGATAAGGAGAGAATTCCAGGAAGCTGTAGAAAGAATGAGATCAAAAGGGTAAAACTATTAAATCATTACAGTGAAACATTGTTTAGCAGAAAATGATCTTGGGCCAACCCATCCGCCCAGTTCATATTGCCACTTCTGAAAAATGTATGCTCAAAGTTGACATAAATCAGAGCTTCAACTTCCTTCTTTTTGTAATTTTTTAAGTAGATAGAATGCAACTCACCATGCCATTGCGAAATTCACCAGATATGTCTAGTTGAACCCACAAAGCTTTCGAAAGCAGATAACCCACAAATATAATGAGCAGCCACAAAGGATTCCTGCAAATGAAACCTCGTAATGTCTGAAACATGGATTTCAATTGGAAAGCAAGTGGCACTACCCAACAGAAGAAAATGAAAAAAAAACGAACCTCAAAAGAGTCATAAATTCATTGAATCCCAAGATCACCAAGGCAGCTATAGCCCATGGAGGTGGTAACCAGTTGTTATTGCGCTTATTAGCTTCCTGGCAACCATAGCAGTAAAGATAAGAACATAATCATGCTATAATTCCCATACAGGAATGAGAACTTACTGTTTTTTTTCCTTCAAATTAACGACACAAGAGATTGCAAATTATCCGGTTCCCAATATACTCATTGGAAGAGCATACATTAAGGAATGGCAAACACAATACTAAAAAAGTGAATGAGTTGATGTGAAATGTAGAATTGAAATTATTGGCCCATTTACTTACAAAGAGGTTGAATTAAGGTAAATTTATAAAGGATCCGTTGTCAAACTAAAAAGAGTTTAGCTAAAAGAAAACAGGTCAAGTGGGACAAAGAGTTGAAAGTCACCCGGTGTATTCACTTACATTAAACATCCTAAATCGGTTTTTTTTCATATATATATATGGCCATAGGGGAGGGTTCATTTGAGAACCATTATTATTGTGAGAACCACGAGAACAATCTTAGCCGTTCAATTGGTAAGTGGAATTCATGGATGAAGAGCGTGGGGGGATTGAGTTTGGCAAGGTGCATATAAGGAATTCATGGGTGGGCAATCCAATTGAAGGAGGGGAATTGGACGTCTAAGATTGGTTCTCGCGGTAGAAACGGTTCTCAAATGAACTTTTCACTATATATATATATATATATATATATATATATATATATATGTATGTATAGGCAAAAGTTCAAACGAGAACTGTTTTTCATACGAGAACCACGAGAACCAATCTTAGCCGTCCAATTCCCCCTCCTTCAATTGGATTGCCCACCCATTAATTCCTTACATGCACTCTGCCACACTCAATCCCCCCACGCTCTCCATCCATGAATTCCACTATCCAAAATGAACAGCCAACATTGGTTCTCACAGTTCTCATACGAAAAACAGTTCTCGTTTGAACCCTCCCCTATATATATATATATATATATATATATATATATATATATATATATATGAAGAATGTTCAATATAGTCCATAACTAATTCAGGCCTAAAGGACTAATTTTAGGCTTTGGATCAATGTCATCAATGGTCCAAATTAAATTTTAAAAATTTGGGCGGAGTGGCATTTTCGTACTTTTTCGTAATTCACATGTGATGCTTTTACAAATCACATGTGATTGTATGCTGAATCACCTGTCATTGAATATCAAAATTCCAGGACTATGTTTTTTACATGGACTTTATTGAACACAACTCATATATATATATATATATGGGGGAAGGTTCATTTGAGAACCGTTTTTATTGCGAGAACCGCGAGAACCAATTTTAGCCGTTGATTTTGGATAATGAAATTCATGGATGAAGAGCATGGAGGGATTGAGTGTGGCAGGGTGCATGTAAGGAATTCATGGGTGGGCAATCCAATTGAAGGAGGGGGAATTGGACGGCTAAGATTGGTTCTCACGGTTCTCGCAATAAAAACGGTTCTCAAATGAACTTTTCACTATATATATATATATATATATATATATATATATATATATATATATCATTATGTTAGTAACATAATTTTTCAATCAAATATTACACACTAGTTACCTATGAAAAAACTTTAAAGATGACAAAGAAAACGTTTGTGGGCCAATCACATGGGTCAAATGAGTCACCAGGATTATAGTACGACTTTAATCATATATTACATGTTAATTACCTAAATAACTCAAAGAAAATATGTGCGGGCCAATCCACGAGCAGACCCAACCTGACTCGTGACTTTTGCTAAAAAGTTACTTGTTTAGAATGTTCCCCAGCCTGCCCATTTTTACACCTCTAACATATACAACTAGTTATCTGCTGCAACATGTTGAAACAATAAAAACAGTACCTGGGAAGCAATGGCTTGAGTAATAGTATACTCTGTCTCTCTTTGAAATTGGCTCCACAGTGATTTACACTGAACAGGAGTTATGAGTGTCTTTGCTGCTGGAACCTGGGTATAATTACCAAAAAAGCAATTAATTTTTTACCATGTAAACAACTAATAATTCAGAGACATTGATGAAATGCAATATTCATTGGTTAACATCCTAGATCTATCAAAAAACAAAATTAATTTACATTTCGATAGAACACATACATACCATGAACTACTAAAATTATGCATATACATGTTTATAAGTGCAAACACATCCCAGCTATATCAAGGTAATACTAATAACTATAGGTGGCCATTTCAACCTATTTTAATGTACACAACAACAATACCACAATCCCATCAAGGCCAACCCACTTTATTGATGGGTCAATTTGGGCTGTGTTTTTCTAATGCATAGAACCTCCTAAATCATTTTATTCAAAATTCTAGATTATTTACGTAATTATATTATTTATTAATCATAATTTACGCTTTAATTATTTATAATTTTGTTTCAAGAAAAGGCCAAAAATGTTTGCAAATCAACCCAACCTGACCCGGCATGTTTAGGGGTGTCAAGACAACTCACAAGCTGCTCGAGATCGACTCAAAAAAATATCCAAAAATGTCAGGATAAGAAATTAGGTGATTGGACCTGGAGTAAAAGGGAAGCTACAAGTAGGGTCAAATGCTTATACCAAGGGGTCAAACTTAGGAGCTATTTGTTCGCAGCTAAATGGAACCATTCAACAATGAATGTTGAAACGTTCAACATTCAGTTTGATTTTCACCTCTAAATGAAGACTATGCAAAATGAAACATGAAAATGTTGCCGGCTCATTCAGCCTTAAAACACATCTTGAATCATTAAGCACCCAACATTTTACCCTTAAGACCTATTTTTTCACACGTTCTCTTTTTAAAAAATCACATCTTATTTTGGAATAAATCACTTAAGGTTAAAATGCTAATTTTCATCATTCAGAATCCTTATCAAACAATTTGTCACATTCAGAGTCAATTTCGTACAAAGCCTCTAAATTATTCAGGCTATCGGATCATTCAACGCCTAATCATTTTGTTTTATCAAACAACCCCTTAGTGAGGAAAAGGGAAAGCCTAACTACCGGAAGAATTCCTCTTTAGAAATAGACTCGGTGTAAGTCGATCTGAGCTCAAGCGCGAACTACCCAAGTAGACTTTCAAGTCAAGCTCAAGTATTAGAATACTCGGCTCGTGAAGCTCGAGCATGAACTACCCCAATTAAACTATTTTACCCTTTTTACATATGTATATTTTTACATTAGTGCCATACTATTTGCTCAAGCCATGTCGAATCTAGCTTAAATGTATTAAGTCAAGTCAAGCTCAAAAGTATGGACTCAAATAATATCGACTTTGATTACCATTACAATAAAACTTTTAAACATTAATAATCAAGTCAGGTAGAGTCAAGCTCGAAAGTATCAATTAATTAATCAAGATTGAAAATACAGGTCGAGCTCAAGTCGAGTTTTGAGCTTTGAGTTTTATAATCGAATAGAGCTCGAGCTTGACACTAAATCGACTCAATTACACCCACAAACCTGTTTCAACCTGTGACATGTTTCAACCTACACCTGTTTTGACCCATTACCCAATGCGCGCACCTTGCCACCTCTGTTGGTAATGAGGTAAAAGAATGAAACACACATTATTGAGCTTAGTCAAAGGCATACCTCTTCCCATGTGCTTGAGGCCAATGGGTCCTGTGAGGAGATCCTCTTACTAGTCTCTTTCTTGTGATCTACCAATGCAAGGACTAATGTGTCCCCGATCTTATCACTATCTACATCCAAACGACTTGCAGCCAATACTGAGAGCAACTTTAAAGACTGAAACAAAAATATATTAAATAAACAAGGTCATAAACCACGTTTTAAAACTAAACTGGTTAAAGACGGTACATGGAAATGATTTTAGCCAAGTATTCTCCAATGAAGGTTGAGTCTTACAGAAGACCGAGCTGTTTTGGTGATTGCTCGGATATCTTCCTTTCCAGTCCATATCCGTGGCATTGAATCACTATCATGGTTGAACAGGGATGTAAACCTACACAATTTCAATAATGAGCTATTAGTTATTGCTTACGAATAAGCTGATGACTTTTGTTTTAACGTTTTACATCTGACAGATAAAAAAATAAAATAAAATAGGGCAGATATACCCAAAACATGCTTCAAGAGTAATGTACCTTGTGCATTAAAAAACTTGTGTTTTGGGTATATATGTTTTTGTATGTTCTGAGGGGATATATGCAACGGCCCCTAAAACAATAACTAAAAAAGAAATGGGTCGAAAGAGCCACCCCGAATAATATTTTATTCTAATTATAATTTTTTTCTATTCATATGTCGCACTCTAATAAATACTATAAAAAATAAAAACACTATGACATAAAGTGTTTCAAGTCACCAGACCCGTTTAAAATATTCAACCCAAACCATAAAATTATCCGCTTTCACCCACATCAAATCAAACAGATTAGTAAATTATACCTCTCTTTCATGCGGTAAAGAGCTCTGCCTGCTTCTTCTTTTGTTCTTCCTTCAACTATTCCTCTAGCATAAGCCTCCAGCTTTATAAGCATCTCTTCATTGGATTTTTCATCCATTTCAAAACCCGAAAGTGCAACAGAAAACTCAGAGACAGTTGTTTTAGTCTCATGATGGAAAAGTTTCCTTATTGCAGCCCAAGTATCATCACCACCACCTTCGAGCAGGGCACCCACAGGTCCATCCAATGCCTCTTTCAATTTTGACTGCACGTAGATGAAAACCATTGATAACTCACAATTTTTATTTGGAGCAATTTCATATATGTCCATGTAAAAGTCAAAATTAAATGTAAGTTCTATATAAAAATCAAATATACATAAATGAGCAAACTATTTATAGAAGAAAATTTAAAAACATTACATAAATATTAACTAACAACAGCTATATGTGATCTCTTTCAAATTTCCATTTGGTAAACATGAGTATTGTAGTGTTTGAACAGACAAATTTAATATTATGAAATTTGGAAGGACATGTGAAAACTTGAACTTTGAAAAAGACATGAAATTATTAAATCTGGAAGGATACATATGAATCTTTGCCTTTTATTTTTTATTTTCTATATATATCTCATAAAGATTACAGGAATACTTGAATCAGTTGACTATCTAATTTCAAGTTCATGATTCACAGATTAATATTACCTCATATATTGCATTAAGTTCAGATAGCTTGGCACTTCGAACCTCAGCAATATGTGAATTTATATCACGTGAGAATTTATCCCTTACTTTAGCAGAATCCCAATCAGCTTGTTTGATAGTGGCATCTGTATATTCAATGTATTAGGCCCACAAATACGTGTTGCGTGCTTACGTGTGTGATAAATTTACATATGGCAAGTTCGACCCATTTACTATGGAATGGGTCAATTCATGTCATGTATCTCTAACGGGTCTAACAAGAAATTTTGCTTACAAGGACACAGATCAAAGGGATCAAAAGTCGCCTAAAGTGTAGTTTTCATGCATAAAACGTCCTAAATCATTTTGTTCAAAAGATTAGACCAAAATTGAAAGAATGAAATTTTTATAGTCATACTACTAACTACTGATTTTTTATATACAGGAAAGGATAAAAAGTGTCGGGTCTACCCAACCTTGCATGTTTCAACCCGTACCAGAAGTTACATGTTTTGACCCCTTCGCCCCAATTGCCCACCAGTATTTGAACACTTGAAATGAACAAATATAAGAATTACCATGTACCTTTGCATTGTTCATCAAAGATTCTCATGAACGATGCTGTGCAATCACGAGCAGCGTTTGCAAACCCTTGACCTCCACTCAAAGCATCATGAAGTGCTTTCATAAATTTATCAAGTGTTTCTAATTGAATGTGTTCCAGCATCAATTGATAGGTCGGTTGAACAAGCTAAATAAATCAGAAGATAATCATTAATGACTTCTATAAATAGGGAAAGGTTCAGTACAAAACCAGCTTTATCTGCAAAACCTACAGACCCAATCTCAGCCTTTAGATTTGGATGATCAATAGTTGAGATTACGACTGAATGTGCATTTAATATAAATCAAATATGCAGTTTCCGACAGAATATGCAAATTACGTAAATCAAATATGCAAATTACGTAAATTGAATATGCGGTCGTAATCTCAACCATTGATCATCCAAATCTAAAGGCTGAGATAGGTTATGTATATAAGACTGGTTCTATATTGATCCTTGTTCTCTCTCTCTCTCTCTCTCTCTATATATATATATATATACATACATACATAGATATATATATATATATATATATATATCAAACACCCCAGATATATTGACAATCATGAAGAAGTATTACTTGAATCAACTTCTCTTCCAACTGCTTTCGCTTGGCAGATCTAACACTATCTTCAAAGTAAGTAGCCTCTTCATCATAACTAAAAGCAGAAATATTATATATCTCTTAGGTTAATAAAACTATGATCAGCAAATAGCAATAAAATGATTAACAGATGAAAACGAGATCAGAACTGAACACCTTCCTATGAATGAAGAATCTTAAGAATTAACCTAGATACTATTACTAATTGAATAGTTAAGCATAAACTCCTACCTTTTTATATCTTACACTATATTATCTTCTTACACAGTCAAAGTCAACACCAACAACACAAGTTTTAAGTATGATCCTGGTATCCTACAACTTAGGAAAGCTTTTGCTGATCTTGTTACCAATGAATAATAAAACAAAGGACTATTATGATGCAACAAGAGAAAAATGCACATTAAAAAAGGTCATACTCGTGGAAATAGAAACATAATATATTATAATCGGTTTTGAAACATATGCAACAAGGCAGCAAATTATTGTTTACCTGGATAAACAAGATTCAATCATTGAAGTAAGCTTCCTTCCAAAGCCTGGCACAATATGAGACCGTACAGCATCTTGTAAATCACACCAGTCCTGCTTAAAAAAACGTTCAAAAAAATTAAGAAAAGAAAGGGAAATTTTGTTTAAATAAAATGTAGTTGAGGCTTGCAGATGCTCTTCCTAAGATGTACCTCGTTTGTCACAAAGAAAGAATACTTCTCGTTAGCGATTTCTTCACATCTTACAGTGGCCACCATCACCTGAAAAACCAACATTAATTAAAACATCCACTATATGTAGGAACTTTTTTAAAGATCTAACAAACTTGATTGTTAAAATAGTAACCTTGTGAGCAGGCAAATCAAGATCTTTGTTTTCCTTAATTACTTCCCAAATCTGTTGGGCACTAAAGGAAAAACCTGAAGCAGGAACAACCCCCCTCCTATCTCCCGCTAGCCCATTAGGTGCAATAGAATGGAAAAACCTCTGCCTCAGATTATCCACCTTCAATAAAATAAAATAAAAATATCAATACTATATAAGCAAGAAATGTAAAATACAAATGCCAAACAACAATACTACAACATGTTTCTGACTACAAAATGACGAAGTAACGTTTATCCCAATTTTCTTGCATTTAATCTTAATGAGGGATCAAAAGAGCAAGAAAATCACGTCAAGTGGGACTGAACTGTAAAATTCGCAACCCAGGGACCATACCCGTTATTTTAACCATGCATGTAATTAAAACACAAAAAAGGTCTCATGGTATACAAAGATTTGAAAAAAGAATAATATAGAGATATCGTAGGCCAAGGATCATGAAAACCATATTAGAGCATTATCATTGTCTAAAATACCCAAATTTTCCACTCATAATATATCTACAAGTATCTCTAATTTACCTGCTCTTTAAATTGCTCTTCTTTCTCTTCAAAGCTAGAAAGGGCAACAACTTCTACCTGGTCGCTCAACAAGTAAGGAATTTGTAAAAAATATCAAAAGTAGGCATATTTCCCACTCTCAAGAAACAACAATACCCAAACAAAAGAAATATCAATATGATAGCATCTTACATTAAAAAAATCACTCAGTGGAGTATGTTTGTGGGCTTCGGGTTTGGCAACAGAATCCCATATCTGGAGTAAGAAGCAGACCATTAAATGCTTTTGATGTACACAGTTACACACACACATCTCAAAAAAAAAAAACAACTTACCTTCTGGATATCTTCCCTCAAGACAGGTTCTAGATTTTCAAGAGGTGTCTATACAGAAACAAAAGGGTCATTACATCAAACACAATTGAAAACTATGTCTTTCTTTTAGACGGATATTAACCCTCAACATATAAATTAATCTTTTACAAACATGTGTACAACATACCCTCGTTTTATCACGTATAACGAACATCAAAGTTGTTTTACGTGGACTAAATAGTCGCAACATAACCTGAAATGAAGAAACTAAAAGTTCAATAAATTTTCACTTGCCCTAACATATTAAAAAATGCTAAATTACATGTAAAGACTATGCACCTGAAATACGGTTTTCAGAAGAGGTTTGTTAGCAGCCTGCTCACGCCCAATATCGTGACACCACCTGCATACCATGATGTACCCCAAGTAAAGCAACAAAATCTAATGAAAACTCGTATTTGCATGATTGTATTAGGCAACCAAAAGGCTTACATGTTAATGAGCACTATATCTGAAACAGCAAGCGCAAAAAGAGCACTCTGCTTTTCAAATGCAGTATCATCCTGGAGAAACATCAACACAGAAAAACAATAGGAAAACAAAAAAGAGAAATTTTGAGAGTGAATCAATATAATCCAAAACATATATGTCAAAGAAAATGAGAAACAAATTAAAGCAATCATAACAATTTATGAAAATAACCAACAGCAATAATAATAATAAATAGGAATAGGTACTAACCTCTCCTCGCTCTCTTCCATCAGTACCCTCAAGATCCATTACTATGGTGCAAGGTTCAATACCAGCACATCTTGCCATCCAAATACCTTTGGTGGTTTGAGACCTGATTTTAAAAAATATGGCATAAAGTTACTAAAACTGAAGATAGATGAAAAAGAACAAAAACACAATTAAAATAGATACATGCCTTCCCCTATAAGCATCCATTTCCTTGAAGTTTGTGTAAAAAAGATTATTAAGAAGTGTGCTCTTCCCTGCCAAAAATACAATGTAATAACTTATTTCATTTTTCATGTAAGTTTTATGCAAATTTTATTTAAGAGATACAGCTGGGTAAAATATGAAAACATTCACTTTTCGACAGATTATCGAAAAAATACCACTGCTTTGAGGTCCCATGATGGCAACAACAGCATAAGAAAGCCCGCATTCAGCCAGTTTTACTTGCTTAATAAAATTATCAAGTCCTGCTGCATTAAACGTGCCATCTCCTTCTATGAGGTGGGTTGAGCAGCAACTGTCTTCTTTTTCTATAAAACACAGCTTTAATCAGTATATCCTAGCTCCATTAACCTAAAACCCTCTATAAAATAATCAGCTATGCATACCTAATTCAAAACATCACGAATTTGAAGCGAGCAGCGTTAAAGTTTCAATTAGCACATCTTATTCCAACTGCTAATTATTGCCATGAAGACCGAATGAAATTATATGTTCTCAGGGTGTTTGTGATTGCTCATTAAGACTGTTTATCTGATTATTGTGTTATAATACAGCAATGACCTGTTTTGAGGGTGTTTGGAATTGCTAATCTTAACTGCTTATCTAACTATATGTGAGTGAATCAAGTGTTGTGTATAAACAGATTGAAGTTTCTATTCCAAACTAATGCTTATTTCAAAAAGATCGCACTTGAAAGCTACGCCATAGTTCCCTAAGCCTATGATCTTCATCTCACAAGTTCTTAAAATAGCTTATTATCATATCAAATGCAATAAGCAGCTTGTTTTACCGTTTAATTAAATAGCATTTTTCACATGAAAAGTGTTAACATTTCATTTACACCACCTTATTTCCAGCAGAAGAGTTGCTAATTATGGAGTATCTGGGATCGCTTATTAAAACTGCCTATACTTAATGCACGGTGAAATGAGCAACTTTAAACTGCTTATTCAAGACAATACACCACAAATAATCAGATAAGTACTTAAGCAGTATGGTTCAACAAACCGAAACACGCACAAAGCCGCTTATTGTTGCATTCAAGACGTGGGATAAGCAATCTACACACGACCCTTAGTGACATAACAAAAACGAACCAAGATACATGTTTCTAATAAAACTTAATAAAGGATTCAAGTTCAATGCAACTTATTCCTTCATTCGCATTCCAGATTACATTCAAACACCAAATGTCTACTTAAAACTAACAAGCAGATCAATAGCAAATTTAATCAAGTCCATTAAAGATTCAAAGATCAACAGTTAATCGTGTCCCTACGATTTTGAAATTGAAGTTCAGTTGCAAAGTATATAAAACACTTATACCATTGCAAAGGTAATGAAACGAACCATGACGAATCAAGATATATGTTCCTGATGAGCCTTATGTAATGTATTCAAGTTCAAGGCAACTTATTCTTTCATTCAACATTACAGATTCCATCCAAGCACCAAACTTTTGCTTAAAACTAACAGATCAATATCAAACTCAATAAAGTCCATTATATATTCAAAGATCAACAGTTCAGCAGTGTGCCTACGATTTTGAAATTGAAGTTCAGTTGCAAGTATATAAATACTTATACCGTTGCAAAGGTAATGAAAACGAACAATGATGAATCGACATTAGGGTTTAGATGTGCAAAATCAAGAGGGAGATGCATTTGATATAGTAAAATAACAGAGATTTTGAAGCAATCGAGCGACCTACCCATCGGAAATCGATGAATCAGGAGATTAGATTTTGACTGATCGCAGTTGAAAGATGAAGAGAAGCAGGTGAAAATGAGTGCGATCTAAGGTCAGCAGAAAGCCATAAACCTCTTCTTTGTTTCTGTGTCTTATAGCAAAAAAGAATGCATCACACTTACCTTCCCTATGCTATAAAATATTAAAAATATCATTCAGAGAAAAAAGTTAAATAATGTTTTCCCTAAAATATAGACTCCTCTCCTATATTGGCTGTGGTTTCTTTTTTCTTTTTTTTTTTAATCTAAACACACATATATTCATCAAAATTACTCTATATATTCACTATTTGGACTTAACTCAAACGCTTTTTTAAACTCTAATACTATTAGGTCAAAGTCCTTTGATATTGGCTATGGTTTTATTAGAAGTTTGAAGGATCATAATAAAAAAATTTCATACTTAACAAGTATATTTACTTAAATAATAATCTATATCTATACTATATTATAAAACATTTATGCATTTTATTTAATCTCTTAAATTTTAAGTCTTTTAAAATTACTAAATTATCCCTCATATAAACTAAATGGAAATTATTATATAAAGTAACTATTAAATAGAGTTAATAAGAATCTTATATTCTATTTTAATAACTAAACATTTTATATTTAAAAAATTCAAATAAATTAACATAATTATTAAAAAATACAATCATAATCAAACCTTTTATATTAAATATTATATCATGTAATACATATTTTAACATAATTATCATAAAATGTGTACAAGTATAACTCATAAATCTAAATAATCTATAATAAGAATTTATAAATATATATTTTAAAAAATTTTAAATAGCTTATATAATTAATAGTTTCAAATTAGTTTACTATTTTTTTAATCTCTTAACTTTAAATAGTTTCAAACTACTAATTTACACTCAGTATTTTCATGCAATTTAACTTATTTTATAAGTAAAGACTTTTTTTCTTATTTAAGTGTTTTCAAAGTTTATTTAAAAATAATAAAAGAGTTGATTAAGAACAGGAAAATAAAGAAAATAGATATGTTACCAATGTAAAATTATTCGTTGTCACCGTATTACGTAAATTCCCAAAACGAACAAGTTATCGAGTAGAAACTATTTGATATCGCCGCATTGCGCGGGTACCATGCTAGTTATTATATAAAGCATTTAAGTCTTTTGTATCTCTTAAATTTAAGTAATTTAAAATTACTAATTTACCATTAATATTGAACTAAGTGAAAACTATTAAATAAAGCAATTATTTGGTGAAGTTAATAACAAGCATATATACCATTTTAATAACTAAACCTTTCAAAATAAAGATTATTTAAAAAATCAAATCAATACAAATTAACTTAATAATTATACTTTTCATATTAAATATTATATCATATAATAAATATTTTAATATAAATATTAAAAATTGCATATAATTAGAAGTATTAAATCTAAATAACATACAACATAAATTTATAAATTAAAATTACTGGATTTTTTTAATGGGTAATATAATTAAAGTAGAATAGAGTTGTAATGCCTACATTCTTAATAAATTTTACCATCAATGTAAAATTTTATTGATCCATTGTAATTTAAAAAAGAAAGACATCATTATAATTTAAAAAAGAAATACATCATTCCTGTTTTAAAAACGAACAAATTATTAAAAAAATATTTGTAACCGCTGCATTGCGCGGGTACAATGCTAGTACTTTTAAATACATTTATGAAAAAATAGTTCGCAACTTTATAAGACTTAGTAGATATAATATGTTTATTACTAAACAGTCTAAATAAAAAATATATATTCTTGATCGAATAAAAACAAAATTATGTCTCGTATCGCTACGTAACTAATATACCAAATTTTCAAGAAGTCATTATATTAGAGCATCCGGTACAAGATGAAACCATTATATTACGCTATGTTCTTGAGTTATTTTTTTAAAGGAAAATGATGAAATCATTAATTTTTTGTATTTTTAAGTTTTTTTTAAGAAGATGAAGAAAATGAATGGGAGAGAAATAGAGAGATTATTTGGTTCAAATGTCATTCTTCTAAATACAAGATGATTTGAAAGGAAACAAGTTCTCTCTTTATTTCTTTTCAACTTAAAAACACAACTTAATCATTTTTTTTTTCCCCGTTAACTTTACTTCTTTAGTTCTTTTCACTTTTTTTCTTTAAAAAACTTGAGAATGAAGTGGTAGAGTTAACAAACGATATCTTTATGATATGGGCTAAGTTTTTCTCATGTTGTGATCAAACATGACCAATCATATTTTTTCACAAACATAAGAGTGAGTCTCTTATTTTAAGTCAAAAATAAAGACCCTTTAGATGTCTCACTCTCATATTTTTAAGAGAATCTTTCATCATGTTTGATCAAACATAAAAGAATCTAAACCCTAAATATATATATTAAATAAGAAGTGACATACAAGGTAGAGATCAAGTAAAAAGAAAATTAAAGTAAAAAGGGTAAAAGGGATGATTATTTGATCATTTTTTGGTATATATATCAACTGATAATCGTTAGTTCATCATCTTTATTGATTAAAACTAGTTTTTCATCAATTTCTTTTTGATGAATCCAACATATATATCACTTTTTAGATGAAAACATTTTGTTCATCAACAAATTATTCCAAAATTTTGTTTTCAAAATCTGTATTTGAAATCAAAAAGAAATTGATGAATAACTAGTTTTAATCAATAAAGATGATGAACTAACGATTATCAGTTGATATATATACCGAAAAATGATCAAATAATCATCCATTTTACATTTTTTACTTTAATTTTCTTTTTATTTGATCTCATCCCCGTGACATACATACGGAAAAAGATATGTTAATATTTAATACAATTTAGGCTGTAAAGGTTGTAAGAACTTGATTCGGAAATCATGATAGCTGCCGTAGCTACTTACATATGTATATTATTTTATTAAATATAAACGAAATATTTTTATTTTAATTTTTTAAGTTGATTAAGACAAAAAGTAAAATTGGATGAAGTAATAATAAAAGCGCCAGTCAAATAATTTGTTGTGGGAGCGTGCCACCGACTAGCGGGTCCAGACAACCGTCCAACTATGGACCTTTTCCAATAGGCAAGCGGCCATTCACAACTTTAACTTAATTCGCCATTCCTTCCTTTTTTTTTTTTTTCTTTTTTAGCTTAACAACTAATTAATCTATATTATTATATAAAGCATTTAAGTTTTTTTGTTAAAATTCTTAAATTTTAAGTCACTTAAGATTACTATTATACCCTCATCTACCAAAAAATGATTTCATAAAATAAACTTAATAACATTCCTTTTTTATAAATTCCAGAATATTCTCTTTCCATAAATTTCATAGCAAAACTTACGAAACAAAATATTCCATAAACTTAATAACATTCCATAAATTCCAGAAAGGGAAAATATATAATATTCGTTTTTTACCTGTAAATGAAAATTACAAAATTACATCTAAATTTCATTCCCTTTTCACCTGCTAAATAAAAATTACAAAATTACGTCTTGTGTATCATCTTGATTAATACATACCAAAACAACTCCTTACAAACCATTTTTATTTACCGTCGCCGCATTACGCGGGTGCCCCGCTAGTTTCTTTAAACATAGACAGCATTATTTATATCTTTAAAAAAAACTTATTTTATTTTTAAACCTACTTATCTATTGGATTTACATTTTTTTTATTGGTATATTTTATTTTAACCGATAATTAGTAGCAAATCTGTTATTTAACTAAGATGGATCCGACTTGGCTGGTGTAAAAAATAGGTTTAAGCGTGTTAATGTAATTATCTCAAACACATACTTTTGATACAGGTCGGAGTGACATTAAAATTATGTTAGAGACATGTTTGTTAATACCGAAAAATCTATCATATATTCAAAATATTTCAAATAAAAGACTTTTAAAAAAACTAGACATATTCAAATGCTATTGTTTTCTACAAGTGTGAATTTAGTTTTCTCTATAATGGTTCTGGTCAAATAACTTGTCGAAAATTTGAAAATTAATAGCATTGCCCTAAGATATAGTAATCTTTGAAAATTTTAGAATTCTAAAAACAAAATAGATGTCAGATATGGGTATATGTATGTTTGTGTGTGCTCACACGCACACTTTTATAATTTTTGCAATTTTATACTTTGAAACATAATTAATCCGTTTTTTTTTTAACTTAGCTCTAAGGTTAGATGAAATACTCGTCTCATGTTTATCCGTCTCAATTGAGATCAAGGTCACACTACTCTCCATCTCCTATCTCACTAACCAAGTAAATACTTACCTCACTCCGTCATTCAACTTTCCCCCACATTTTTATATTAAAAGGCTATTTTATGTGTGTGAGAGATAGGGACATGAGGGTGGGATGATGTGTTGTAATGCACTCTTTAGCGGCGCCGATAAGGAAGGGATAGTGTTTCCGCCAACCTAAAGACGCCACATTAACCCCAAAACGAGTAGGTGGGTATTTCGGAATGTCGAACAATTTTCCTTTTGTAATAATAAATGTACGCGTAAAATAAAGTTTATACTTGTATGACCTTAATCTATAATATATTATATTATAAAGCATTTAAGTCTTTTGCTTAAACTCTTAAATTTTAAGTGTTTTATAATTACTAAATTACCCCTCGTATAAGCTAAATTGAGTGTTTATAATTGACTGACTCCGCTAAATACTTAAGTGTTTATAATTGACTGACTCCGCTAAATACTTAAGTGTTTTATAATTACTAAATTACCCCTCATATAAGCCTTTTGCTTAAACTCTTAAATTTTAAGTGTTTTATAATTACTAAATTACCCCTCATATAAGCTAAATTGAGTATTTTATAATTTTAAGTGTTTTATAATTGACTGACTCCGCTAAATACTTTTCAATACTTAAGTAGAATATTTATTCATAATATCCGAGGATAATTTATGAAAGTTGTTAAAAATTATTATCAAGCGTAAAATAATATGAACCGATAATAAAAATGTAAAGTCCTGACATGATATTTGATTGGTCGCAACAAGTTTTGTTTGTCCATATATCGCATATGAATTAATACATTCATGGGTGCTTCGATCCTATAAAATTGTGTTTGTTTATAGTAAACTTTGGACTTACGTCATTTGGTATTTTAATTACGTGTAAGGTATATGTGATCGGTGTTAACCGTTAGGTATTTGTCAGGATCCATTATTAACCTGATCTTTTTACATCGTATCAAGACTAGTATTACTTCTAAAAAATTTGATAGGTGATAAGATTATTTGGTCTGCAATTTTCCTAGACTTCTAAAAGACCTTATGTAACAATTCTGAAAGCTCTTAAAGGTATGATATGTATTAAATTATACATGGTTATTATACCATATTTATCGTATTTTGGCACCATTACTAGCATATTTACGCGATTTGATGCCTAATGTATTATAAATCTGTTTTGTAGACTCGTAACGATGGATCGATTATAATGTAGTAAAAACGATAAAAATCCGTAAAAGTATCGAGCCTAGCAAGAAACAGCAGCCAACACACCTTGCTACATGTCCATGTAGGTTGACTTCCCTGTATGTGGCCGTGTACATCATACTCTGCCTTCCCTGTGTACATTCTACACGCCTATGGTCAACTTTAGTCAACACGGGCTGTGTTGACCTACACGGGCCGTGTTATCCATAATTTAGCATCACTCCAATATTGATTTTATTTAGTCGTAATAACCACCCAAGCCCATTTGGCTAACTAACCAAAAATAAATTATAACCCAAAATAATCATGATAATAACAATTATCACCAATACAAGTATTCTTTCATTAAATTCGGAAATCAGACATTACATGTATTTTAATACATTTGACTAGAGTGTATCTAATCCGAATGAGTATCTTTCTGGTTTGAATTCCCTCCTATTGTATTGCTCATGTGATTTATTTGTTTCTTTGCCTTTTTGTTGTTTAGTTGTAGTCTTTAGATTATTTCGTTTTTTGTCTTGTTGTCGGTTAGATAATAGTGAAGGTTGATTATTAGGAATCTCCGTTCCCTGAGTTCGATACTCGGTATTACCAAAAGAGCTATACTATATACGGATAGGTGATACTTGCCTATCACGCGTGTAGTCTATTTTTAAGGTGAAACCACTTTTAAAATACCGTGTGTACTCTAAATTATTTATTTAAAAAATGTGTAGTGTTTCACGCGTGTCAAGGTGTAACACCGCGAAATCACAAGCCATTTTTTTAAATACGCTGCGGAAGCTTTTTAAACAAACAGACCATTTACATATAAATGAACATTAACAACTGTACAAACATTGTTCATGAAATAAATATCATTGTTGTGTTACAAAAGCTACTGGCTCGTTTCGTTTCAAAATAATATCAAGTCATCTCTTTCTTTTTGCCAAACCAAAATGAACCTGCAAAAGCAACAACTTAGGGGAATTAGCACAAAGCTAAGTGAGTAGAGGCTAAACACCAAAAGCAAACATTCACGATCAATATCAAAGCATGTAACCACGTATCCCGAGAAGACCGGCGGTTCAGCGCAGAACCTACAACCAATGCCGGCCAAAGCAAATGTTTACCGATAGCCCTCCACCTAATTGGCACAATACACTCCCCCTCTGGTGCAACATATGCACCAGTAAGGCTAACATTGTTTAACCAATCAGTGAACGAGCCCAACCCAATTCTACGTATAGCTGACTTCCCAACGCAACTCGAAATCATACTAAGAGTGCGTATCGACCAAATATTCACGCAGCATATATCAACAATCATTATCACAATCAACAGTTCAATCAATCCAATCCAATCACAATCATGCATCACACCAATAACATTAACCGAAATCTCTATCATCCGCAATCAACGCCCACTCACCTCAAAATCAACACGGGCTCAGAAGTCTAATCTTACTGAGTCTTGGGATTGCCTGAAATCACAACAACAATCAAATTAGTCGAGAATATATAAATATATATTCTCATATATATTTATATCTCAAATTTATCAAAACATCTCAATTAATTCACATAATAAATAAACTATCTCAAACCAAGCAAAAATATGCAATTATTCGGATTTAGGGCCTGTCGCGCCGCGACGTGCAATGGATTTCAAATCCGAGAACAAACATGCGGATTTCACTTTCGGATTTCCATACGGATTTGTGTTGGTCTTCGGATTTAGAGTCGGATTCCGCAACATTTTTCGGATTTCAAAGTCGGATTGTCAAAACATTCGGATTTCTCAAAACCGAAACTCAAGTACCCGGTTTGGTTGAAGGTCGCGCCGCGGCGCTACAGGCAAAATTCCAGATTTCATCTTCTTCAAAAGTGTCGGATTTTCAGCCAACTTTTCCAAATTTCATTCCAAGTTCATAATTCTTCCATCTAATACATATTTAGCACTTACCAAGCCTATAAACCACTAAAAACATGTTTTTACTTCTTCATAACATGAAATCATTCAAAACCCATTTGCAAACTTTCTTTCAAACTTAAAATGGTATGACATCATAAATTCATGCTTTTCACTATTTAAACACATCAACATGTATCATAACAAGTTACAAACACCATATTACCTTTCTTTTGAATTAAAGATCACAAAATATTGATCTTAGGATTTCAAGTTTGGCAACTTTCTTCACTCTTGGGTTTTTCTTTCAAAAACACATACAAACACCTTTTCACTTTAGCAAATATGAGCTAATGACATACACGTATACATACTTAATTGTCTAAACAAGCAGGAGGTGGCCAAGAGGATTTTGAAATCCTATTCTTTTATTAACTCATGCATGCCCACATACATACGTATTAACATACATACATACTTGTACTTCTTTTTAATTCCACCAGAATCATATATACATATTTATAAACTTATATAATCAATTTCATTTGACATAAATTAAACACATAATCAAATAAAACAAACCAATCACGTACCGCCAACCCGCTAATCTCCTAGCCCAGGGTTGTGAGTGTTACACAAGGTATGTTCCGCTAAAGATCTTCAGAATACCAGGTTTCCTTGAAGTTTTCCTAAATACTAACTTGCTACTGATATGTGATCCATTCTCTTGGAACACGTGTCTGGTCATTTCAGAGGATGGATCGTGTTTGTCGCATGAACAACTGGAAACGAAAGGCTCTTGTTATTTAAGAGAAAATTCCTTGTATTTTAAGAAGATGTAGGAAGCATGGTTGTAATGCATTTTATATATGTCCAATTCTCATGGTTTAATTGTATTATTTCTTACTATAAATCGCTCTCCCCTTTACGAGAGAGTGTAAGCTTTCAACTAAGTTGCAAAATGTGTCACCCAAGGTTCGAAATTCCTTAATTAAATATAAATAAACAAATGTATACTTGTGACAAGAATGTGTTTATATAACTAAAGGGGCTAAAATTGTTAAAATAAAATATAAAAAGTTTAAGGGCAATTATGCCAATTGCCCAAAGTGTTATATATATGGTCTCAATTTTAAAATAAAACACATGAACACTACACAAAACTATAACATTAAGAGCTGGTCTCCTTGGGTAGTAGAAGAGCAAGTTTCACAACCAATTTCAACACCAAATTACACCCCTCTCAATCACTTATAGATAGAGGTGTGTTTGTTTTAGCTAATTACATGTTCAAATGGGTCAAAGGTTCGTATGGATGAACTAAGCTTAGCTACATGTTATTTTAGGATTCAAGAACAACAACTATTCGGAATACATTATGTTGTGTTTGTGCACCACATTAACCGACACTTCACTCTCGCCGTCTTCGCTGCCCTAATTGGCCACAACTACAACTGTCACTGACATCACCATCGTCGGCCTCCACTATCGCCGTAACCGTCGCCCTTCATAATCTATGCATTCGCTGCCATCTCCTTTCAGCCATTGTCTCGTCACTGCCCTAATTGGTCACAACCATAACCTTCTCCTTTTTGGCCTTCGCCCTTCCCCATATCCGCCTCTGTCGCCATCGCTCTTCCCCGCCTTAGCCGCTGTCCCCCTTTCTCATTTCCGTCGTCGTCCTTCCCCGTCTCCGTCATCGTTGCCCTTATCCGCCTCCACGACCGTCGCCTTTCCCCGTCTCCGCCATCACCCTTCCCCGTTTCCGCTGTCGCTCTTTCTCGTTTTCGACGTTGCCTTTCCTTGTCTTTGTCGTTGGCCTTCTTCGTCTCTGCCCCCGCCATCGTCACCCTTCATCGTCTCTATTTCCATCGCCGTCGCCCTTCGAATTTGGTTTGGCTCGTTTACATCACTAATCTTATTACACTAAAATGCAAACAATAATACAATTTCAAAAGTTTTTCCGTATTTGTTTCATGATAATAAGTTCGTTAACTTGACTATAATCGAGGGACCATATTTGTAATTTACTCAAAAGGGTCAACATCGACTACAGGAGTACTGTACTCCACTTGCAGAATTCGGACAGCCCCAAAGGCGGGAAAACAAAAGGCAGAGCAGAGAGAATGTCGGAGAGAAGCGCCGCCGGCGATGGCGTAGGAGTAAGACAGTCGTCGGTCGACAACCGATACTCACAGTGGAAGTATCTCGTCCCTATTCTATACGATTGGCTCGCTAATCACAACCTTGTTTGGCCGTCTCTATCTTGCCGGTCCGTACTCTCACCATCTAGGGTTCAAATTTGTCATTGTTTTTACTATTTTACCTTCGAGTTACTCTTATTTTGTGTTTGATTTCATTCATCGTAGTCCCATTCTTCAAAATTTCAGAAAGTTTTTTACATGCACGCTGATTGGGATTGTAATCGGTTGATTGTCATTTGTTTGATAGGATTATGCTTGGTGCATTTTTACTAGCATCATGTTAATCTAGTAATTATCGAACTAGTTGACTGTTTACTGATGTTGTAGTTCTTCCCGATGATTGGCCAGATGATGAGATGTAAGAATCGACGTATGATACTCACGTTACTTACTGGCTTTGGGGTTTTCCAAGATGTAATTCAAACACTAGTAATATTTAATATCAATGCTAAGTTCTTAGCCTAAACAAGTGTATATAATTAGCAAACATGTTGAATCCCTAGCAGTAGTAATATTAGTTTACCAGAATAAACAAGTCAAAATAATTATTGCACTTACGAGTATGTTGTTATATAACTTTACATGAGACACGTTTTTATACTAAGCAAACATGTTTCCTATCCATGCTATATCATCTTCCTGTATTCTTTGTTTCTAATAAGCTAACTATAACGAGTTAATAGTCAAAACATTAATTACTATTACAACGAGTTAGTGTTCAAAACTTATTTTGTGGTTAAGTTGAATTTAAGTAAAAATAGGGTCCATTTTTGCTATGTTTGTTCTAACTTTACCCAGATTGTTAACACACATGAATACTTTATATTGCTGATTTATTGCAGACGGGTTACTTTGTTAGTGAGTGTTTTGGATCCATAAAGTCCTTATGGCAAAACCTACAAATTCAGTACAAGTTTTCAAGTTTCAAAAGAAATAAGAGCATCTTAGATTCCTTTCAAATGATTGTGTTATGATCTGCCATAGAGAATAACTATACATGTTGTTTAAATATTATGGTTAACTCTTGAATATTATTTCCCATATGCACTATTAACACTAAAACAGTATTAGACCAAAATATGCTTAAAACTTAGGGGGTGTTTGGTTGGTGTCATTTGGAGGGATTTCATGGGATTGGGATTTCAAATCCTAGGATTTTATAAAATCCCATAGATGAGGGACTTCTAAATCCTTCCACCCCCCTGGTATTTTGAAATCCCTCAGATGAGGTATTCTCTCTGGCGACTCTTAGGCTAATATTCAGGTGAACCATCACCGATTTCGCCGTCACCGTCGTCGCAAGACCGTCGCGGTCACCCGTTTGCCGTCGCCGTTCCGTGACCTGTTGCCGTCACCCGTTCGCCGTCGCCGTCACCCGTTCACTGTCACTCGGTCGCCGGCGCCGTCACCATTCGCCGTGCCGTGACCCGTTGCCGTGACCCGTTCACCGTCGCCGTCACCCGTTCGCCGTCACCCGTCCGTCGTCGCCGTCACCCGTTACCCGTCGCCGTCACCCGTTACCCGTCGCTGTCACCCGTTCATCGTCGCCATTCGCCGTCGCCGTCACCCATTCACCGTCGCCGTCACCCGTCAACCGTCGCCGTTGTCGTCCTTCCTCTTCGATGGTGGCAACAGGTGTGGTGGTTGGCTGTTGATGGAGTTTAGTGGTGGTGGAAATCCCACCTTAGAAATATGAACCAAACACAAGATGGGATTTTAAATCCCACCAAATGCAAATCCCACCAAATACCAATCCCATTATAAATGCAAATCCCTTCAAAAACAATACTTGAACCAAACACCCCCTTAGTGCATTTGGAAACGTATGAGAACATAAATAAATCATCCCAAGCTTTTAGAACACAGAACTGTACAACACATAGAGACAGTATTTCCTATATTTATTGAAAAAAAAAAGATTGCACTATGCAATAATTGTCAAGTAGAAAAATAGTTAACATGATAAATGTTTTTCTAGTTAACAATCACTGCATGGTGGGATTTATGCGTGTGTTGATACATGTGGGAAATTCTATATGTGGTCATTTTGCTCAGATTCACATTCGTGGGGCTGTAGCTACAAGTTTGTTCTCAACGCTCATGTTGGGTACTTGGGTCCCTTACATTGGTTATTTCTTTCTGCTTAATAGATGGGGACCGCAGTTAGAGCAAGCTACTTACAAGAATCGCCAACGACTCTACCTCTCAGAACAGGTATTATAATGTTTTCACCTTAATGTATGTATTATGTATGAAAGATTTGCTGTAATTCACTAGTAATGTTTTAACAAAAGAAAAATTACACTTGTAAAACCTTGGTCATATGACCATCTGTCTTGGTGTTGTTTTTGTGGATAATGCAAAAACTGAGGTTCTCTTGCCTGAAATTCATGCCGAAATTTCAGTATGAAAGTTTTGTCTTATTTTTATTTTTTTGTCAAGTTCGGATAAAAAATATTTGTGTTGCTTTTTCATCCTTCTGACATCTTTTTCATACAGACCGATGGTAGTGTTCCAAACACACTTGTGATAGCAAATTGTGAAATAGTTAAACCTAGGGTAGCAGCAGCAGAACACATATCACAGGTGAGTCCAAAACCAATTTGATAATTTTTGTTACTAGTCCCACTTTTTACTCATAGGAATACATGTTCTTTCCCCTATATAAGATTATGATTTATTTGAATAACACTTGCTGTTTTTGTAGTTCAATGAAGAAGCACGGTCACCGTATGTAAAGAAGTTTAAAACCTTTATACATCCTGGAGAGGTATACATGATTTTACAACCGTGGTTAATTTTATAGTCTTTTCATATAATGCATCTCTAAAAGAAAATGATTCGATTTTCTGATTTAAAAATCGTTTCAAATGCAAGTAAAAGTTACGCATGATTTCTGAAAGAAACATGTTAACTTGTTATACTACGAGTACAAACTAAATGATTTGTAGCCATCTTTTTTGTCATTATGAACATAGCGGGCCTTTAAATTAATAATTCAGTTGCATATGTTTTTAAACGATTTTTGCATATTATATTATTTTTATGCTTCTTTGGTTTTGCTTATGTATGTGCAGGTAAATCGCATCAGGGAGCTTCCTCAGAACAACAATATAATAGCTACACACACGGACAGTCCTGACGTATGCACTCGCTTTACACACTTTCTTTTAGTTTATTTTTTACGGAGAGATCATTTTAATACAATTCTGTTTTTTTTATAATTTAGGTCTTAATATGGGATGTTGAAGCTCAACCTAATCGCCATGCTGTCTTGGGAGCCGTAGTCTCTCGTCCTGATTTGGTGGGTCATTTGTAGTGACCATGGTTCCAACTTCTGAGTATGTGTGTGTATGTATAGGTGGTTCATTTGAGAAGTAATATTATTGCGAAAACCAATCTCAACCATTCATTTCTTTTTTGAACATATGGATACACTTTTAAATGAAAGGGTAAAATGGGTGGTTGTTTTTAAATTGATTTCTCCCCTCCTCTCGAGACCACCGCCATCGATGACCACCATTGCCACCATGGATAGCGCCGCCACAACCTGCAACCATACGACTGCTGCCATCGACAATGACCGTTGTGCACAAATTGATGTTCGTATCATTGGGTTGTACACTTGCGCTTAATATAAGTATTGTTTGGTTGCACATGTATCTTTTCCACTTTTCGTATTGTTGGGTTGTATATGTGCGGCCTTTCGGTCAAAAAAACTCAGAATTATGTATAAGAAAAAAAATATAACAGGAGTATCATATTAAAGAGAAAAAAATTTGGTTTTTCGAAATTATTTGTGTAATTTAGAACCGTTGTATACTGTAGATATATTTAGTTATAAAAACACAGGAGTAAACATACATTGACCAAAATACCAATCTACAATTAAGAAATAACCCCTTTGACAGTTTGACTATTGTTATATTAAAAAACCCCATGATCATTTTTAGCTATTGATATTTCAAATCAACGGTAGAGATGGACACTTAATAATAAAATGGGTGCTTAAATAAACATCCCTATATATATGTATGTATATACGGGAGAGTTCCAGCAAGAACTAAATATTTGATAAAAACTGCAAGAACTATTCCTGTCATTTCCTGATCACTCATTTCAAATGCAGAACTGGAGTTTGGATGCAATGCATTTGACTTAGATGCATATGCATCCAAATTTCACATGTGCATTTGAATGGTTTTTAGAGTTCTTACTAATTATTTAGTTCTTATTTGGTCCTGATTACTCACACATATATACATACACACACACACACATATATATATATATAAATATAAATTAAGGGCTGGAGAGGCTCGATACGAAGTCGAGTTCTTTTAAGCTTGGCTCGTTATATATTTTAAGCTCAAATTCTATAAAAACTTGATATGTTTGCGGCCTCAACCACATGTCATTCTCTTCATATTCTCGTTTCTTGAGTACAAGTATATGAAATTATTATTATTCATGGTTTTAAAGGTGTATGCGATTATTTTTTGATGTTTTGTTATATCCTAAGCAGAGAGTTAATACCTCTTTATATCTATCACCTTGCAGATCCTGAAAGGGCATCAAGAAAATGCGGAATTTGCTCTTGCCATGTGCCGTAGTGAACCCCTTGTACTCTCTGGAGGTGATTTTTTTTGTTTTTGTTTAGCGAAGGTGATTCATTAGATTGCATTTTCTTGCTCTACTTTGCAAAACATGGCTATACTTTTTCATTTTATTATATTGTTTTTTAATTTATTCTTTTAGCTGAATATAGGGTTTTCTCATGATGCCTTTATTCACTTAACTATGATGTCCTGTAAGTTTGAGTATTTGCTAATTCAATAAATTTTTTTGCCATCACTTTACAAATGGGTACTGCTAGCTTTAGAGGACAAACTTATTTCATATTGTAGTTTGTACTATATCCTATTGGAATTTATTTTGCTTGATATATATTTGCTATATGCCATGAAGTGAATTTACGTGGGTGCTAAATTTGATTAGATTGGTGGAATTTTATTCACATCAAAATTTGTTGCTTCTGCCATTGTATTTTTGTAAGTAGAGTTTTTGTGTTTGTTTATTTAAACAGCTTATCTGCTTATTTCGCGTTATTTAACATCAGACAGACGCTTTTGATTGTTTGGATGAAGAAAAGCACTTATGCTCATCTGCTTTTTTATGGTGAAATAAGTTGTTCACATTAAGGAGTTTGAGATTGCTTATTTTAAGCTGATTATTTGTAAATTGGAAGTTGCAAGTTTACCCTTAAAGTGAAATAAGCTGTTTTCAACAAGCTGATTATCTGCTTTTGCTAAATTTTAAGTTGTTTAAGTAAACAATCCTAAACTGTAAACACCCATTAAGTTATCAATTCCTAATCCAAATAGTTGTTTTATATCTCTTATTAATCAATTGTTGTTTGTTGTTTTGGCAGGCAAGGACAAATCAGTTGTCTTTTGGAGTATTCATGATCATATTTCTACATTGGCAACACGGCATAGCAATGATAAGCTTACTGAGAGTCCTGTTATCCAAGCTAGAGGCATTTTTCAAGGGCACGATGATACTGTTGAAGATGTACAATTTTGTCCTTCTAGGTTGATTTCTTGCATTCTCTTTATGTTGTGAAACATATTGTCTTGTGGTAAATAGCTATAATTTGATCTAATTAGCTAATTGGATGCTTTTTTACTGTTGTTGTCTTTGGTGAAGTGCACAAGAATTCTGTAGTGTTGGTGATGATTCTTGTCTTATTCTATGGGATGCAAGAACAGGTTCTTCTCCAGCTGTGAAGGTAATTTTCTAATCTGCTTTAATTTACTAAAGGTGGAAATTTTAATTCATTTATTTATGAATGGATTGATTCGGGTTATATATATATATATATATATATATAGGGGAAGGTTCATTTGAGAACCGTTTTTATTGCGAGAACCGCAAGAACTAATCTTAGCCGTTCATTTTGGATAATGGAATTGATGGATGAAAAGCGTGGGGGGATTGGGTGTGGCAGGGTGCATGTAAGGAATTCATGGGTGGGTAATCCAATAGGAGGGGGAATTGGACGGCTAAGATTGGTTCTCGCGGTTCTCGCAATAAAAATGGTTCTCAAATGAACTTTTCACTATATATATATATATATATATATATATATATATATCTAATTGGTAAAGAACCGGGTCGCATGGGTCAAGAGTTGGTCAAAGTTTTTTTTCTTTTTTTGGGAACCAGTTGTTTTCAACTTTTGGTTGACTGAATGCTTGGGGGTCATTCACCACCACACAAACTTGAAATGGGTAAAGCTCTCCTAAAGTGTAAATCGCATAAAACCTCCTAATGGAATTGATGGATGAAAAGCGTGGGGGGATTGGGTGTGGTAGGGTGCATGTAAGGAATTCATGGGTGGGTAATCCAATAGAAGGAGGGGGAATTGGACGGCTAAGATTGGTTCTCGCGGTTCTCGCAATAAAAATGGTTCTCAAATGAACTTTTCACTATATATATATATATATATATATATATATATATCTAATTGGTAAAGAACCAGGTCGCATGGGTCAAGAGTTGGTCAAAGTTTTTTTTCTTTTTTTGGGAACCAGTTGTTTTCAACTTTTGGTTGACTGAATGCTTGGGGGTCATTCACCACCACACAAACTTGAAATGGGTAAAGCTCTCCTAAAGTGTAAATCGCATAAAACCTCCTAAATCGTTTTATTCAAAAAGTGATATGCTTTTTTATAGCGTAATTTTGTAATTATGTTTCAAACACTCATTATTTGTAGAAAAGTAAAAAATTTTGACAAGTGTTTAGGATCTATCCGATCCAGTCGATAACAAAAGCTATATTTTTTTACCTGTGACCCAACTGGACCATTTTGCCACATCTATCCAATAAGCGTGGTGGTTATTTTATGGGTTGGATGGTTAGTTTAATGTTCATGACTTTATTTATTTATTTGGTTGTTTATTTATTTATTGTTAATTGTAATTATTAATATTAATGGAGCTTTTACATGGTCTAATTTATAATCAATAGATTTACTCTTCATCTCATTCTCAATCATTGAGACTTCTTGCACTAATAAGATATGTCCATGTGTGCATTTAAGTTGCCTGAAAATTACTTTTGTAGTTGTGTTTGCTTGTGTTTTGCTTTAACACTATTTTCTATGGTTCTTCTGCAGGTTGAGAAAGCACACAATGCTGATCTTCACTGTGTTGATTGGAATCCGATCGATGAAAATCTCATATTGACGGGGTAAAAAACACACCTATATGATGTTTTTTACATATGATGTGCTCATTTGGAGTTTCTACTTCTCAACCAAAGATACTTCAATCGAGCTATCTTTTTGGTTTATAATTGAGATTTTTAGTGTCAATTGCATTGCTCTTTAATAAAGTTTTGCTTTATTTGCTCTTCCGCTGTAGTTAAATTATAAATAATTAATAACCCATAGTCTAAATGTAAACCATTAGGGAGGTGTTGTACTCGACCAAAATTGATTTGCACACAAGATTTTTTTGCTTTAGACAATTTTGCTTCCCTTTTTTTCTACTTTCTTATTCTGTGAGGGTAAAGTTGTCAAATCAATATATTGGCTGTCTACACTTATATTTTGGTTTTGGACAAATCACCTCCCAAACCATAAAGCTTGAGTATATGTAAATAATAAATGAGTTATCCGGTAAATGATAAATAAAGTGGTCACTCCATCATTTTCTTTTTAGGTCTGCTGATAATACTATTCGCTTGTTTGATCGTCGAAATCTCATCAATAATGGAGTTGGATCACCCATCCACATATTTGAGAATCATAGTGCTGCTGTTCTTTGTGTACAGGTACAAGTTATTATTAAAGATATCAATGGCTGTTTCTTAGAGGTGACAATATTTTTTTGGGGGAGTGGGTAGTGGGTCAAAATGGGTCAGGTTGTGTTGGCCAGAAACACTTTTGTCCAAATTTTTTTAAATAAATGTTAACGTGTTCTATAATTTATCTAAATAGGAGTAAATTACAAATGTTATTCGTGGCTAGGCCAAAATTGTGGATTTCATCCCTGAATCACAACTTTTACGAATTCACTCTCTTTTGATTCGATTTTTTTGCACGGTTGGTCCCTTCTCCCCATAAAACAACCAAAATAACGTTGTTCTTATTAATTTTTTTTTAATTTTACTTCATTTTAAAATGTCCACCAATTTCTCCATCTCACCACCACCACCACCATCATCAAACATCTCAAATCAAGTTCGTATTTACGAATCTGTCACCTAAAAAACCTTAAACTCAAACACCTTCGAACTAGATTTGAGATTCCAGATCTAGAGACTAGAGATTTAGAGGGAGGGAGAGGGGAGTGTGATCTGGGATGTGAGATGAGGCGGTGTTGGCAATAGTGGTGGCATTAGTCATCTAAGGTTATGGTGACTCGTGACACTCATCCATGGTGGACTGGTGGTGGCTACTGAGATTTTGAGCTAGATTGAGAGAGATTTGTTCTAGAGAGAGAGAGAGAGACGAGATTTAGAGTGACGATCTTAGAGAGGGATCTCACATCATGTTTCTAATTTTTTTAAACAAATTTAAATATTATTTAATCTTAAATAATTTAAATATTAAAAAAAGAATCCTTTAAGGGTATTTTGGTCTTTATATGTGGATGAGGGACCAGTGATGCATAAAAGATCAGGTCAAGAGGGACTAAACTGGAAAAACTGCAACCTTTGTACCAACTTGTAATTTAGACCAAACCACATGAACTGATGAACCAAATTTGTAATTTACTCCTTTTATTATGTTTATTCAAAAAGAGTTTTTCCCGGTTAGGGCTCCTTCTTAGGGCGCTGTGCCTTTGGCTCAAAAGTACGCAGTCTAACTGGTTTATCCATGGCCGTTTTTCTGGTTACTTTTTCAGTTATAATCTTATTTTTTTCCCTAATAAATTTGGTGTTATACATTAAGAATATACTTTGGGACATCTTTTCTGATTTTATTTGTTTGACCCTTTAGAGATAAAACATAATGTGAATAGTGAATCGACCAATTAATAAGTAAACAAGCGAAAATTGAAATTTGTACTTGTACCTTTTATGTCATCTTTGTTAAATGCGTTTACAAAGTTGTACATCTATTTCAGTGGTCTCCAGACAAATCATCTGTCTTTGGCAGTTCAGCGGAGGATGGAGTCTTGAACATTTGGGATCATAATAAGGTTTCAAGCTTATCTTCATTGTGCATTTCTTTTTATTTGCTGCTTTTGCTTGTTATATTTAATAATTTTGATATTGAGCAGATCGGTGAGTTATCAGGTCCAGCTTCAAAAACTGCACAAGGGTTATTGTTCCGCCATTCTGGGCACAGGTACAAAAGTTTATTATCATCATTAAATCAATTCTATGTTGTGCAATGTAACATGTGTTCGTGAATATATTTATTAGTTTTTTGGTTTAGGTTGCAATTGCTACTTTTAACCAACTCAACTATATGCCCGGAGACAATATATTTAGTTTTTTTTTCTTGTTTCAGCTTGTCCAAAAGTTATAGGTGGCAATTTTGACCCATTTACAAGTGGAAGGGTAGTGTTTTATCTCAAACAGTTCAAATTAAAAAATTGGCTAAGAGGAGAACGGTGGGCTGAAAGTCGCCTACTTTTATTTTAATGCATACAACCTCCTAAATCATGTTTCTTGAAGACTTGGATTGTTAATGCAACTATGCAAGAATATTGCTTTTGTAACTATGAGTCTATGACTAAGTCATCACTTATTTATAATAATAACATATCAGAAATTGGACATAAATGTTTGCAGGCCAAATCGGCTTGGTCCATTTCAACCCATGCTAAAAATGACCCTTTTCAACCAAACCCACTATCATGCCGCTTCTACTCAAAACACATGCAACATTTCTAGTTTTGTTTTGGTGAAAGTTTGCAAGAATAACATATGTGTACTCATTGATATTTTTTGCATAATATAGATAGCATTGGTTTGGGGCCTTAAGATTTCTTTTCAATCTTGAATCTTGAGGAATACTTCGGGTACTTTGTTGTGCATTTATTTCACACTTGTATTATGCCTTTTAATTTCACTCATATACAGCCACTTATTTTTTTCATCTACATAAAAGTACACCGTCACTTACCTCTTAGGCTTTTAGCACCAAGTGCTGGCCTCTGGTTGCCTATTGTTTTTTAGTTTTTTTCCCTGAAAGTTAGAAGGAAGAGGTTGTCGAACATGATCTCACTATATCTATTACTTTCATATATTCTTCATTAGATGATAAGAATGACATTTGTGTAAATTGTAGGGACAAGGTGGTTGATTTTCATTGGAATGCACATGATCCATGGACAATTGTTAGTGTATCTGATGATGATGATAGTACCGGCGGGGGTGGAACCTTACAGGTGAGTGTTAGTACTAACAAACTTTCACCTCATATCAATGGGGATAACAGCAAAGTAGCAATAAACTTTCACCTCTTATGGATAATAGCAACACACTTTGAAAATTATGGGAACCAACATGCTTCCACTTTTTTACCAGTAGTGGCAACCATAAGGTAAACTGCATTGCAAAGATGAAAGTATATAGCTATGATTGGTAAAAAATGAAAGTATTTTGCTAATTTTGCTTATTTTCATAGTGTGAAGGTCTGTTGCTATCTTCCTTGATAAAAATACACTTATGGTTCCTGTCATTCGATTTCTTTTTAGCCACCTTTTTTTATATAACCCCTATGACCTTTTGAGATAAGTTATAACCCAAATCAATGGTAAAAAATGTCACCTCCCTGATCTATCCATCAATCATACTCTTGAAACTGAATACGATCCAAATGTGTGCAGATATGGCGGATGATTGATTTGATTTATCGTCCACAGCAGGAGGTTATTACTGAGCTTAATAAATTCAGATCTCACATTCTCACTTGTTCCTGAGAATAGAATCGTAGGAATTCTTCAAGACATTAACGACTTAGCTTTTGTTTTTCTCTTAACATTCTGAGGGAATTTGCAGAATATCAATCCGAATCTCATTGTTACCTATCAAATCAGACAGTTGTTACCTCTTGTACCTCCTCGTTTTAAACTGTGCCATCAAGCCTCTTTTTGTGCTTGTAAGAAAATGTGCAATTTGTGTTATCTGGTTTTCGGCATTGTTTGCTGTCTGGTTATCAACATTGTTTGCGGGTTTTGGATCTCTTTTTATTTTGGTTTCTGATGGCACCACTGAGTTTATGGAGCAAGGTCTTGCTAACAAAGACATTTAACGAAGAAAGTTTATTGTTTATGCGTCTGGTATGTGAGTTTCACATTCTATCTTGGTCACATTTCAGTTTTGATTGAGGTATCCTATTTATTGAGTTTTTTCTAGACTATTTGGGATTTTATATAAATATATATAATCAATTTTAAGACGACATATCTGAGGTTTTATAGGGTGGGAGGTTCAAATGAGAATTGATATTTAGATGAGAATGAAAAACTTAATTTTGGCCTTTTATTTCATTTGATCGAATAGTCTAGATTAGACTCTTCGTTTTATTCATTACCCAATCATAAATTGCGACGATTATGAATTGCAACAGGAGAATTGCAACTGTTAGATCTAATAGATTAACATATAATTGATGACTAGGATTTGTTTTTCCGTTCTCACATAAATATCTATTTTTACAATAACTCTTCCTGTTTCACATAATTATATAATCGTTGCATACTTTTCAACAATTATAATAATTTCAGATTATTCATAAATTTTTCTATATAATTTATAATTTATAGAGTTTAAAAGACCTATTAAATACCGTAAAGAGCCACAAAAATCCACGTGCGGCCTTTACAGAGAGTCGTCGTTTAAGAACGTTTACAAAATATATATTTACGGAAGAATACAATGTATACCTACACGAATGTATTTTTACAAAGTGCATCTTTAGGTATCATTGATGGAATATGAAAAATAGGATAATGAATGATTTACCGCTTGTTGTTATATAATGTGTTGATATTATATCCTAATGTCTTAAATATAACCTTTATTATTTGATGTATAAGCAAGCGTCCATGGTTAAAGGTTTTTACTTAAAAATATTACAGATTGATAAACATTATATATATATATATATATATATATATATATATATATCTATACTACTATATAAATTATTTAACATTCTCTCTCCTCTCTAATTTTAAGACTTTTTAAAATTCAATCAATATAAAATCTTGACCCTTCATTTAATCTAAATTAATCACATCCACTCAATCTTTAACTATTTTATTCTCTTCTAATTTACTTTAACTTTTTATTCAAAATATATTCTCTCATACTAACACAATTATCCACTCACATCAATATAATTTTTAAAATCTTATGAACTCTTCTCTTTATTTCATCAATATAAATCTTTTTTCTTATTTTATTATCTTTTAGAATTTATTTTTAAAATTAATAAAATAGTTAGATGTAAATAAAAGATTTGAAAAAAAAACGGACATGTTGCTGTAAAAAACTTTTTCATGACATTGAATCGCGCGAATAACATATCATTACATTCTTAAAAACGACATATTATTAACTAAAAACTATTTGCCGCCGCCGCAGCATTGCACGAGTATAATGTTAGTATATATATATATGTCATACTTGGCATAAATAACGTGATAGGGAAATTTTGCTATGATTATTAACATTTTCATATTTGTATTCTTCGTTTGAAACACATTAATAAAATTGTGTTGTTTGTCATGCATAGGAAATGATAAACACTTTATTTTCTATTTTTATTTTGAAGTCTTAAAAATTATAGTGTCCCTGGAAAGTTGTCAAATCCAAATTTATTTATTAATTCATTTTTAGGAATAAGTAAAATAGAAGCTATCTTGCGTCGTATGCTACACACATTATACTCTACATTGAAATCTCGAACACTTTATTATCATTTGGAATGGAATTAATTCGTTTAACAAGCATTATCAATTACTGATGAGATAGATATTAGATAGTTGTCAACTTTATGATTTAGAAATTTGATTATTATGACTTCATTAAACTTATTACTTGCATTTATATTTTGAATACAGATTATTCAAATAACCAACCAATAAATGATACGGTAATAGACCTATATTTTTTTGATTAATTTATAATACATTGTTCATGTCGATATTATCTTGTAGAATCTTTTTTTTCCTTTTATAAACATTAGTTATTTGGCAAATAGTCAAATACTCCAAAATGCACATGCTAAATCTTAAAGATAATGTTTTTAGAGCAGTTGAAAAAGTTATAGAAAATGTTAATGTATTATTATTATTATTATTATTATTATTATTATTATTATTCATTGATATATTTACTTTGTTGGCTCTATCTGACGGTATTTTTTTAGATTCTATTTAATATTTGCGGTTTTGTAATAGTTTCCAGTTTCTCAATGTGTTGTGTAGTTCTCATTTTCCATTTAAGTCTTCTAATTGCGGTTAATGCCTTGTTTCAACGTCAAATTTTGTTTTAATGTTGCATTAGCTTTCATTTCATGTGCGTGTTTTTTGTGAATGACCATGTCAGTAAACTTCAGTGTAAATGCTTAGTGTGTACATTCAAAGTTTCAAACAATGATAAAAATGCTAGAATATATTTTTAAAGAAAAACAAACCGTTGATAATACCTAAAATAAGTATTATCACAATACTTACAAAACACTTAAATTACAGATTTTTAAATATTTCTTATTTAAATGACATCACGTGGGTCTCCCTTCACTCTCCAGCCAAGTGAGTGGCAAATAAGTGTGGCATTTGCAATGTAGAAAAGAGGCGTATTATGTAATAATAGTGAGTCTCATTTTTATTTATTTGTTTTTTTTAATTTTGATTAATTGGATGGGTAATATATGATAAAAAGTGACCAATATAAGTATGAGTGATCTACTAAGTGATAAAAGGGGAAAAATGACATATATGTGTTGAGTGTTTTATTGTCAAAGTAAACTCTTATTTTATAAACGTCATTTTTACATTTTTTAAATGGGAGTTGATTTTTTCACTTATAAATTTGATTCATCCACTAAATGTATAATACTTTTAAAGTTATGTTACAAGTTATAGAAACATAAATTTGACTTGGACGAATCAACTTACAAGTAAAAATAGGGTAAAATGCATGAAAATAAAATAAACTTTGTCTTAATTATCATTGTATACAATCAACTTTATTTTTTTTAAAACAATACAATCAACTTTTATAATCCTCCCATTGTATGCAAGTTGTTGTATACAATGGAAATTATGAAAAAGTTTATCGTATACAATGGTAGCTAAAGACCAGACACAGAAAAAAGTTATTTGCGTACAATGAAATTTTTTTAAAAGTTAGTTGTATTATTTTTAAGAATTTAAAGTTAGTTGTATACAATAACAATTAAGACAAAGTTAATTGTATTTTCATTCATTTTGTCCGTAAAAATATCATCTTCTCTTTTTATATAAGTTGGTCAAAAAAGACATAGGAAATTGAAAAAAATAAATAGAAAAAAAAATGCATAATACATATTATCAAGAACACTCCACTCGTCGAGCCTAAAATTTACGGTCACTCGGGTGAAGGATTGCATTTGTGCCCTTATTCACCACACCAAAATACACGACCAAGATCAACAATCCAGCAGCGGCCAACGAGATTCATAGCTACAATTCGCCGGAACTGTGCAAACACAAAATGAGTCGTTACGATAGCCGTTCCGGTGATCCCGGCTCATACCGCGACCGCAAAACGTAAACCCTAATTTTCCTTTTGCTTTGAGTACATATATCTTGAGGCGTTGTTTATGTTATATTTGTAGATATCTTTGTTTTAGTTAGTTTTTGGGTCACGGACTGGACTATTTGTTTCTGTTCCTTTTATGCATCGACGAATTCTGTTGTTCAGGGTTTAAAATCTGTATGTAATGATTATAATCTCTTCTATGCATAACAGCACATATTGAAGTTGTGTTGGATTGATTAAATTTATCATAAAACGTTACAATCATGCTTAACCTTGGAGAGTTAGAGTTAAATTTTGTTAGATTTGTGGTTTTTGCTTTGTTGAATTCTAGTATGATGGTGTTTTTTCTGTTAGTTAAAGCAAAAGGTGTTATCATGATTGGTTTGTTCAGTGAATCAGGGTTTAGTGGAGGTTCTGGTTATAATTCTTCATCTAGCAAGAGGGACTATGAGAGTTCAGAGCCTCAGAGGAAGTTGGATTTAGATGGTTTGACCCCTTTCGAGAAGAACTTTTATGTGGAGTCTGCAAATGTTGCGAAAATGACTGAGAGCGATGTGGAAGAATATAGGGCTAAAAGAGAAATCACTGTTGAAGGTCGAGATGTGCCTAAGCCTGTTAAGACTTTCAGTGATGCAAGATTTCCAGGTAAAAGACATGCAAGTTCTTACTATAATGGCTTAGTGGAGGATTATCTTGTTACCTTTTGTTCTGTTAATAGAGGTTGTGAAAGGTGTGGGTCTGGCAGACGGACGGCCTGGGTAAATAGTTAAAACGGGTAAAATTTTGGTACGGGTGAAATTAGCTGGTTGACCTGAAAGATTTTTTTGTCCAGAAAATTATTTTTTTATATAAATAGTTAAGTGTGTCGCATTTGTACAAAATTTGTATTAGGGTCGTTTGAGATTGCTTACTTTGAAGTGCTTATGGCTTTGCATTTGTTTGAAAAAAGCACTTGGAATTTGGAATATAAAAACTGCTTGGGGATTTTTAGTTTATTATACAATGAAAAATGGAATTTTTTACAAGCACTTCACTGGGTGCTTTATGTTAAAGCACTTTTCTGCTTATAAGCCAAAAATGAGCAACCCCTTACTTCAATAATATTTTTTATGAATAAAAAGACTTGGGAGGTTTTTATACATTAGAGATTCATTTTTCGCAAATTTCAACCCTTTTACTTTTTAGCTAAGTTAATTCGAGCTGTTATTGATATAACATAGCCAAATCAACTAATTTATAAGTAAAATAGGTCGAAATTGCCACATATAGTATGGGATATAGATTTGTTTGAATGAATGTCAGACTCGTTGTAGTCCTGTGTATATGTTTTATTTCTCAGAGGTTTTTAGTAGTTACTTAGGACCATAAGTTATTTGATTTCTGAAGCGATAGTGGATGGAAAGCGTAGGTAATGAAAATTGAACCAAGAACATTATTGTTAATCCAACGTCAGCAATAACGCTCAGCTAATACACATATTTAGGTCTTGAGACAGTTATTGTTAACAAACTACAATGGTTTATGATATTGCTTCATTTGCTTAGTAATGCGGGTCTCTTTCTATAATATCAAACCAGATGCTAAGAAAGGTTTTGGAATACTCCCTCAAGTGCTTTATGTTAGTTGCTTTAGGATCTGTAACATATTTTATATGGTTTAGTCAGTTGGTTAATCTAGAAACAATCATATAATGTCTTCCTTAAACACCCCGAACTGGGTTTTTTCTCATATACTAAGTTATACTTGTGTTCTTTTTCCTCTGGAAAAATGAATAATTCTTCATATATTCCATGTAATAAAATTTTGCAGTGGTAAGTAGGAAGTTGGAGCTTTTTTTAACAACTAGAATTTTATTGTCATGATTTAGTTGGTAATTTATCGCACCAAGATTGAAAACAATAGTACTTGAGATGGGGGTAGTATATAACACTTGTGATTCATAAATTTGCTTTTTAATATTCAATAGTTAGTTATATTTATTTTTTGTATGATACAGAATATGTTATGCAAGAAATCGTGAAAGCAGGCTTCACGGAGCCCACTGCAATTCAAGCCCAAGGATGGCCAATGGCTTTAAAGGGCAGGGATCTTATTGGAATAGCTGAAACAGGATCTGGAAAGACTCTTGCATATTTATTACCTGCCATTGTGCATGTTAATGCTCAGCCAATCTTATGTATGCATTTTTCTTCTTATTTCAAATCCCATTTTATTGGCTTTGACCTAAATATATCTTTTTTTTTAAATTCCATTTTTATTGGTTTTATTTATCTTTCTTCTTATATCCTTTTTCTTCTTAACGCCTATGGGTGTGCGTGCAATAATACAAAACCAAATTGGTAAACAGTTTTCATGCCGAGTTTTGCATACTCCTATCAATCAACTGCCCCTTTTAGGCATGATTGTAATATAGTTTGTTCACTGCAGCTCCAGGAGATGGACCCATCGTGTTAGTTTTGGCGCCGACACGTGAACTTGCGGTTCAAATACAACAAGAAGCAACCAAATTCGGTGCATCTTCAAAGATCAAGAATACTTGCATTTATGGCGGGGTTCCAAAGGGACCTCAAGTTCGTGACTTACAGAAAGGTAGGTGGTGATAAGCACAAGATGACTTTACTACTGTATCCCGTCATGTTCATGGATCGGGTATATCCTAATGCTTCAGCTTATTTTAAACACTTTATTGTATTTTTTTTGTTTTTTGTTTTCTGTATTTCTTGTTTTGTTACATGAACACATGTTATAATCATTATCTTTTTTTTCAGGTGTTGAAATCGTCATTGCTACACCTGGAAGGCTAATTGATATGTTGGAGTCTCATCATACAAACTTGAGAAGGGTCACTTATCTTGTCTTGGATGAGGCAGACCGGATGCTGGACATGGGTTTTGAACCCCAAATGAAGAAAATTGTTTCTCAGGTTTGTGAATTAAATGATGAAATTTATGGAAATTATAACTTCACCTCTTGGCTAGGAATAGACTTATCTAGTCTGAGCATTTTTAACAATTGTTAGTTGTCAAGACTCAAGACATGGCTAATATAAAAACAAAAGCAATATCTAGAAATGTTATCACATTTTTGTAGATCAGTTATTGTTCAATAGAAGTTATTTTGTAAATTTAATACTTGAAACCTTATAAGAGAAAGCTATATATAATTATTGTTGAGCAGATACGGCCAGATCGTCAAACCTTGTACTGGAGTGCTACGTGGCCAAAGGAAGTTGAGCAACTTGCAAGGCAGTTACTTTATAATCCATACAAAGTAAGAATTCTTATTACTCTTGAGGTGCACCAGGCCTGATTGTAGCCAAGACCCAGTCCCTTACTTTAAAAACGGTTCTGATTTGGCCCTGGTTGTTCCTAGCAGTTGTAAGATTAGAAAATTGTTTAAACTTAAAGGATATTCAAATTTAAAAACAAAGCTTTAGCCAATATTTATATGAAAAGCAAAAACTTATATATTTTTTTAAAAAACACCTCCAAGTTAGGTTTATATATACAAATTTATACTTACATTTCTTGTAAAAACTACTGAAGTCGCAGAGAAGATTCTATTCCATACGGAAGTCAAAATGTAATTACAAGGAAAATAAATTTAGGTAGTAGGATGTAGGACCAGCAATTCAGGCCTAGTTAGTCCTATAACTAGGATTTCAATTGGGCTTAGCGGGGATTTTCAAACAAATATCAGGATAAATATGCAACTTTCAGGCTCAACCCGGCCTGAAGGGGCCAGGGTTTTTTAAATCCAGGCCTAGGCTCATACTAGGGCCCATGACTGGTTGTGATCCATTTCTCCCTCTTCAGCCCCCCTATGTGTTTTGCAAGGACTATCACCAAATACATGCTGCTGACATATTTTGATGTTTGAAATATATGTATAAACAGGTGGTCATTGGTTCTTCAGACTTGAAAGCTAACCATTCTATTCATCAGCATGTGGATATTGTGACAGAGAATCAGAAGTATAACAAGTAAGTGAAGCATTTTGTTCAGTATTGAGGGTGCGATAACTAAGAATTTGTATCATGCATCCTGGACTTTATAGATGCTTACAAGTACATATTATTATTATTGTTGTTGTTGTTGTTATAGTTATTATTATTATTATTATTATTATTATTATTATTATTATTATTATTATTTTCAGATTAGTCAAGCTGCTTGATGATATCATGGATGGTAGTCGTATTTTGATATTTATGGATACCAAAAAGGGGTGTGACCAAATCACCCGTCAGCTCAGGATGGACGGTTGGCCTGCTTTGTCGATTCATGGAGATAAAAGCCAGGCAGAGAGGGATTGGGTTTTATCCGAGTTTAAAGCTGGTAAAAGCCCAATAATGACAGCCACAGATGTTGCAGCTCGTGGGTTAGGTACGTGTAGTGCGAAGTAGCCTAATCTTGTTGCAAGTATATTTTCAGAGGTTGCTTTGTGTTCGGGTTCAAATATGCATAATTTAATATGTTTAAAGGGCCGGGCCGTGTTAGACTCACAACAGATATTTGTCCATTTATTAATTTTTATTATGAATAATCATCGCCTTAAGTACAACTATCTAAATCTTTGAATAAAACAATATAAGATTTCGTATGGATAAAAATACATGTCGGGTGACTTTCAACCTGTTTCTCCCTTTGCTAAATTTTTTGATTGGACCCGTATATGATATAGCACAGCCTAAAGCGACTATTCATAAGTAAACACTTCTATATCTTTTTAACACATCAACGGTGACACTTTGAGAACACCAAATTCTTGCAACTTAGTCCTCTGAGAAAACAATGTTCAACTGCAAGAATAGAAGTATAGAACATGAGTGTTTTTCTGGCATAGGTGAAATAACTATGGTGAAGTAGAAACAATTGTATATTTGCCGACTTCAATAAGTCAGCGAGCCCTTTTACATCTATGTCTGGCATTCTAACCAGTCTTCCTAGGTGTCTATTCGTTTTTTATGTCTAGGAAATTGATTTTAATAAACTATTATTCCTGATCCATTTTTGTATGGTTACAAATCAATGGCAGATGTGAAGGACGTGAAATATGTGATAAATTATGATTTCCCGGGTTCACTGGAAGATTATGTTCATAGGATTGGTCGAACAGGAAGAGCTGGGGCCAAAGGGACAGCATACACCTTCTTTACGGCAGCAAATGCGAGGTTTGCTAAAGAACTTATTGCTATCCTTCAAGAAGCTGGTCAGAAAGTCAACCCTGATCTGGCGGCAATGGGTCGTGGTGCACCTCCTCCTCCTTCAGGTTGCCTGAGTGAAAATCTTTATATTTTTGGTTTTTTGTGTATTGGTTGCAAAATGGGCAGGTTGATTGGATTCGGTAATGGGTCAAAACGGGCAACTATTTTAGGTATGGGCGGAATGGGCCGGGTCTGGTTGGATCCAGTGATCTTGATCAGGAGGGCTATTTGTTCAATTTTTCAAAAATATGTTTATAAATAGTTTGTGTTAAATACGAGTACAAAGTATAGTATTTCAATTATAATGTGGTCTTTTGAATAACGTGGTTTAGTAAGTTGTAAGCATTAAAAATATACTTTGGGTGAGTTTTGACATGATTTTCTTTTAGCTAATTTTGTTTTAACTGTTAGAGATGAAATATAAATTGTTAGAGATCAAATATGACCCGAGTCTATGTGGACATAAATAAATGTTACAAAAGTAACCCCTCTGGGTGCATTTTTTTTGTGGTTATATGACCTACATATCTTCCCTTTTGTTCTTGAGTGAAAAAGTCATTTCTTTTATTCATTTAATTGATTTGGGACCAGGAAACTCGTGATTCTAAACCAACCATTTGTTTCCAGTTCAGAAGAAATAATTAGTATTAGTGATTTGGTTTGCAGAGTCTGAAAAAACTATGTAAAATATATATTGTTTAGAGCTCAAGGATTGAAATATGTTGTGATTAATGGTGGTAATTTTGACAGATTTAACTGATAAGGGAACAGGTCAAATGAGTAATATCCAATAAAAATAGCTAAAAACGATTGATAAATGGGGCAAAAGTGGCCCGTAGAACATTTAAATAAAAAAAGGGTTTTGTGTTGTCGACCCGTCTTGACCTGTTTTACTGGACACAATTAAAAATGATTGGGTTTGATCCAAACCCATGTTGACATTACCCAGCCTGGCCGACTTGCCCATTTGGTTGCCTCAGGCTGTGATGGTTATACTTTGTTGTATATGCTTTTATTATGCAGTTTATATTCTTGAGCTAGAGTGCCACGACCTTGATACATCTTTGTTATTTTCTACTAGAATTGATTGTGTTATTTCCTCATGTGTTGGGCAGGACATGGTGGTTTTCGTGATCGTGGTCGGGGTTATGGTGGTGGTCGATCTTGGAACTGATGAGCAATTACAACCATACCATGTGATGTTCCAAGAGGGTATCATCGTCCTTTTACATTGTAAACGAGTTGGATGCATCTTTTCTACTCATGTTCTACCTCTTATTTGAACCTTATGAGTAGTGCAGTTAGGAGTGTTCTGTTTGTGTAAACCGAGTATATCAGCTCGCCGAGTAGTTGTTTTAGTGATTTGTTGGTTGCCTGAACCTTGGAACCTGTTTTCTGACCGGAAATTAGTGTTATTTTATCTGCTTATTACGTCTATTTAAAGCAGATAAGCACTTTTGAGTATTTATATGAACAATGCTTATGTATGCCTGAGCTTTCATTGAAGGGTGGACTAAGCTCTTGTCGTTAAGTAGTCTGAGACAGATTTGTTCGAATTGAGCTTCCCAATTGTTTTTTAAATACACGTCGTCTACACCAGCCATATATGTTTGATGCATTAACTCAGGCGTCGTTTGTTTTTCACAGAAACCTCTTAACGTCGCCTAATTCTAAATTCAATAAGATGTTTCAAAAGATAATCAAGTTTGAAGTAGAGGTAAGACATCTCATAGGTTCTCAACACAACACATGTTGTCTTAGACTGCTCAAACAGCCTTCAACGTTGTTGTCGCAGTTCCTGGCTGGTCGTGGTCGATATGCTCTCATACCGAAGCATGAGAACACCAAAATATAGGATCACATGTAAAGATGGTTGTATTTATAACTGCAATGATGATAATAATCCCTTCGACTTGTAATTTTGTGAAAGTTTTAAGTTCTAAATTCATTATATTCTGAAATCTAAAGTTCTCAATCTTATATTTTCTTATTTTTTAAATTTTGAAATGCTTATGAAGGGAAATCTTGTAGCATCAGCAAATAGACAAGAATTATGTGATAAACAACGATGCATTAGTCACTCCTTGCCTATAGACAATTTTTTCATTACTAGTGTCTTTTTTATAATGTTGTAAAACTTGCTAGGTGGGAGTATTCGGAGAGTAACCGGATTGAAACTTATATATATAAATTTTAAAATAATAGGGTATTGACAGATTCACGGGACTGTAGAATTAGAAAATAAATACTCAAACCAAGCTATATTAACTCATGACATGAAGAAACTGAGCATGTATTAATTGCTTTAATTATGAGAACCAAACATACTAAGTATCTATAAATAAATTAAGGACCGAATAGTCCTGAGTTTGACCGAGTTGGGGTCGAGTTTTGCAATACTCGGATTCACCTCAACTCGATAAAGTCACCACCTTATCACGAGTACTCGGTTTTGGAATATGAGTTTTACAACACTGCTCTTTGTAAGAGTGAAATAATTAACTATTGATAAAAAAGGTTTAGAGTTGGTATGTTTTTATTTATTCTTATATACTTAATTACTAGAATTTGACAAACATTTAAACAACTAGTTACGTGTTTATTTGTTTACGTTATGATTTGTTTTGTACTAACGAATTTTTATGGGGTCAAAAGCCGCTATTTTTAAAACCTTTTGGAATGTCAGGCTTTTGATCAACAAATGTGAATGAGTTTGATATTTACATGGTTGAAAGTATTAGGTCATCAGAGTATAGTTTTTTTCAACCCAAATATTGTATCAACTGTCACATCAATTTTTCTTTTTTTTTCTTCTGAACCCAAATTAACCTAAAACTCAAGTAGGTAGCGCTCATCCCAAATCAACCAAAACAATTTAAATATTTTCTGTCTTCTTACTCTCTCTACAAAATAAAAAAAAGGTAAAATACGTTCGGGCGTCTCGGGTTAGGGAAACCGAATGGGAGAATGATAGAGGAACCAGAAGGGGGTAGTACCACCCAACCCGAAGCTACGTGAAGAGCTCGAGTGAACCTAAGGTGCTTCGGGTTACGCCATTCGCATGACCTTATGATTGAGATGGTGATGTAATTTCAAAGTTGTTTGTCCTTTTACCAAATTAGAGGGATACACTTTTTACATGCAAGTGTTGATTTATTGACCCACCTCATGTAGATAAGACAACTTTCACCACCTTCTTTGACCAATGTTGGTAAGCTATTGGCCAAGTTTATAAATTTCTTTGGCTAGTTAATTTGTTTTATAAAAATCCGCCTTCATAAAATGTAGTTCAAACCGGGTGGTTGAACCGGCTAAACCTAAATGGTTGACCCGGTGAATGATTTGAAAATATACTTTACGAGCAAGAGCAAAAACCGACTTCTCAAACACAAGGTTATATTTCTATTTTTACATAAATTAATTTAATCTCGTAATTTTAGTTTACTAATAATATGTTACGTGACATTAAAGTTTCTTATTTTTACATAGAGATTGAAAACTGGGTTGACTCGCTTGACCCATGGCACAATCATCAAATCGTGTTAACTAAAAACCCGAGTTTTAAAATATTAATATTTACACACATCCTCATATGGACCACATAATACTATTTTAAACACTACAAAATTCATATTGTATTTTCATAAAAAATAAAAAGCCATACGCTTGAAAATTACAAAGTTACGGTGATGAAACATTTTCATATTTTCATTGATCAAATTAACATAGAAGTATATGTGATAACAAATGTATAGAATAGTAAACGAACTGAACGTTTGACGTATCGTTCGTGAAGCGTTCGGTGAGAAGCTCGTTTATGTTCATTTATTTAATAAACAAACTTACTCACACTCTCTCTTACACACATATAAGTAGTTAGTGTTTGTTTATATCTAATAATGTTGGATTTGTATTATATTCGTATGTGTGTTCGTTCGTTTATGTTCGACTAAAGCTAAACAAACAAACATAAACACAAAAATTTATTCGTTTATACGTTCATATTCATTTATTTGTTTTATAAAGTTAAACGAACAAACACGAACAAGCCACATTCATGTTCGTTCGGTTCGTTTACAAGAAGACGTAATCATGTATAAGCAAATTGATATTTTAATTTTTACACAATAAACCCTTTTATTATGTGTTATTTTCTTTATCCATCCCCATCGAGGCATCGAGTAACCCAAGGCAGGCAGGCAAAAAGCAACATAACGCAACACAAATAATCTACTCGCCGGATCGGTCGCTCAGTCACCTTCAAACAAGGTTTGATTCACGCTATTTCGTTTCAATTACCGTTCTAAGCTTCTATTCCGTACATACATTTGACGTTATCCTCACTATTACAAGCTCCTATCGTTCGTCTTAGGGTTTTACATATTTCTTTTCCAATCTTAAATGGTTGTAAAACGATCTACTTTGGAGTTTTAGTGTAATTTTTGGGGAAAATAATCCTTGTTTTCGAGTTTTTTGAGGTACATATCGATAGCAGATCTTTATCGTATTAATACCGGTGTTTGGTTGTTTATCGATTTTGTAGTGGTTTGTTCATCATTTCAGTAATTTGTTCCTTATAATCGAGAAACGTTGTAGCCATTTATTTTCTTTCGTTTTTTTATGTATTTAGAAGTAATTAGTCACTTGTTATTTTGTTAATATAAGATTAAATCTGAGATACATTTGCGCATTTGATTACTTGTTGCTGATTTTTTAAAGGAGTTATGTTCTAGTTTAATGATAAATGTATGTGGACTTTTAGGTGAAACAGATCGTGTAGTGCTTAATTGCAATTACATTATCATAATACCATCCACCTTTTTATTTTACTGAGTTGTAAGTTTTTTCTTCTTCTTCTTCCTGCTCAGGTTCATATTGAATGGCGGGGAGAAATCGATACTCTCGGGAGACATACGACAATCATCGAGGGTATCCCCCAGAAGGGCCTCCTTCTCGGGTTCATATGCCTCAACCCATGCCACGACATCCTGTTATGTTGGAAGAAGAACTTGAAATGCAACATCATGAAATTCGCAGGCTTTTGGGAGAAAACCGAAGTCTAGTTGAAGATCGCATTACCCTCCAACGAGAATTAGGTGCTGCAAGAGAAGAATTCAGGCGAATGAACATTGCAATTACTGAGATTCGAGCGGAAAATGAAATGCATTCAAGGCAACTTATTGAGAGTGGATTGAAACTTGAAGCCGATCTTCATGCCACTGAACCGCTTAAGAAAGAGGCCATGCAACTTCATGCTGAAGTAGAGAGGCTTACTTCTATTAGGCATGATCTATCAGGGAAGGTTCAGAGTCTCACAAAGGACCTTGCAAGACTGCAAGCTGAAAACAAGCAACTTCCAGCTTTAAGATCAGAGCTCGAGGAACTACACAAGGAGCTTATGCATGCTAGGTTTGACATCCCTTTATTATAGATGATGTGCTTGGGACGGTCAGGTTGGTTTTTGCTTAAACCTGAAACCTAACCAAATTATCGGTTTTTGGATGTTGAAATTGTTCAGTTTTATTAATTTACTGGTTTTTTGGGTTTGGCCTTTTCAGCCTCAACAAGCAACAGCAAAAAGTTTGATGCTTATTGCACACATTATGTTATGAAAACTCGCCCACAATTAGTTGTTTGTAACTTTGTACAATAAAATTAGGTAGGACAGGGAACTAACTGTTTAGGGGAACCGGTAAAGTGTAGAACACTTAACATGCTTTTATGCTAAAGAGAAGACGTTGACATTTTGGGCTAATATTAAAAATCGATTTTCTTTGGATTTTTATTTCCAGTTTTCCCCATAAAAATGAGTCCAAACTGAAATTTTTGGTATTTTAAAAATCCATAAGTTAATTTCTGTCCGCCAATTTCATCCCTCTTGTAGAGATGCAATTGATTATGAGAAGAAGGGAAGTATTGAGCTGAAGGATCAAAAGCAAGCAATGGAAAAGAATTTGGTTTCTATGGCACGGGAAGTTGAAAAGCTACGAGCAGAACTTGCAACTACTGATACTAGATCGTGGGGTGCTGGTATATATATTCGTCTTAGTTACCATTATTTTGTTTCAATGTTTAATTTATTTTGTCATTTCCATCTATGCATTTTAGAGTAATAGCATAAAAATTTGAAGAGGATGCTGGACATATATATCTTTCAAAATGTTTATCTGTATCTAAACGATGTTTCCTCAGTAGTCTTTGATACTTGTTTGTCTAGGTGGAGCGTACATGACGAGTTTTGGCAGTTTTCCGCATCCTTACGGTGATGCATATGGCCGTGAACTGGTATGATTGCTACATCTTTCTGGGTGTTAGTCTTTTGATCACCAAGCATGCTTTTCAAATTTACATATGTTCGATTTAAACATCCCACAATGTCCTCAGGGTGCTGCTGATTATGATCCATATGGTTCAAGTTCTACTCGACGGGCAGAGCTCAAGAAATACCGTCTCTGACATGTATATGGTTTAGGTTCAAGTTTGAAAGGGAGAAAGGGACATCTTCTTGTCAGTTACCTTGGCCATCCATTATGGAGTGGGTAGAAGTATATAGTTCTTCTCAATATGTGTTTACATCGGTAATCCCTTTGTTTAGACTCATTAGCCAGCTTAGCTAGGTGTAAAAGGAATTTTGGCTTGCTTTCTACTCCCAATTGCAACAATGATTCTCTTGCGTGGCTGTTGTCTTACATATCAGTTAAAGTATGATGCTTTAGAAGTTTTTAGTTTGTTTTTGCCATTTTTCATATCTAAGATTTTTTGCTTTCTTGCCTGTTTCTCTTATTTTAAAATGTATCACCAAACCCTTAAAGATAAGTGGACTCAATGGTGCATTGTAGTTAAAAAAACCCTTTTTATTATTCCTTGAGTGGATTAGGGATTCAGAATTATCAGTTTATGTTTTGACTGTTGTAGCTACAAAAGAAGACAACGAGTGCCATTCACTTAAAGTTATTATATTTGCATCCTGCAAAGACAAACCTTTCAGCGAGTTGGAACATAGCATATGGCACCATATAAGTTAGAACATAAAAATCCCACTATCATCATTGTAGCTTGCAGGCGATCTGAGCGCATGTCTGTTTGAGGTGATAAGCAATTATTCAATGTGGCCCCATATGATCTATTCTATCTTTAAGATATCTTATTAGGATGTATTAGTAGAGGGAAGGATGAAGTTTCATTATACACAAGGATTTCTCATATATAAATGTGAGGATCTTGTCGATTCAGTTTAGACTACACCATTCGTTCTATCTTTAAGAAGCGAATTTGCTTAAACTAGCTTGATATTTAAGAGTTGAGAAAGTTGTAGTGCCAAGGGATTTGATAATTTAGTTGTGATTTTATAATCCTTGGGACATTGTGGTAGCATAATAGCTTAAGGTTGATATAAGCGATTTACACAGAAATTACATTTTTAGGTTTTCGTTGTATTGCTGCATGGCGATTTTCTTGAAGCTTGTGAGGAAGATTGAGGCATGTTTCTATAATAAATTGTATATTGGCATGTTGAAGTTGGTTAACTTCTTCAATTACACAAATCACACTATTTGGTATTTTGTTATTCGAATGGAGAGATTTTGGAAGACAACCTAAAGAACAGGAAACCAAAGCCAAGTGATCACGCCTTTGACCATCTTTTGATTGTTTCATGATGATGTCATTGTGCACTTTTGGAGGAAGGGAGGTTGACACTTGATGGGCCATCTTGCACGGGGCTGAATTCTCATATGGTTGTTATACTTTAGGCAAGTCCTCTTATCTCATTTTTATTAGGTTCTGAATTTCTTTTATATAGTTTTTTTATAGCTACCATACATAACATAACCATAGTTAATATACTTGGTAAATTTTCTTGTTTGGATATTTGTTGACATCTGTGTCTTTTTTTAAAGTAATTTTATATCTTTTGCCTTTTGGGTTAATTAATGACCTTTTTTTTATAAAATTACCAGAATTTTCGCTGTCAAACGTCACATTTTCTTTCCTCTTCTTACTTCTCCTTAGGTGCTGTGTTTATCTTTTAACATGGAATCAGTTTTATGCGGTACGCCTAAGCCAAGCTTGTTCCTCGAATATCCATTAGTCTTGTAAGCCTTGCAAAGCTGCAGTAGTAGTTAAATTACCAGTTGAAAAGGATCTTAATCTGATCTGGCAAAAGAATTTGCCTTTAGTTACCGGTAGACAGCTGAAGGCTATGGGTGTTCATCGGGGTAGGTCACTGTTGTAATTGGTTTGGATTAATCAGGTCTAACCAATATTTTCTACTCTTGAGTGATAACTGTACTGAAATATGAGCCTCCCACACTGGACTACTATAATTTCTTGGGGTGTTTGATTGTTTGTCTGCTGCGGCCCAAAAAGTTACCCAATTCTGACTCGGATTATTAAACTGAAATTCAAATCGGGTTTCACCCAGATGACACTGAAATGAAATGGATTGGGTTGGTATATCGTTTGACCAGAATAACGAATTTATAGCTAGCTCTGAATCATCAACCTATCTCCAATTGCCATTTTCCTGTGGTAGAGAATATGAACATACTTGAGGTTTGTACAACCAGAAAAGATTACGAGTTCGCATGATTCAAAATTAGCCTTTAGTGTTTAGTTCTATGATATGGAATTCTCTAGGGTTTTATTAACCTCAAAGAGTTTGCCATATTAAGCCAAAAGATTCTAGCGATGCGTTTCCTATTTGTTGATGTTTTCTTTAGTTGATCTTTAGCTCAATCTAATAGCTCTTCTATTTCATAGGTGGAGTCACTCCCGATACATCTTCCAAATAGCATGTGCAAGAAAACATGCTTTCTTTAGGTGTAGAGGTGGTGGGTTGGGCATCGGGTTGAAATGGTCAAATGGGTCATTTCTAGTGCATTGTTGAACTGGGTTTGGCATACTTTGGCTGGATCGACCCACACACTTTCTTGTTTATGTTTTTTTTCTTTTGTAGAGTATTAATTTGCTCGTTATAATTATGAAACTATATTTTACAATAGCAATCTCAGTTTTTTTAATAGAACAATTTAGGAGGTTGTATGTATTAACAAATATACTTTAGACTTTAGAGTTTAGAAGGCTTTTAACCTGTTTGACCATTCCCCATTTTAAATAAGTTTGTTGACCCTTGTCTTTCAAAACAAGCTAGGGAGCTCATAAAAGGAACATCCTTTGGCTGTGACAAAAAAATAAGAGAAGCAAAATACTTTAGGTTTTGGGGTGGCTGGTTGGGCCATGGGTAGACATGGATTTTGTGTTGAAACGGCTCTTTTCTAGTACTGTTCTAACGAGTCAGGTTGGATTGACCCACCCACCCTTTCTTTTATACTGCTTCTAGAGATTTTGTAAATTATGTGTTAGTTATGATGACAAATTAATGTTATTGCAATGATAATATAAACTTTCAGTAAAATGATTTAGAAGGTTGTATGCCTTAATGACTTTGGATGGCTTTCAACTTGTTTGACCCGTTCCCTTTTAACTAAATTTCTGATTTCATCTTTTTTGTGTAAAGAACTCCCAAACGGACTCTTTCATAAGTAAATGGGTTAAAATTGCAACCTCAATTCTTTAATTTGAAGTATAGTTCATTTCTAATCCTTGGTGTTCAACTCTATTCTAGGCTCAATGAGCTGGCTACGTTTTCATTTGCTGTTGAGACTCATAACCCATTTTCATATCAATATTTTATATTATATATTCGACCCTGCATAATATTAATTAACAATGTAAACTTCTCACATGAACTTTATACGTTTTGTTATTTTGCAGATAGACACCGGGCAACAATGTTAATGCATAAGATAGACATTTGAAATACTGTATCAGGTATGATCTAAAATCTTGGCCGTTAAAACTGACAATGAAGAGGTTTGGAAGTGTTCTCTCCGTTTAATATCTAATCAAGGATCAGTAAAACAGAGAACGACAAAAGTCTAAAATGCTTTTGTTAATCCATTTTCCAAAATTTTCCTATTGATAAAAGCCAATTTAAATCTTTTAAAAGACGGGTTTTTGCAAATTTACATCATCTTGAGTCGTTTTTTGCACATCAAGCTATCATGTTATTTTGAATCTTTCTGGCAAATTTTTTTGAAAGTATTATACATAAGGGAAACATATCTACGAATGTCAAACAATGGCATCCTTGGGGCCTCCCTCCCCAATCCAACGAACACAGGTACTATATACAGAGTTAAGGCCGTAATTGAGTCAGACTTGCATGTGTTTCTTTGAGCGTGACTTGATCAAGTTGAGCTTTTATCAAGCATTCAAGCTCAGAACTTTTACAAGCCGGGTTCAAACTTATCAGGGCCCAACATGGATTTCCGAGCCTGCGAATCGTTCCTTTTTGACCGATACAATTTTCTCTATTAAAATCTTTAAAGACATTCTCGTCCTTAGGCATGTTTTTGGCCAAATTTGGTATAATCAAATAAGATAAATACCCGGGTGGTCTATTTTGGTTCTAATAGCGGTTGACCTTAATGAATAGAGTTGAATAACTAGTTGACCTCAATATATGGCCTGCCTTATTAAGAATTTTTAAATAGTTTGGTGGTCATGGACTCTTGGGTCTTCACATACATTATCCTCCCAGTTTTTATGTATCTTTTCTGGCTATTTGAGACAAACTCCAGCTTGTATTATGAACACTTGTCAACCTATTGAGTTGAGTTTGATGCAGAAAGCAATTCGAGATGATTCATTTCACTAAATGATTTCATATTGTCATGTCGTGTTTTATGTCTTCTCGCATTTTTTACATATGTCCGTTGCTGGCTGCTGTTATAATTGTGTTGCGAGTGTTGCATGTTAAAAAAGAAGCTATGAGTGTACAAATCCATCTCTTTAAATGACCTTTCATTATATGGTTAAACCGTGTACCTATTCTGATCATGTTTGTCCATTTCTCGTTTTGAAAACATGATTTATATGTATAAAACCGAACGAAATACATACAATATGCAGGAAACAATCGAGAGGAAGTAAAAGGAATCATTTTTGTTCGAAATGTGATAACACTGCGTACCTATTATGTTCTTGGTTTTTTTAAAGTTATTTAATCATTTGATCGTTAATTTTTGGGTCATTTAGTCATTTGTTTTCCTGGCATTTGAATCTAGGTCATGTTTTCTTGAAATTGTACTGTACATGTTGATCAAGGATCATGTTTGTTGCATCTAGTTTGATTTGAAACTCAAGATTGGTTTTTTATATTTCCTGACATAGTGGTAACGCTTTGATAGTTACCTTTAACTTTTGGGTTGTGGTTTTTTTATCAAGTAATAGAAACCTCTGGCGACAGCTTCTAAAAATGATCCGAGAAGAGGAAACGATATATGCTGTCAACAACACTTAAATTAAAGCTCCTACAATGATAATTGAAATCACTAGCTTATCAGTAATCATCTTTACCATTACCGGACTTGTGTACAAATATTGGTTGAAAAATAAATGCGTGACGAGCACCTTGCTTCGCTACTGTGAACATGAGCCGCTGGATAACGAGCAAGTCACTTGGCCGATGCAATGGAAATCATGAGGTTGTGTCCACGTATTAGGTTGCGTAAGTGGATAACGAACACCTATTGCGTATGCTCCTAGATGCTTTTGTATAAACATACCTTATAAATCATTATAACACTTAAATGATTATAGCAATTCACATTTAAGTATTATGTGTGCGTAAAATGTAAGTTTATATGATGTTGACACAACATAAATTATTTCCCCATTCTATACATTATAGTACCACAAATTTATCAGGAAAAAAACTCCTAAATATATGTTAGATAACAGAGAAGTTAACAACCAATGGATTTGGCGGGTTGGTAAAGAGTTTGTTTGTTTATGTGAGTGCCGGGGGTTTGAATCCTGCTGCCAAAATTTGAATTTCTAGTTTTCTATTTTGTTTTTATTAAACCTTTTTATTCTTTTAAATCTTTTTGGTCTTTTTTAACTTCTAATTTTTTAAAAACATGGATTTCAAATTTTTAACTTTTTAACCCTTTTTAACTTCTATTTTCTTAAACATCGTGTCTACCTTTTTTTTAATTTTCTTTTGCTTAACGTAAATTTCATATATACGTTTTTATAATTTTATGTAAACAACATTTAATATATTTATTTAACTTAGAGTTTTGATTAAGGTTAAAAATAATTTAAACTCTATTTTCATTAAACTCTTAAGCTTATGTTTATTTTGGTATAACTGTTAACCTTTATTCTTGAATTGTTTAACCATTAAAGTAAGTTTATTTTGATTTAACCATTAAACTTTATTTTTAGAATGGATTTTATGTAGGTATGTATCATATTATAGCTTGATCGTTAGGTCAAGATGTAAATACGTGGTTATAGAACAAACAAAATTTTTGACGCTACAACTTCTGCCTTTTTTGGTAAAAAAATATTCTTAAAGATATGTTATAATTTATAATTTACATACTAGCAAATAAGTTTTTAAAAAGAAAACATCACTTACAAATATATTTTAAAAAAAACTTTGCACTAAGTCAATAATAATATGTCTTCTTAATCAAACAAAAGATTACATGAATTTTGTGCATTAGTAAAATGTACATTTATTTAAGGTAAAAGCATTTGAAAAAATTTGCAAGTTTATATTAGTAAAGCTTAGTTACGTTTTACTTCTCCCACAAACTTTATATTTATTATTTACTATTATTATTAAGTTAATATGGTCTTAGTGTATTATAATACTTAAAATGGTTTTTTCAAAAAATAAATTTGAAGTATAAGTTTTTTTAAGATGAAAAAGTCAATCTTTTATTTATGAGATTTGAGATCTCTTTTGACTCTTTTTTGATTTGTTGTTCTTACACCATATTAGAGCCCTAATTATTTAATTATGTTTTTTTATCAAGAGTTTTATTATTTTTTGTTGTGCATTTATAAAATTATTAATATATTATCATATAGATCACCTAATCCTATAATTTATTAGGGTAATATAATTTTAAATTTATAAAACCCGACGCAACGCGCGGGCTATAAAATCCTAGTAAAGTATAAATCGATCCTAACTGTGCTAAAATTCAACTCCGATATATAAATAAAGCAATAAAGTAGATATATATATATATATATATATATATATATATATATATATATAGTGAGAATTAGCAAAAGAAAGGAACATGGAAGAAGAAATGACAGATGTACCCTTGTGATAAGCTTTTACGCAACAAATCACGTTCTAAAAAGGTAAAAAGTCACCAACCACATTCTGTCTTTCCGACAACCGGAGCCGCCCGTTGCCGGAGTACGTCCCTACCACTGCCAATCGCCATGACGGGGGCAGTTGAATATGTTGGAATCATCCCACACATAAAATACAACCGCTAAATCATCAACGCTTATTATTTATATCAAATTAAAACATATTTAAAATGCAAGACAGTAAGAACACTTTTGGGCCTTTGATTTTATTGATCGAATGGTTTAAAACTTGTCACATTTCTTTTGGATCTTTGATTTCATTGATCGGATGTTTAAAAATTGCCACGTTTTTTATCATTTGTTTGACTATATACCTGATGCATCAATTCAAACAAAAGTGTTTGTGATCTGATGCATCAATACATACAAATCTTTAAATTGTTAATATTATATAAATAATTTTAATTTTACGATTTATGATGTAAACTTGACTTTTGGGTAGTTATGGGTAGTATGGGTAGTTAAATTACAAGTTTAATTTGATTCTCACTGTTGTGCATTTTAAAATGATTCTCCCTTGAACCTCACATATACTATATTATAAAACATTTAGGTGCTCTTAATCTTTTAATTTTAAGTAATTTGAAATTACTAATTTGCCGTTAATATTACAATTAATATAAACTATTAAACAAAGCAACCATTTGATGGAGTTAATGACAATCTTATATACCATTTTAATAACTAAACCTTCCAAAATAAATATTATTTAAAAAATTAAATCAATACAAATTAACTTAATAATTAAACTTTTCATATTAAACATTCTATCATATAATAAATATTTTAACTTAACTATTAAAAATTACGTATAACTATAACTATAAATATTAAATCTAAATAACATACAACCTTAATTTATAAAATTTATTGGATTTTTTTAAATGAGTAATATAATTAAAATAGAATAAAGTTGAAAGTTCAACTTCTTATTGAATTTTACCATCCATGTAAAATTTTATTGACAAATTATAATTTAAAAAAGAAACAAATCGTCATTATTTTAACAACGGACAAGTTATCGAGAAAATAATATTTTTAACCGTTGCATTGCGCAGGTATAATGCTAGTATATATATATATATATATATATATATAAAATTTATTGTTTCTACAATCAATTTTAGCTTTTATTGAATTAGTTTGAACTTGGCTTGAGAATAACTTGGACATTATCTGCACAAATAATTGTGGTTCAAAAGGTGTTAGTTCGAGTGGCATAATGAGTTGATTAAAATTCGGTTTAACATGAATTGTAATCATATTTAGTTTTTCATGTTTTGTACATTGTTTCTCTCACACATGACCACGTATTAATACGGGTATAATTAAGCCGAGTTGAACAATATCAAGATTGAGCGTGATAGTGTTGCATTTCAAGCTCGACTTGGAGCTCAATGAGGTAAGCGATACACTCAAGTTCGATTTGACTCGCACTTGAATCCGTAGTAAACTATTTATAATGAAGTAATTCGGTTGCATGTGTACAGCATAATTATTATATGGTATAATTATCAAACATAACATTAATATGACATATTTTTCAATGCGGTTGCATTTGTCATGTTTATATTATTATATTATACATAGCATGGACATGTAGGTAATAGGCAAACGTTTAAACGAGAACTGTCTTTCGTATGAGAACTGTGAAAACCAATCTTAGCCATCCAATTTTCTCTCCTTCAATTGGATTGCCCACCCATGAATTCCTTACATGCACCCTGCCACACTCAATCCCCTCACGCTCTTCATCCATTAATTCCATTATCCAAAATGAGTGGCCAAGATTGGTTCTCGCAGTTCTCGTTTGAACCCTCCCCGTAGGTAATATATGTACATATAAAGGAAAACTGTAAATCTAGTGGAATTGCGATTAGGCTTGTGACCTTGACAAGCACAATACTTTGGAACTCGAACATGATTCAAATCCTACTCGACTTGAGTAGTTCGAGTTCAACTTGTTTAACATCATTTGATTCCAAATATTTTATTGAGTTGATCCCGAATAACTCATAAGTTGGCTCGACTAAGTTACACCAACGCTTACTAAACATCACACATTAATTTTATTTCATGTCAAAATATTAGAAATACGTTATATCGTCAATATAAACATAATCAGTCAAACAAAGTCATGTGTGCATAAATAGGGAAGCGTTCATAAATTATAACTTTGGACACATAACACATGCTATTGGTGATATAAAGATGGACAACACTTTACAAAGAAAGAGTAAAAGGGCAAAGTAGGTTTCACTGTTTTACATTGATTTTCTCCATTTATTTTAACACCACAATCGTCGTTAATGATCACCAACACCACCCGGTGACAACACCTTTGTAGCCGCCAAAGACTGATATTGGTTTGTACATGTGTAACATTTAGTAAATAAGCCCAAAAATCAACCATCCTATTCATAGTCATGTTGGCGGGTTACACATGTGTAATTTGTGTTAGTATTTTTTAATTACTTATGTATAATATTTCAATAGATGGTCGCTTTATGCTAGGTTACATACAAACTATCAGTCAAGAACCCTGTTTGTTTTAAAAGAAATCTAATTTAATTTTTGTAATTTTAAAACATTTGTATCCCGGTACGAACTCTAAATTATATTGATATTTATGCATAAATTTTCCATCTTTTAAATATTTAAAAGAAAAAAGAGAGAAAAAATAAATAAATCCTATTTATAAGCAATGTGCCGTGCATCAAATTGCAGCTTATGCGCTTCACTTGCTCCTCCAACATTAATATTCCAACCTTCTTCGGTTTACGTAAACACTTCTGCCGTTCTCCTAATCGCCGGCGATAATGACGAACTACGGAACGATTCCGACGTCATCCGACGGTGGCTCCACCGTCGATTTCCTATCCCGTGCAACAGAACGCGTACAAACCGGCCTCGCCGCACGCCGTGATTGGAAACAAATGTTCAATCCACACTCGATTAATATCCCCGACGGACTCGCCGACACAATTTTACGGTTCAAAACCAATTTACGATACTTTGTTACGAACTACGTGATAATCGTGCTCGTGATTCTGTTTCTGAGTTTGTTATGGCATCCGATCTCGTTGATCGTGTTTGTCGTTTTGATGGCGGCCTGGTTGTTCTTCTACTTCCTCCGTGACGAGCCGGTGGTGATTTTTCACCGTAGGGTTGATGATCGGGTGGTTATGGCTGTTTTATCGGTGGTTACGGTGGTTTTGCTGCTGTTGACCGGCGTCACGAAGAACATATTGGTTTCGGTTCTGATCGGAGGGGCGGTTGTGGTGGTTCACGGTATTATAAGGAAGACGGATGACTTGTGTTTAGATGAAGCCGGCGGCGAGGCAGACGGATTTATGGCGGTTTCTGCACCGTAGATGGTGGTATCTTTTGAGGCGGAAGGTTATTTGTATCCGAATAATAAAATGAGAAATACACCGCCAAAATTTTGAATTTACCAGCAATATAACATGCAATTGATAGAATGAAGGTAAAATTGAATTTTCCTAATAGAAAATGTAATTTCCTTCTACTAAAATTTTCTAGGACAAATTATATAAAAATGCAATAAACTTTATCTTAGTTACTATTGTATACAATCAATTTTTAATTTTAAAAAATAAAACAATTAACTTTTATAATCTTCTCATTGTATGCAAAGTTGCAAACAACCTTTTATGTGTCTATTGTTTAGTTATCATTGTATATTATAAACTTTGTCATAATTTTCGTTATATACAACAAGTTGCATACAATATTATAATGTGATGATTATAAAAGCTGGTTATATTATTTTAAAAAAAACAAAATTCATTATATTTTAATACAATTTGCCCAATTTTCTACTTCGTCCTCGGAGTTCTCGGTTAATTCTTTTTTCTCTTCTATTCTCTTGATTTATACACTTAGATGATTATAATTTAGTAAGAGGATTTGATAGCTTTTTTCTAATATATTAGTAGTGTTTGAATTGTGATTAAATTTTTTATGATATATAAATCATTTTCTATTATTGTATGTAACATCCTCAAAACGGGCCTAGACGTGTCCGAATATGGTACGTCAATTATTTAATTCAATTAAATAATACAAATATATATTCTAGGAAATGATATGAAATATGAAAAATAATAAATAAAAAGGGTTATTAAAAATATTAATAAATATAGATAAAGATTATAAAATATCGAACGGTTTCAAACGAGGATTCCAAAAATATCTTCGTTAGTTGAAACGGGTAAACGAGAGATGAGTCGTAAGTTGAAAAGGGGAACAAAATACCCACTTGTGGATAATAATACCCACAAGTCGGTCTAACCCTTTTGAATACACAGACTTCTCTACACACACACGTAACACACACACACACACTCAAGCTTTCTTCTGTTCTTGCAAGATAGGAGAAGAATATCAAGAAGAGATCAATTAAGCCAACTTCCAGCAGCAAATTGAAGGCCAAATCCATCCTAGAACATCATCTTCTTCATCTCTAACCTAGTAAGTTCCATATCCATGGTTTGTTCTTCAATCTTGATTTTGGGTTTTTGAAAGAAAACTCACTAAGCTTTGTTCCAGTAGTGAATTAAGGCTTAGAATCACTCCAAGATCAGTTCCTAAACATCATTTAATCATTGTAAGTTCCAATTCATCCTTGTTCTTGATTTTGATCTTTCAGGACTTGAAATTTTAGGTTTCAAGTGGGTTCTTTGATTTAGCAATCAAGAACTGAAATTTATGATTGAAATAGGTTCTAATATCAATTATAAGTGTATAGGAATCAATTCCATGAATTAAAGTAGTGTTCTTGATGAGTTTTGAATTTTGGCTCAAATGGGTCAAAATTGGTCAAATACGGGTCAAACTGATTTTGACCTTCAAGAACTGAAATTTAGTGTTCTAAATGATCCTATAACTTTTTAGGATTGATTAGAACTCAATTGGTGCATTAGAAGTGGTGTTTTTGCACAAATCCAATATTTAGCCTAAATGAGTCAAAATGGCCTAAATCTGTTTTTACACATCAAGAACTGATTTTTAAGGTTCTAATAGGTTCATATGACTTGTATGAATTGATTAGAACATTGGTTTTGAATCGGAATGGTTGTTTTGCTTGAATTGGCTAAAATAGTGAAAAATAGGCCTTAAATAGGCAAGAAATTGGAAAATGATACCAAACAATGAGTTTAAAGGTTTTGGTCAGTTGCAACACCTTCAATACATCATATTAGGTGTATATGGTGTGTTGGAAGTGTTGTAATTGGTCTACACCAAGTTTTGGCCATTATGCGCACGTCTTTGTCCATTTAATTGTGATTTTCGTATGAATTAATTGGATAGGAGTTTTTGATGTTAGAAAGCTTCCACAAGTGTCAAATGGTCCTATGAAATACTAGATTTTTACCAAAATTGATTTGGAATTGAAATGAGCAAAAATGAGCCTGCTGTGCACAAAACAAGCACCAGCTGCAGCTGCTGCACACTGGTCGCGGCGCGACAAGGCTGTGTCGCGGCGCGACACCCCTGCCCACAGCTTTCTTTGCTGTTTTGTGCCACGTATTCGCGTGTTGTTTCTTGGGTTGCTATAGTTAGTTAATAAATGGTAAAATAGCATCATTAGGGTATTGTTTCAAGTATCCTAGACGTTCCTCGCGTGTTCAAATGATTGATGCGTAAGTCTTGGTATTATAGGTTGAATTGACAATCCGTGTGTGCCAAAGCAAGGTCTTTGCTTATTCTAGCCTATCAGGTGAGTATCGAATGACATAACAATTAATATACCTATAACACATATTAACAATGATTATAGAATTGTAAACCATGATTTGTACACGCACTTGTTCAAGTGTAGGATTGCATGATGATGCTAGAATATACCATGTTGACACAGTATAGTATGCACTTGATTAGGTGTATGCTATGATGAGTATTGAATATATATGCGTGCATTGACTGATGATTCGATTGAATCAATTGTTTGTTTGTGGTTGATCCGGATCCTATGGACAAAGTTGTCCTGGACAAAGCTGTCCTGCAAGAACAAAGTTGTTCTCATTAAGGACAAAGCTGTCCTCTTTGGGTATAGCTGCGGCTGTACAACAGAGGAATCTGCGGATTCCAAAACGCAACGGTGGACGCTGTATAGCTCCCCCACCGGGGCGGTTGATGTGTTTGGTACCCCAGTTTGGTGCATTGAGCCGGGTTAGCTCCCCTGCAAGATATGTTACCTCCTGACTACGCCAACTCATCGCGAGATGCTAGGATAGAACTATCTGAGCATGATTGATGATATGTGATGTACTTATATTGATTGCATGCTATTTGGTACTCACTAGCTATTATAGCTAACAGATGCTACACTCCTCATGTGCAGGTAATCCTCAGTGTCTATTTAAGGTAATGGTCAGCCGGTTATGTATTCCGTAACACCAACTGTCATTTGTGGCATTATTTTGGAATGTTTATATAGTTTGCCACGTGTTTTTACTTCCGCTGCATTTTTAAATTATAAGACAGGTTTGATTGTTCTATTTACGGTCAAACCCACGCAGTTTGAAATCTTAAATTGTATTTTAAAAGAAAAAATTTGGTTCTCAAAATCACGGTGTTACAAGCTGGTATCAGAGCCTAAGTTTGAGTGAATTGGATACTTGGAAGAGTATTCAGTCTCAAATTCGGGCTCGACCATTATTTAAAGTGTTCCTCGGGAGGTATTGGGGTGTGAGAGAGATTGATATGATTCACATAACTAACACAGTTGTTGATTACTTGTTTATTTGATTAACATGATTAATCAAGTATGGAAAAGTATACTAAGTATGTTTGACTTTAATGATCTAACAGAACATAGAGATTGACTATGTCTGGAAGTGATGATCGGGAGGTGTATATTCGCGACTTGGAGGCTCGTCTTAAAGCCTCTGAGGAGCGTGTTCCCGAGAAGAAGATGGCCTTGGGATTAAAGGCTTTCATGATGTGTTCACCACCGACCTTTGAAGGTAATATGGACATGGTGATCGCAGAGCGGTGGATCCGCGATACTGAATTGGCCTTCGAGACATGTGAGGCTGATGAATCCAAAAAGGTGGCATATGCACGAAAGATGCTGCGAGGTAGAGCGGTGTCTTGGTATGATACGGTGATAGCTTCTACACCGGCTACCGTCCTCAACTCTATGACGTGGTCTGATTTTCTGAGGATTATGAGGGCTAAATATTGTTCAGCCCAGGCGGTAGAAGCTGTGGATAATGAGTTCCGAGCCTTGTCTAAAGGCAATCGATCTGTTGAGGAACTCATCACCAGGTATACCGAATTGGTCCGTTTCGTGCAGGGTTCTTTACCGGATGAAGATGCAAAGATTAACCGCTTTGCACTTGCTCTGCCACCGGAGTATCGATCATCTGTCCGATTTGCCACTACTCTGGATAGGGCATTTGATATTGCACGCCGGTATGAGACCGATCATGTTACACAAGCTGGGGGGAACTTCCAAAAGGAAGTTTGAACAGTCTTCGGGGTCGAAGGCTTCAGGTGGAGGATCATGGCAGAGACAGCCTCAGCAACACCAGTAGCAACAAGGGGGTTCTAGGAATAATCCTTCTGATGATCTATGGTGTGCTTCGTGTCGATCTAGGCATACTGGGCATTGTACCAAGGATACTGCAAGGTGTTCTAAATGTGGTCAAAAGGGGCATACAGCTGAAAGTTGTAAATATAGAGATAATGTATGCTTCAAGTGCTTCAAGCCGGGACACCGATCGGCTGATTGTAGGTCGGGTTCCAACACCGGATCAGGAGGAGCTGGTGGATCTTCCTCGGGCTGGGGGAAGAATGTTGCACCTCGTGCACCAGGCAGGGCTTTTCAAATGACAGCCGATGAGGCTAAGGCTGCAGGTGATGTTATCACTGGCACCTTTCTTATTAATAATTCTCCTGCCTGTGTTTTATTTGATTCAGGAGCAACATATTTTTTCATCTCTGCATTCTTATGTGCTAAACTACAATTGCCTATCTGTACACTGACTGATCCGTTAAGTGTTGAAGTTGCTAGTGGTAGGGTAGTCTCTGTTCTTCATAGAGTTCCTATTGCACTGATTGATATTGACGGGACTAGTTTCCCTGTTTCTTTTCTGGTTATGCCGATTGCTGGGTTTGATGTAGTAATCGGGATGGATTGGCTCAGCAAGCAAAATGCTGAGATTATTTGCTCTAAAAAGATTATTAAAATTCCTTTCTCTGACGGGTCATATGCTGTGGCTCGAGGTGAAGGAAGAACTTCTGAAACTCCATTGATTTCTCTGATGAAAGCTCGCAAGTTTGTAGCCAATGGATGTGAGTCCTATTTGGCTTATGTTATTGATACACATATGTAAAAGAAAGCTATAAATGACATTCGGGTAGTTTCTGAATACCCGGGTGTTTTCCCTGATGAATTACCGGGTTTGCCACCGGTAAGAGATGTAGAATATCAGATAGATCTTGTACCAGGTGCTACGCCTGTAGCAAGATCTCCTTATCGTCTTGCACCATCTGAGGTCCGCGAGATGATGACTCAGATACAGGAACTTCTTGATAGAGGTTTCATTCGTCCCAGCTCTTCGCCTTGGGGAGCTCCAGTCTTGTTTGTTAAAAAGAAAGACGGGACGATGCAGATGTGCATTGACTACAGGGAGCTGAATAAGCGAACTGTAAAGAACAAGTACCCTCTTCCTCGTATTGATGATCTGTTTGATCAACTTCAGGGTGCTACTTGCTTTTCAAAGATAGATCTTCGTTCTGGTTATCATCAGGTCCGTGTACGCGATGAAGATATTCCAAAGACGGCTTTCAGAACGAGATATGGGCATTATGAGTTTCTTGTGATGCCTTTCGGATTGACGAATGCTCCAGCAATATTTATGGATCTTATGAACCGTGTCTGTCGTTCCTTTCTTGACAAATTTGTCATTGTATTCATCGATGACATTCTTATTTATTCCAGATCTGAAGCAGAACACGAGACACATCTTCGCATAGTTCTTGACACTCTGATGCGAGAACAATTATATGCTAAATTCTCTAAATGCGAGTTCTGGCTCGAAAAGATACACTTCCTTGGGCATGTGATAAGCAAGGATGGTGTAATGGTTGATCCAGCTAAAGTTGAGGCGGTGATGAATTGGGGAATTCCCACCGGGGCGGTTGATGTGTTTGGTACCCCAGTTTGGTGCATTGAGCCGGGTTAGCTCCCCTGCAAGATATGTTACCTCCTGACTACGCCAACTCATCGCGAGATGCTAGGATAGAACTATCTGAGCATGATTGATGATATGTGATGTACTTATATTGATTGCATGCTATTTGGTACTCACTAGCTATTATAGCTAACAGATGCTACACTCCTCATGTGCAGGTAATCCTCAGTGAGCTCGGGAGCTTGCGGGTAGTTAATTGCTTTGGGAGGAACACTGCTTTTATGTTTAAACTCTGTTGAACTATGTTTATGTCTGTTTAAGATAATGGTCAGCCGGTTATGTGTTCCGTAACACCAACTGTCGTTTGTGGCATTATTTTGGAATGTTTATATAGTTTGCCACGTGTTTTTACTTCCGCTGCATTTTTAAATTATAAGACAGGTTTGATTGTTCTATTTACGGTCAAACCCACACAGTTTAAAATCTTAAATTGTATTTTAAAAGAAAAAATTTGGTTCTCAAAATCACAGTGTTACATTACACATCTTGGTGTGTTAATGTTCTATTGAGTGAATGAAGAATTGGTTTGTGAGTGGCAAAATTGTTTTGTCCACAAAGGAAAATTATTTATGTATCTTATGAATGTCTGTATAAAGTTCAATTTCATCATCAACCTTTAATTTATTATATATATCCTTTGTGGGTAACAATTTTAAAAGAATATAAATAATTAAGTAGACAATTTAAAAGAATAGGGTTATAGCTTAAGTGGGTAACAAGTTGATATGTAACTCAGGGTTTGTTTTTTAAAAGGTAAAATGTTTGTAACTGGTGAAAAAATAAAAGTAATATGAGAAAAAACTATTTGTTTTCAAAATTTTAATATCTTTTTTTACATGAAACAAACCCTAATTTTATCAAACTTTAAATTAACATAAAACAAACCCTGACTTACAAAAGCACAATCCAAGATTATGGTTTGAATCTCAGATCAAAGCATAACATTTGCTGAAGTTGAAGAATGTGCTGAAGCAAAATGTCTCGAGGTGTGGATGACATGTCTACGGTTTGGATCGAGGTTGATTGTGTCAAAGTAAAAGATGGCCATTAAAGCATAACGAAATCCAAATCAAAAGATAACAAAATCCAAACCTTAAAAAGCATAATGAAATCAAAAGAAATGACGTATGGAATATGTTGATAGTTTAGGTTTTTGTAACGTTTCAAAATTTATTTTTTAATAATAATAATAATCTTTAACCAAAACACTTCATTCCATAAATGGAATTATATTATTTTCACATCCACAAGTCATTTTAAATATCTATCGATTACAATATTTGGAAAATTTCTAAATGAACTGATATCACAAAATGAGACGTCTGAACGTGAGTTGTCACACTAAGGAGTTGCAGCCTTTTCTTTAAGCCTTCCCTTGAGAAGTAGAAGAACCTACACATGGTTAGATAATCTGATGCAAGCATAAATGTTAGTAAGTATATCAATCTTATCTATGATCGCATCCATGGCCAAAAAAAATCGCTAGCATGGTGAAGAAGGAGGGACAGACATTCGGATGATTGAAGAGAGAGAAAAGAATCTAATAGTATAAAAAAGAAAGTTTAATCTTAAAAGTAGTAACTAACATTTGGTAAATGTTTAAATTTATATAAATATATAATATAATACCTTTTACTTTTATAGTTATGAGTTTGTTCTTTTTATTTATATAAAAAACTGATGAAATAATCTGATTTAAATACCTTTATATTTTTCTCAGTTTTTATCAAAAATTATTATTAAAAAAAAGAATTTTCATCGACTAAACACACTTTCACCTGCCTTCTTCCAGGCCCATCACGAGGAAAACGAAACCCACGATTTGCGTTAAACGCTGTTGCCGGCAAACGTTTTTCTGCCACCGGTTTTCGGCTCCGGTGATGGCGATTCCGCGGCCGTACGACCCGGTCTACTACAACCTTCCGTCAATTCCGCCGCTAGAGTACGCAGGCTATGATGACCCGAACGCCATTAACACACTCTTCGTTTCGGGTCTACCCGACGACATTAAGGCTCGTGAGATTCACAACCTCTTCCGTCGTCGTCCCGGTTTTGATTACTGCCAGCTCAAGTATACCGGTCGCGGCAATCAGGTCTTTTTATCATTTATTTTTGGTTTAAAATGGTTAATCGTAGTCAGATGTCGAATGTAGTGTGGATTGGGAGGTGTTTTAGTTTTTTCATTTGGTATCTTCTCACATAGAGATTCAATTCTGTATGATATAAATATTTCGCATAAACGAAAACCTCACAAGTGTCTAGAAATTAGGGGTTTATGGTTAATTGGCAAAACTAAGAGTAAATTCAAGTAGCATTGTTTCTTGCTGGTTGTCTATGGACGGTGAAGCCTATTGGAGTTTAATATGAGATTAAATGAACCAATGTTCATTCGTATATCATATTTGAAATAGGGAAAGTTAAAATAAGTTTCAAGTATCACCCAATTTTGAAATTGTAGTGACTTTTAAAAATCCTTTGGACTTTGCAGGTTGTTGCATTTGCAACTTTTGTAAACCATCCATCAGCAATCGCTGCACTTCATGCTCTGAATGTAAGGAAATGCTGCTGGTTTGTTAGTGCTTTACATTTAAACCTGCCTGCTTCTTATATATTGTTACATTTACTAGTGATTTTTGTATTTTAGAGACATGTTTGTGACAATATTGAAGCTTTATAAGGCAGCCACTCAATCGACAGTGGATATCATTATTTTTAGAGCTAGGTTTGATGGTTATCTAGTTCAACCATATAGAGAACAAGGCTTTAGTGCTTTATCATTAATTAACTAATTTCTGGAAAGCATGGATCAATCATGATTCATTTCTATTACTTGAAACACCTTTTTAATTGCTAATGTAGATTAGATTAGTTGAGGAACATGAATACATGATAATGTTAGGAGTTCCATTGTTGTTGCATGTGTGTGGTGGCGGTGGTGGTGTTTGTGGATGATAATGAGATCATATCGATCTAAGGGGTGTTTGGGATTACATATTTTTCAGCTTATGCTTATTTAAGCTCTTTCAAGATAAGCACCTTTAGTGGTGCATATGAAAAAGTGCTTAACTCAGCACAAAATGAGCAAATATGCACTTGCTATTTTTTCTGTAAAACACTCAAAAGTGCTACTGTGTTTGAAAAACACAATAAGGCAGTAATCGCAATTCCAAACACCCTTTAATTGATTACCTGTTATTCTAGGAGTTGAGATTTAATCATATAGGCTTTATATGAAATTTTTATTCTTGTGCTGCTAATGGAAATAAGGGTGAAGTGAGTTAACCATGCATCTTATCGTCTTCTACAACGAGGATCTTGCTAATTCCAAGTTTATAGTTCTTACCGACATCATTGATTTTCAGGGTGTTAAGTTTGACCCTCAAACTGGTTCCACTCTGCATATTGAACTTGCAAGATCTAATTCCAGAAGAAAGAACAAACCAGGTATGTAGTTCTGTAGTGTACTGGTGTATAAAAGAATTGTATTAGTTACAAACTTGGTCCACCACCCCCTTCTCCCTTCGTCCCTTATAATTAGGGTTGCAAACGAGCTAGGTTTTTCTCGGGTTCAATATTGAAATGCAACCGAGGTCAAGCTCTTATCAAGATTTTTGAACCTTAAGTAAGATGTAGGAAATACATCTCCAAGCTATGCGAGCCGAAAATGAGCCTAATATATATTTGAAATTGAGCATAAACACATAGGATTTTATATACTGTATTTAAACACTCCCACCCACCTACTCATGCGTTTATGCACCCACCACACACATATACACAAACACATGAGGAAAAGTTGTCAGACACTTCAACCATCTACCCTAATTCTCCTTCTGCATGTGATCTGTCTTAGGGTCATCTCCTCGGAGAGTCATAGCTCCTCCATGTCTAGCTTCACTATATCCTCCGACGTCAGTATCGGACGACCCCTGTCTTGGGCCATTAACCGTTACAGGCTCCACTCTTGTAACTGGCATTTTACCATTACCAAACTATCGAAGTCTCCCCTTCCTCAATCTATTGGGGATTGGTGCTACCTCTAACTCATGGCCAAGGTCTTCCCGCAAGACCGCCTTAACATTCTCATCCCCGCAACTTCAATCTTCCTCCCTTACGCATTCTTTAGCTGCCAAAACTCCACCCCATATAGATAGATGCCTAATCACCATCCTATAGAACTTACCCTTCAACTAGAACGGTACTATTTTGTCACACAAAACCCCTGTGAACGCTCTCCACTACAACCAAACTGCCTTTATATGATGCTTCACATCTTCATATACTTCTCTTGACTTGCGCATCATGTGCCCAAATACTTGAAGCCCTCCTTTGGCTGGAGTACCTAGTCTCCTATGCTATCACACCATCTTGAAACCTATTTTTACACCATAAGTATTCTATCTATCTTGTCTAATTAGAAACTCTTTATCTTCTAACACCGTCCTCCAATGCTCTCAGCCCTTAATTCACATGTGATTTACGATTTATCTTCTAATCTCGCCCTCCACACCATGCGTACGTCAACCAAACTCAAGCCTACATCATGTAGGCACACGAGCTAAGCCTAAAGTTCTAGAGCCCTGTTGGCTGTCAACCTTGACTTCACTATTTTGCAAGCCTATTTTGACATTTAATGGTGACTTGTGAACTCCGTGATATGCAGGACCCGGGGCTTATGTTGTCATTGATAAGAGATCAACAGCTACAAAAGATGATGAAGAATCCAGTGATGATGGTAATGAACTTTTAGAGCTAAGTCGCTAAATGTTGTGTGTGTGTTTGTTTCTTTGCCTGATCTTTTATAGCGAGGCATTCCCTGCTCATTTGTCGTGTTGGTCAAAAAGAACAAACAAAATCATACATACATCTCGTTAGTATTTGGTCTTTTGTTCTATTATGTCCTAATACAGTAATACTTATATATTGGTTTAGGAAAGTAATGCATCACTAACTTCCATTGTTTTAGGGGATGTCTGGATTGCTTATAAAACTGCTTATTTGCTAATTTATATGTTGGAATGAGCTGAAATTGCATATTTCACTCATAAATAATCGGATAGGCAATTTCAAAGACCCTCACAACAACTTATTATCATATGGCAATAAGCAGGTAAACCTTTTTACTCATATGCATATATTTGCACCTTCACAGGAGACAGTGAAGCAGAAGAACCGTCTGAGCCCAATAAAGATACTTCCACAAAGAGGTTGATTATTTATTGGATTCTTAATCATTCCAATCGTGTGGAAAATATAACTAGCATAATCTCAGTTAACTCAGTTTTGTGCTGACCAACAGTGATGAGGAGACAGCTGTTGATCCTGACAATACTGGAGCTGCTGAAAATGTAAGTTGGAAACTGCTCTTCAATTTGCCTTCCCCCCTTGCCCTTTCACCCACATACTAAAAGAATATAGGGGTGGGGTGGGCTGGGCTGGGGGGATCAGTGGAGCATCTAGTAAGCAATGTTAGAGGGTCCATTAATAATTAGACATAAAAAACAAGAGGTCGTTTAATGGATGAAATGAGTTCAGGCCAAATGAAGCATTTTAATATGGGTTAAATGAGTCAGGTTGGATTGACATGAAACACTTTTTCTTAATATTTCTTAATTTTCTATTTACACTTGTTGTATCAAATATGATTTAAAATTATATTGTTTCTGTAATAATCTTATTTTTTAAATGAAACAATCTAAGAGGTTTCAAAACTTAAAAGTACACTTTGGTTGATTGTTTACTGGTTTGACCTATTTGTCTTTTTAGCTATTTCTGAACAATAATCAAACACATCATATTGCAGCAGAAAGATAATTAGAAATATTTAAAGTTATTTGGCTTAACATTTTGCCTGTTTGACCCATTTTCTTCAACTTAACTTTACTCATCTAGTCCATCAGATATAAAGATCGAGTTAAATAAACTCATGTGTTGGTAGATTGATAAAAACAATGATACAATCAAACTGTTAAAGACTACCATTGCAATTTTAAATATAAGTTGGACAATCATTTAATTAAAACTACAACAACAACATCAACCACCATACCCAATCCCACCTATTTTCTTGTTAAAAGTCTACATTGTCTAAATGTTGCGCTTCTGTATTGGTGGCGCCTGATTGCGACTTACAGGAGCAGACAGAAAACACAGTCGATGGAGCTTGTTCAACTTTGTTTATTGCAAATTTAGGTCCCAATTGCACAGAATCTGAGCTAAGACCTGTTCTTTCTCAGTAAGTTCAGCTAGATGTTAGATTTCTTTAATATATATTTGCAGGCTTTGGTGATGACCACAATCCATTTTGGTTGTAGATACCCTGGATTTAACACACTCAAGGTTCGAAATAGAGGCGGAATGCCTGTTGCATTTGCTGATTATCAGGTATGAAACAAATTTTTAAAGATTCCAGATGAATGGGTGATGCTTATGGTAAATTATGGGTGACAATTTTGATTCATTTCACTTGTGTATGCCCATATGGGTCGTTCGAGTTATCTTCTATCTCAACAACTAAACTCGTATATACTTAAAAGGGAAGGGGTCAATCGGGTTGAAAATGACCAAAATGTATTTTATTGCATCAACTCTTCTACATTATTTTATTCAAACAACTAGATTATTATTAATTTATTGTAGTAAAATAATTGGTATCATATTTGGCACAATATTATCTATAAAGAATTTGTCAAACATCTTCCGGGCCAACCTATACCAAAAGTTGCATGTTTTTCCCATTACCTGACTCACGCATTTTCTCCACCTCTGCCTCAAATATTTTTATATTGAATTCTCATACACAAAAGTTCAAAACCTTATGCTTAATGTCATAACTCGTAGGTTGTAAAGACCCACTTAATTCTATACTCCCACATCAAATTCCATGTTGTGTTTATTTTTTTAGCTTCCTAAAACTACTGTATTCTTGGTAGAGTGGACTAAGGGGTCATTTGTTAAAAAAAAGATCTTGATACATCTTAATCTAATTCAATAAGAGGTTTTAAGATGTAACGGCTGTTTGTTTTTTCCTTTCATTAAGATCTGAAAATCTCTTAAAACCCCTTAACAAATCAGAGATAAAGTTACCTCTTAACAGAATTCATGCTTAATTCTTCTATAACAATCGGACTCCTTCCTTCACCAATTCACACCACCATCTGTTCCTCAGCAACTCTACATACATGGTCTTCTTCTCTAGTACTTTGTACGCCACCCTTCACCATCCTTCTCACAGTCGCGCTGCGCTGCCCACCGCACACCACCGCATCTCTCTTTTAAATATTTTAGTATTAATTCACTATATTATTATGGTCTGACATTTGTAATTATAATATTTTATTTTATAGTTAGAAAAGTTTGAATTTCGTTAAAATTGTAACAATTGAATAATTACTAACATTCAGATGTTCTAAAAAACAAACAACAAAATATGAATGAACTTTCAGATATCAGAACCACCTCTTAATGTTCAGACATGATATCAGATTCAGACTCAAAACATCTTTAAAAACGACACCTAACATGAATCTGCAAGGTGTGAGTATATTTCAAGCATTAATTGCATGTAATATCCATATACTTTCATAAGTCTACTAATTTATGCAAACAGAGAAAAACATTCCGAGTAGATAGTTTTACTTGTAAAAAGTGTTGCATTTATGTACTACTGCTTGTGCGCTAACTTGTCTTCATTAGGTACTTCGGTAAGCTGTAATTAAGAAAGAAGACCCTAAAAATCCTCAAAATTGTTGCAGTTCTTTTATAAAGAAAACCCTCAAAACTGTTGTGGATTTTTCTAAAACTATAAACCGCTTTGGGGTTTTGTCAATGCTATTAGTTTTGCCCATTTAAGTTTGTTTGTTGGTTGCAAAATTGCGTAATGAGAACTCTTTTTTCAAGTACAACTACCAAAAGAGAACAGTACATTTTATAGATCAACACATTTGTGGAAGTACCTGGTTATTATATTTCATACACCAATATTTCAAATATGTGATTTTAAATATATAAATAGTCAATCTCCCTTCAAATATTTGTCCAGTTTGTATGCATTCCCATGAATTAAACATATCGATCGGGTCTTGTTGGCAGGAGGTAGAACAAGCTACCGAGGTGATGAATGCCCTTCAGGGAAGCACGCTGCCATCATCGGATCGTGGTGGCATGCATATAGAGTAAGTTTTTTCCTTCTCCCCTCCCCCCCCCCCCCCTCTCTCTCTCTCTCACACACACACACACACTTGAGAAAAGTTTGTTTTAGAGGGAAATCATCAAGAATGGTAGATCATTTGAACATTATTGGGTTGAATGTTATTTCTGATGGGTCAAACTTGTAAAACAATCGAAATTAGCTATAAAGGAACCATGTCAAATGGCTTGTATAGGTTAAAAAAAATGGCCAGAAGTATATAAAATTTCTTATAGTCGCCTTCTTTCTATTGTTAGTAAGGGAATTTGTCAAAAAAGATAACTGAAGATCTAAAATTCAACAACGTGAGGATTTAGTACTTTGTCTCATCAATAGGAGTTAAAGTTTTTGGGCAATTTTAGTTTTTTTTAACGGCTCTTAATCTACCTCAAATTTGTCCACGAAGGGACTCGAACCCATGACCTTAGGTCATGAGCAACACCAAACCTAAACTACCCCAATTGGTCTAGACTAGAAGCCTTGGGTTGTTGGACAATTTTAGTGGTGAATTTTAGTTTTTGACAGGTGAATTTTCAATTATTGACAAATTGAAGGACCTAAATGTAGTTCAATCTGGACAAAATTTCAATCGTTTTGATGAGGGAGAATTATTCATACCGCATTACAAAATTTGGAATTTTTATTAATTTTCTTGGCAATTTTCCTTTTAATAATCTATTGCTGCTATAAGGATATAGTGTTTGTACCCATAATTAGTACAATAGTTATCTTAAGAAATAAATAATAGTTTGAGAAAGAGGTATCCGGCTATTGGTGGGTCAATCCAACCTGAAGAGGAACATAATCTTTATTGACTCGTTACTCAACATGTCCATTTTGTCACCTTTATGTCTGATAAGTAGTCATGGAAAAGAACTTCCTTAAAGATGCTTTTTTTTCGCTTTCAAATATTTCAAAAAGGTAAGTAAGTGAGACAATTATTGCACAATTTGATATTTCTCTGTCACATTATTTCTTAATCTTGTGTGGTTTTTGTAGGTATGCAAGGTCGAAAATGAGAAAACGATGAGAGAGGAGCTTGTGAGCAAAGCCTTACTCTTAAGCTCTAGTCCGCTTTATCTCCTTTCATTGCTTCGATGTTAGTTGGAATTTAGGAAAAAGGGGTAGGTATTTGTTGATATGCCTAGTGTTCTTCCTTGTTGGCTCGTAACATAATATATCTTCCTCAACTACAACTTAAAAATATTTTTAATTGACTGACGGTCTGACATCAGTGATCATGATTGTAGTCGGTTAGGGTTGACAGTTTGGCGTGTTCATATATCTTAACTTTAACCCTAACCATTTAACTAATCGCGCCTACAAGTTCAACCCCTAACCCGGACAAGTTTATTAAACGGGTTAGTTGTGTCCACCTGTTTACAATCTCAACCAGTGTTGCATAATACAAAAGTTTCATATACAGTAGATATTAGGTAAACTGAACTGTTATAGATGGGTTTGCTTTTCGTATACAAATAAACCGTAGCGTGAAAAGTGGCATATACGTCTTGTGTGTATGCTCGCTCATGTGTGTGTGTGTGTGTGTCTTCAAGCCAAAGTTGTGAAACCAGTCTCCAGCATTGATTGCGATATAAAGAGTTCAAGATGATGGAAGAGGTTTTTAAACATATAATGGGGGTGCCTGTGTTAATTATAAAATGTATGGTCATTGTAGCATTTACTCTAGGGGTGAGATTGGTTCAAAAACCGGACCGGATCTAAAAAGACCGGATCGAACCGAAACCCGAAATCTATAAAAGCCTAGGACTGAAAAGCGGACCGACCAGTCCCGGACCGTTCAGTTTGTTGATGTTTTCGGTCTATTGGTTGTTTTATACATTGTATCAAACAAAATTGAGTTGGACCGAAAAAGACCGGACTGGACTGAAACTTGAAATCTATAAAAAATGACTGAAGACTGGACTGACTGGACCAGGTCTAGACCGGTCCCGTGTGTCGGGTTTTTCGGTCTATCGGGTCGCATTCTAGTTTACTCACATTTTTATAAATAAAAATATCTATAATATGCAGAAGTTTTAATCACTTGCATCAGATGGATTGAACAATCTATTTAGAACACTGAATGGAATGTGTAGTTCATGTATAAAATTCATACATGTGTGATGGAGGAAAAAAAGTTAAAAAAAGGAAGAAAAAATAAATATCTTAGTTTAGAAAACATAGAATTAATATAATTATTTGTTGTTTCTGGTTTTTGAAATCTGAATTATATTTATTTGATTTAGACAAGTGAATAAACATGTTTGGGTAAGGATTTCGAATTAATTATGAAAAATGTTTTTGTCTTTATATAATATCTTGAAATTAGTTCTTAGCATGTTTGTGTATGACTTTTGTGTGATTACTTTAGAATATAGTGCAGCTCATAGTTATTTTATTTAAAACTAGCAAGCACTGTAATCACGTGTTTAAAATATGTCGGCGTGAATTTTGGTTGTTTAAAACGGGTAATGATGAGCTTAAGTTACACATGTGCAACTCAGAGTTAAATTCTTATTATGTTTGATGTTCAAGCAGTTAAGATTGAGATATACATGTGTGTCAACTTGTTTAAAGTTATTCAAAACGTTCTAAGCTAATATGATCAGTTTATGGTGCACATGCGCAACTCTAGTTGATTGCTTATTTCGGTTAAAGTTGATCAACTTGAAATGCACTTGTATGTTTGCTTGAAAGTTGTTAAGAGAGTATCTGATATGATCAGCTTGGGATGCAAATATATAGATCATAGTTGATTGCTTGTGTTAAATAAAGTTAGATGAACTTGATATACACATGTGTCTCTATTTGTTTGAAGTGTTTAAAAATAACCAAAGCATGATATGGGCTTGAGAAGCATATATATATAACTCATATTTGCTTGCTTATTTTATTTAAACTAATTTTCAAGTTGATTAGCTTAAGATGCACATATGTATTAGTTTGTTTAAAGTTGTTTAAAATATACATGAATAATATGATTAACTTAAGATGCAAATTTTGAATGAATTTGTATGATTCTATGAATTCCAATCAATAAATGAAATCTTGACTTGTGGTTTAATGGTATTCTAAAACTTGGTTTCAAAATTTACAAGCAAGAAGAATAAAAGTAATTAGAATGTTCATATAAATACACCATACAAAGACCAACCTTACATGTTCCATCTGTCCCCCACAGAAGATTCTATGTAAAAGATTGTCATCACCTTCACTATCTCATACAACCCATTAGTTGTTATTTCACCCATGTAAAATCTCATATCATAGTGTAGAAACAAACAACATCTACTTACAAAACACCTTCCCACTTACAACTTCCTCCTATTTCCTTGTTTCCAAAAACATTTTGCACTTACATTTTGTGTGAAGTTTTCTCACTTATGATCCATATATTAACTTTGCTTTATGTTAATCATTAGAAAACAATAAATGTTGATAACACTCAAGTGTTATACAACTTATACACAACTTAAATCATTAAAATATCGAAATGATGTATTTATCATTCGTTTATAATTAAAATATCGAAATGATGTATATATCATTCGTTTAAGTGGGTACGTAAATGCAATAGCACCTAGCTCATTTAAGTGTTGTGACTTGTGAGCAACACATATAACTCCCTATTTAGTAATAATTTCCAGCTAAAGCTTAGTTTCTTCAATGTTTTTACTTTCTTAGAATTTCTTCCACTTTACACTTTACACTTCTCTCTGCAATCCAGTCTTTTTTTATTTCAACTGCTATCATGATGTAGAACCCTAGCTTGTTCTTTGAGTTTTTTCGTGTTTGAAATCGGCAAATTCCAGTTTAAGGGGGTTTTTATGGGTTAGCTTATTAAAAGAATCCAAACGTACACTCACCGACGCATTTGGAGCCATACTAAAACACTATTTGTTTCGACCAAGATCCTACCCATGAACATTTTTCTCATAATCAAGTCTGAACTATAAAACCCTACTACAATAGTCTTAGTTTCGTATATGCAGTTAATAACGTACATTCACTAAAAGCCTATAAACATCCTATGGCTTATCCATTGCAAAAAACGATCTTATATCAACCCTACCCAATTTTCAAGTGGAATGCTTCCAACATGGCCACAGACATTATAACCCAAAAGGGAGTGTACATACAAAAAACTATCAGGGTATATAGATTTAGATGCCTTGATTTGATTGCTTACTTTTGATCTCCATTTTGAAATTTAGGATCTTATCTTACTCCCCAACGAGATGGTCTACTAGCATCAAACGAAAGCTTGCTACTCAATCTTTCCAGTGACTTGCTCAAAGGTGACCTGTTGTATCTTCGGTTACCCACTTCACACCCTGGCGACGACACGTTACTTGATTCCATGATCAAGTCGCCCTCTAGTATGCGTAGCACCTAAATTCCAACATCAAATATTTAGGGATAAGAAAACAAAATAAATTATTAAGTTACAAACTAAGAGGGTGTATTGGATTGCTTATTGACACTGCTTGTTGCAGTTTTGATACAGCAACTTCTTTTGAATTTATGAGTGAAATAAGCCTTATCGAATAACAAGCAATTTGAAGTTGCTTATCCCAAACTACAACGTGACGTGCCTATGCTCATATCCTTTGTGATTCCATTCACAATTCAAATGAAAAAAAAAGATAAATTTGCTACTGAATAAGTATTTAATTACCTGTGACATGCGTGGCCGTAAGCTAGGATCCCTTTTGATGCATAGAGAAGCAGCTTGTAGCATGCAATGAACCTCATCGTATGAATAACACTTCTCTAGCCTAGGATCAATTAATTCATTAATGGCACCTACTTCCAACAACGGGCGTGCCTACCAAAGATCAAGGGATGAACAGAATCATTACAAAAAAAGGAAGAGCATGCCAAATATGTTTTAATTTTAATAACTCAAATATCAAAATTTTAGCTATAATTCATTAATGGCACATTTAAACTAAAAATGTTTTCTTTCTTTTGAAATGTGGTAGGGCATGTCACTATAACTTTGGCAACTTCAATTAGCGGTGGCAAAATGAGCAGGTTGGTAAAGGGAAAAAAATTAGTGTGAGTCAGGTTCTACCGACCTGCCAACATTTTTCATCCAATTTCGTTTTTAATTTTGTATATAATTAATCTGTTACATAAGAGAACAAAAACTATATTTTATTACAATAAAGATTTAACGTTATTAGACAAAACAATCAAAGAATTTCTGTATTTTGATACACTTCAACTCTTGACCCATTTGACCCGTATCTTTTTTATTTAAATCTTTTAGCTTGATACGTTAGAAATCAAAAGAAAAGAAAAAAACCATGATCAACACCGGTTATTGGTAAATGGGTCGAAATCGATTTCTATAACTTAAATAGAAACTTGAAACTCACCCATTCTGTGAGGCATTGCTGGCCCTTAGGCCGGTTAATATCCACTGCTTTTCTTCCAGAAACAAGTTCGACAAGTACAACCCCAAAGGAATATACATCAGCTTTTTCAGTGATCTGGCCACTTTCCGCATACTCTGGAGCTAAATATCTAAAACAAATATAAGAATAGATGATTTATTCACAATATCAAGGATATTACGCAAAGGGACAAAAGAGCAAATACACTGAAGAATTACCCAAATGTTCCAATTACTCGTGTTGCTTCCCCTGTATCTCCATCAGGTTGCCACCTAGCTAGGCCAAAGTCCCCAACCTTGCAAACAAAAAAAAGGTGTTTAAAAAAACAAAAACTTTTTTCGAGAAAAAAAACTTCTGGAACATAATTCAGATTTTCCAAGTCCATAAAAGTTGAAGTATCGAATGCTGACAATTATAGAAAATATAAGCGCCAAAACGAACAGTAAAGGGGATAAGTTCAAACAACAGATAGGAAGGGATAAGGGTATTCCTGTTATCATCAGCAAGCAAACTGTTCCATGTGTTGAGTGGGAATGTGGGATTGCATCACTAGAGCCTAGAGGTGGCAAGATGGGTGGGTCAGGCTGTCAGGTACGGTTTTTCAGTCAAAATGGGTTCATATTCATTACAGTTTGGAACTAGTTGTGTTGGGTTGATTGACTCTCGAACTCATATTTATCAACTTTTTACTTTACATAAATAAAGTGCTAATGTGATTAGAAAACTATATTATTACAAATATAATCTTCCTTTTCAATAAAGGATTACGAGGTTTTAATACTTTTGAATACACTTTGATTGATGACTTTCAACCTATTAGACCCATTAGAGAATAGAGATAAAATAGTGACTGGTTTTGATAGTTCCTAACTATTTAAAGGGTAAATACCATAGGTTCAAAATCATGGGTGAGTAGGATATTGTTGGGCCGCACATCACGATGCACAATGCAACCTACTCTGCATTCTTCATGAAGATATCTCAGTCCCCGGGCAGCTCCCACAGCAATTTTTTGGCGGGCAGACCACTCTAATGGAGCTTCATTCTCTCCTGGTACAACACAAATTAAGCCATACAATGTAGATCTTCAAGTACCAAAATAATACTAAAAATAAAAGTATTATATCCATTTGGCTATATGAATGGGTCGATTGGGGTTGTCTTTTGCTTCAAACACGTTAGATGAGAAAAAAATTAGTTAAAAGGGGAATGAGTCGACTGGTCAAAAGTCACCCAGATGTACAAAACTGTTATTAATGGATAGACTTGAAAGTTATTTTATTCAAAGATTTGAATTATTATTGTAATAGTATTATATTTGACGTCATGAATAACATAGTAATGATCCATTACAACCCAAAATTATCACCTCTAAGCTATATGGTAATTTAAACCGATTTAGTTATAAATGGGTTGATATTGGTTACGTACTTACATTTTAATTCAAATTGATCAAATGGACCAGATCAAGCAATTTAGCTAACAGGGAATAAGGTCAAATGGGTCAAAGAGGATAAAAATCACCCAGAACTATTTTGATTGGAAACCACCAAAATTTAGATCATTGTTGTAGTAGTATTGTTTATTAATCATAACTAGAAATGAACTGTTTCAACCGAAAACTACCATATGCTATAGCGGGCCACTTTGACCCATTTAGTTATAAATGGATCAATTTGGGTTATGTTTTATTTGAAAAGTGTCAAATCAAACCATTTAACAGTAATTGGACTTAACAGGTTAAAAGACACCCAAAACTATATTCAAGTGTACACAGCTTGTTTTATTCAGAGATTTAGATGAGCCAATTTAACCCAAACCCGTTACCGCACCATCCTCACCCTTACCCCCACCCCCAAAAAGATCTTGCTCATATGGACTTCCACCAAGTAATGAACCATATCAACCCAAACCAGTACCCAACCCAGCCCATCTTGCCACCTCTAGCTGGCAGTATGTACAGCATATCTGAGGCTCATAAATTTAAAACTTACCATAAAGATGAAAATCCAATGATCTGTTGCATATATATTCATAAACTAGCAACCTCCTTCCATCTTCAACACAAAATCCAATCAACATTACAACATTACGATGCTGAGCACAGCTGAGCACCTCAACTTCTGAGCAGAATTCTTGATCACCTTGAGAACTTGCAAGTTTGTGTTGTTTGACCGCCACTGCCTGCCCATCTTGAAGCAATCCTCTGTGTACTGACCCAAACCCGCCTTCAGCCAAGAAATTAGCTCGAGAAAATCCACCAGTAGCAAGCTCCAGCTCAGCATAGGTGAACCACCGTGGCGGTTTTCCAACTATTGGTGACTTGTGCAAACATATTGAACACAAAGGAGGTGGGCCCGAGGGTACATTTCGTGACAAAGATATCACTTCTCTTACACTCCCACTAAATTTACTAGTTGTAGCTTTAGCTTGCGGGTTACATATTCGTGAACTATCTTCTTGGTATTGAGATAACTGACAGTTTGAGGTGATGATGTCAGCCATCCATGGCTGAAATCTTAAGCTAGATGAAGAGGAAGATAGATTCTCATCTTCAGAATCTGAACTTGATTCAGTGATTTCCTCATTTTCCTTTTTGGTCAATTGTTCATCTTTTAAAGAAATATTGGTTACAGGGATAGAAAATGGTGAAGTACCCGGCTCAGAACTCGAAACTGATGAAGTTCCAGCTTCGGTTGTAGTAAATACCTCAGGACTACTTGTTGGGGTAACAACTGGTTGTTGAATGGATACTGCTGATGATTTTTTGTTTATTTTGTTAATTTCTTGCTCTTCAGATGATTTTTCTGCATCGGAAAGCAATGAAGAATTTGTTTTGATTCCCTTTTTAGGAGATCCAGTCAAATTTAGTCGAAGAACTTTCGGCTGTGATTTCTTCATAATGACAACATTGCATTGCAATTCTTCCATGCATGCCTTTTGTTCATGTTTCAGCTTTCTGCAAGGAATATATACCCAAAAAGTAAGTGATAGCCAAAAACATAGAAGCAATATCATCATAAGCATTATGTTAGTTTTGCAGAATAACAATGTGCTCTTAACACTTTTACTTATGATAGCAACTTATTTGGAAATTTTCTAAAAATAGCAACATACTTTTATATCTTACCAATTATAGTAATGTACTTTCATTATTTCTTACCAATAATATCAACAAAATTTACTTGCTATGATTGGTAAAATATGAAAGTAAGTATACTGAAAACTACATTGCTATTATATTGCTATTACTGGTAAGATTAGGAAAGTATTTTCCTATTTAGTGTAGCATAACTATATTGAAAGTAAATCTCATAAATCTTTTAGAATATTACTTGTCCAAAATAACCCAGCTAGAATGAAACTTTTTGGCCTCTGCAGCAACCACTCCACATGATGTTCCAGACACAACTTTAATCTTCACATTTACCTATTCAAGAAATCAGAAAATTATTTTTGGCTCAGAAAGATAATGGATTATAAAACAATCTATGATCCTTGAACAGTACAACTTATGTACCTTATTTGGATCATATACATTGTGAAGTTGAAGAATCATTTGCGAACAAGAATCAGTAATGTCAACTTTTTGATCAGAACTTGTTAGTGAAATAGACTTCCGGTGAACACTAGCACAGTCTCCCGAAAATCTTGGAAACCCCCACAATTTTCTACCTAAGAAAAGGGGAAACAACTAATTACAATATTTTTACCAAACAAAAGTTTGGTAAATAAAATATAACCAACAATATGTTCATGTAAATTATGGAATTTAACTTAGATATCCATATGTGCATGCTGTATTGGTACCATAGAGGTGTAAAGCCAGTTCTATTCAGGCCTTGCAAAAACCACACTATATAACATACTTATCTCTTTTCAATATCAAAATTGCTTTTTCTAGCTTTCTTTGATGCAAACTCCTGAATAAAACTTTCATAATCAATTTCTTCAACTAATTTGTTTTCAATTGATAGAATTTGCTATTAAATTTCAGGGCCTTGAAAATGAGGGCCTAAATCTCTTGCTTCAGTGGCATTATTGTTAAGAACACCAGGTATCCAATCAACTCCTACTATGTGGTCACCAACTTAGATACAGTCAACCATGTTGCCCTTGACTTCGTTATAATCTCTTTTCTCCCACTAAATAGGTATGCATGCAGCACCGTAATTACAAATATAGGTAACACTGTCATTACAAGTATAGTTTTACCATAAGTTTTTATTTCTTTTTACTTTTAACTTTACACTACAAAAGTTAACCAGGGAAAAAAGTTTTAGTACATACCCTAGCCCCTTCAAATTCCACCTCTAATGATAGGCAACATGATTGGCTGGATTGAAGTTAGTGGTTACATGACAATAGATGATTGGGTACCAGCATGATTTACATACACAAACATGCAATACAGCATATAATATTATCATTTCTTTGTGAACATGGATATAATATTACCATGACTTTGTGAAGGGCAGACCACAAGCAATGTAATGCAATGACCCGGTTGAACCACATGAGTCAAGGCCCAAATTAAAGCAGTTTTGGATATTTCTTTAGATGCCTTAACCGCAACGACGACCTTCTCTAGCTTTCCCATGTTCACTTCTCTACTAAGTGACCCCTAAAAAAATATAATAAATTTTTTGAACTTATGATTTCCTTAAATATGTATACTACTAGTTCTGATGATCACTTTAAAGAGCAACTGTGAAACAAGCACTTAACACTTTATATCGAAAGTTAACAAGAAACACAATGTGCATTATTGTATTGGTGACACTATATCCCCCACCACAAGGTTTAGATTCCATCAACTAACAAGCAGATGAATTATAAGTTGTAGTGTAATAGTAAACTCATTGAATGCCTCCAAAAATGAAGACAAATATCTTTTAAAACTCTCCAGTAAAAGTCTTCGGTTTTTTGGATGTTGATACTTTTGGTTTTTTTTTTCCCTGTGCAGTTTCAGCCCAACATGCTACCAATATATCGGTCCAATTTACAAACACTATCATATAGACACTTTTATTTAAGAGAAGGAATAGGAAAAAAAATAAAAAAACAAAAGAAAATCCCATAAGTAAAATATCAAACACCACCCGGTGAGTTCTGATAGCTGCATACATGGTTTTCTCTACCAATATAGCCAATAACAAGAGTAACAAACTGAAAAGTGAAACTTAATAAACAAAAAGCCACGTATTAGTGTACTACTAAATTTTGGGTTTGTTCAGTTAATCTTTTTCAGATTTTACGGAAAAAAGAAAACCCAGATCAAAAAATGCGGTTTTCAAAAATCCAAAAACCAAACCTACAATTTCCAATCGGTTTTACGGTTTTGAGTCGTTTTTTCATTTTCATTTTTCTTTTTTTTTTTGGTGGGGTGGGGTTGGGGGGGGGGGGAGGTGTGGGCGCCAGAATGTAGCCAAATAGCTTGAATATTCCACAACTGCAAAACTTTAAGCAAGTAAATACAAAAATACCATAAATGAACATGTCAAACAGAAAAATCGACTGTTTGGATCACATGTGCAACACAAACAAACAATTACTATTTATGATTTTTCGAAAGGTCTGTGGGTAAGATACAGAATCAAATCTCTTCTATACACATTATTTCATGAATTATTGACAAACGAACATAATTTTAGAAACCAACAAGCAAATAAGTGGTTTTACCATCGAATGAATCGATCAAACGATATGACAACAGCGTTGAAGAACTTTTATGATTAAACATTTCGATGTTATTGTTGAAATGACATGACAAATTGACAATATCACCCGCAATTACACTCCAAAAACACGTATATCGGGATTCAATCTGGTAACGAACAGTAACATAACAATTACATTTGCATATACAAGTCAAATTAGGGCAAAGTTGAAAGGATTAGCAATATAATACGAGAATAGGGTTTGTAAAAATCGTCGAAACAAAATCAAATAGTCGAGATTAATAATTTCAAAAACGAAAACTAACAGATGGTTGAGTGAGATTGTTAGTACCGTATGAAAGGAAGGAAAGTTAAACGTGAATGTATTCAATGATCTGAAGCGAGTAAGATTGTAATGATGTTCATTGGAGAAAACAAGCAAGCAGCAGCAGCAGCAGCTGCTTGTAGGTGTGACTGTGTGAGTTATGACTGTTGCGTGATCTTCTGCTGAGGTTTCTTTTTTACTGGAAAAATCTTTATGGAGTCCATTGCTCACTCTTACAAAAAGGACCCTTGTTTTTTAAGTTATTTTCATATCTGACCTTGGAAGTTAGAAAGTCTTTGGACTTTGGTTAAAGATCAGGACTAAGCATGGCTTATTACCTTGAGACAATGAGACTTTTGTGAATAAAGAGAGAATAAAAGAAAGAGGATTTAGAGAAAGAGACTAATTATATTCATTAGTTACTTATTAATATATAGGTGTATAATAGATAATAATTAAGAGATAAGTATCTAAGATTCAAATATTATATATATATGATAATACATGTCTATAATATCTTTTATCTATCTAATATCAAAGGATAAGGTCGTCTATCAATAATTATCTATAACACTTCCCCTTAGATATTCACTAAAATTATTATGCCTTGTTAAAACTTTACTAGGTAAAACCCAATTGGACAAAAGTCTAATGAAGGAAAAAGGGTACATAAATACTTCTATGCATTGTTAAAACTTTACTAGGTAAAACCAAATGGTGCAACGCGTATTTTCTTCCCCTGACGAGTACGTCACTTGAACTCTTTATGTCGACGCCGCTCAATAACCAATATCATGAACTATCTTCTCGAATGTTGAAGTTGGAAATTCATTGGTAGATAAATCAGCTACGCAATGCTTGAATGTATCGTATTGCATTCCTCGATGAAAACACATATTTTGATGGCTTCATGGATTATTAAGATCTCTTTAATATTAGATGAAGCGGTTGTAATATTTTGCTTTGAAGAATGCCGCAATTAATTTGTGTTGTCACCAATTATGAAGTTACATATAGCTTGACACCAATCAATACTAGGATCTAACATATATCATGTATTAACAAAGCTAACAAAGCTTGTTTTGATAGGTTAGTAAAATAAAAAACTCGTGTCCTTGGTACCTTGAAGGTATCATAATATTTATTTTGTTCTATTATAATATATTTTTTAGATCACGAACTACATCTCACTAATAAATTCAATAAAAAGTAACATAAAATGTTATCTATGACTAGTGAGAAATATTAATGACTCGAGTAACTTTTAAATAAGGTACTTCTAGACCAAAAATCTTTTAGCCACCTTTCAAAAATCGTAAAAGGGTCATCCAATGCAAGTGACCTCATAATTATTCAAGTGCTTAGTGATGTGAATTATTCGTATTAAATCTTAAACACCTTTTTATATATTATTTTTGGTGCACAAGTATTTCATCCTTAAGGTGTTCAATTTATAACAAAAAATAATACATTACCTTTATGAGATCACTCATTCAAATAGTTTTCCAAGTATTTAATTATCTTTGTAATATCAATACAAATGCCAATTATATGACAATTTATATCATATTCGGATCCGGATCTCTTCCCACTAGGTTTTCATAACAAGGTTTTAATGAGCCAATATCCCCAAATATATTAAAGTATCTATGTACTCTTTAAGGGTATGTTTGGTAGAGAAAATTAAAGATAGGGAAATAGAAATAGAAATGAAATATCTTGTTTGGTTGTATATAAGAATTATAAAAGGAGAAATAAATCATTTTCTTTTCTCTGTTTTCTTTTCTCCATAATTAAAAGAGAAATGGGAGGAAAAACTATCAATTCTCAAAAAAAAATCACTGAGATTTTGCTTTTCTACCGATCGACGTTCCTTCCCCAGAATTGATATTTGTTTTTTTTTTTTTGGATAATTCTTGGGTATAATGTAGAATTGTTTTAACAAATATCTTCCTTCATATATTGAGTTTGATTGTTGTGTATAATGCAATTGATAAATTTGGTACCATTCTCGATTTAAATATATGTGCTACCAAACAAGAGAAATGATTCTCTATTACAAATCTCTGCCAAATCCTCTGTGCTACCAAACAGAAGATTCAATTCTCATTCTCCAGACTAATTCTCTTTCTCTCAATTCCATTCTCTGCAATCATTTCTCTGCAATTTCATTCTTTGTATCAAACGCACCCTAAGTTATGATATATAAGATTATCATAGTAAATACATCCCATATCTTGGGTGATTCAGAACATTATTTAACAATTTGATTTTGAATAGCACAATTAATAGTTGGTGTATTTTCAATTATATAGGTTTAAAATATATCTACAAATTCAATTATATGTTTTTTCATATAAACTTTTTTAAAATATATATGTTCAATTACAAATTCAACTTTATGGCCACATAATAAAATTCAAATAAACTCTGTAGCTTAATCCATTATTAAATGAATATCATCGAATTAAATTAATTAAATTAACAAGATTTCACGTGACCAGTGTTTTTCACATAATTAAATTATGAGATTATTTATAATCAAAGCTTCACGGATTTCTTTCTTAATCCATACTACGAACTTCATAAATATTTAACATTTAAATGACAAATTATTTAACGCAAACTTATAAACGTGATCAATTTGGTACTTAGATTATTAATCTAGTAGGTATTATGTTATGATCTCCCCTTACAAGCTGGCTTTTAGGGATGAGTTATACACTTGGGTTTATGACATTATACGAGTCTAGTATCCAATCACTTCGTATCATATTATGAATCAAAGTAAAGTTTATTTGTATGAATCAAAGTAAAGCTTATTCATTATGTACTCCTTAATATATAGGTTTACAATAGATAAGTATTAAAGATTCAAATATCATATATAAGATAATACATATCTATAATATATCCTATCTATCTAATATCGAGTGATAAGGATATCTATCACTAATTATCTATAATGGAGTCTATATTTTTATTTTTATTTTTATTTAGGTTTGGGCACTACCCCAAGAGTCCAATACCATCACAACCGGCGCTGTGGTGCAAAGGGGCCTGATAAAATTATTACATTACACTACAATCATCTAATATGTTCACAAGATCATTACAGAAGTTAATAAATAATAACAATAATAGTAAAACGCGGATTCAAGTTTTTAAATCAGGAACATTCATCTCGCTATTCTCTATTAAAGAAGATGTAGATTGTAGAGAGAGAAGAGAGATAAGAGAATAAGAGAGAGTAAAGGAAAATTGCGCGTGAGCATGAATCAGCTGAAAGGGTTCACTAAGAGTGAAGGGGGATGGGGTGATGGTGTATTGGTGTGACAAAAGGTCATGCTCCGTCCAGCTGATGGATGCGCTCCGCCTTAGTGGACAAAATATATAGATTTTAAAAGTATGATTACAGTGTGTCCAGCTGTTTAAAATAGTAATAATTAATAATATTAATAACAATAAATAAATGAAAATTTGGTATATTCCACTTTTTTATACAATATAAAAACTTCATCCTTCATTTGAACATGTGTTTTCATTTTTTTTAGAAAAAAAAAACACATTATATATATATATAACATTTGACAGGAACTATGAACAGTAAATTTTTTGTCTTTTTCTATAAATCTAGTATATATCATTATATATATATATTAACATTGTCATAGCTATTAACAACATGGGGCTTGAGCGGATGGGCAATTGATGTCATTTGCTATGTTAGTGATCACGAGTTAGACTCCAGCAACATTCTTTTGTTTTTTTATTTTGCTTCAAGCCTCTTTTTTTGTTTCCATCTCTTTATTTGCTTTTTTTTTACAAAGTCTTTTTCACACTTTGTTTTTTATGGTTATCATTATTAATTTGATTTATACTAAATCTTACGATTAAAAATTAGAAAAGTCTCAAAGTTTTTCTTTTTTTTTTCCTGGTTTACTAAATATATTTTTAAAATTTTTAGTATTAAAATTTATTACAAATGTCTTTTGCACCATATTATACATGGTAACGTATAACAATCTATATTCTTTGGTAAAAGCCAATTAAAAAATCAAATATGATTAATAAAAAGATTTCATCTATTTACAACGTTAAATCATATAGTAAAGTACGAATACTAAAAAAATGATATAATAGTTCCTTTTTGTTGTAATATATGGAATGACTTTATTTATATAAGTCGAATTACACTTTTACTACACGTCACATAAGAAATCGAATATGGTTAATTAACAGATAAATTTCATCTATTTACAATGTTAGATTGTATAGCAAAGTATGAGTACTACAAAAATGATACAATATTTCCTTTTTGTTGTAATATATGGAATCACTTTATTAATATAAGTCGAATTACACTTTTACTACACGAATGTTTTAAACTCCCGCTATAACGCGCGGGGTACGATTACCTCGTTATATATATATAACAAATGTCAGGAAGTATGAATAGCAGAGCTTTTGTCTTTTCTATAAAAACTAATCTATATATTTGGATACAAAAGACATGAACATAATGTTCTTTAGATGAGGTGGTAAAGTTGTTTGCTTTTCATATTCTAGGTTTTGAGTTCGAATCCTGACTCATGGATTTTTTTCATGGAAACTCTAATTCAAGTTATTTTTTTCATGGAAACTCTAATTCAAGTTTTAATTTCTTTATTAATAATATTATTATTATGTTAAATTAATTAATGGGCAAAATGCATGAAAATACAATTAACTTTGTCTTAATTATCATTGTATACAATCAACTTTAAATTCTTAAAAATAATACAATCAACTTTCATAATTCACACATTGTATACAAACAACTTTTTTCTGTGTCTAGTATTTAGCTACCATTGTATACAATGAATTTTTCAATAATTTTCATTGTATACAACAACTTGCATACAACGGGAGGATTATAAAAGTTTATTGTATTATTTTTTTAAAAAATAAAGTTGATTGTATACAATGATAATTAAGACAAAGTTTATTGTATTTTCATGCAATTTATCCTAAATTAATTTCAAATAGTATTTGTTTTTCTTTTATTTTTAACATATAACGTTTTCCTGTTCTTTATTATTAATATTATTATGTTTAATATTATTTTTATTGGCCCCTCCATACTTTCTCTTGACTCTTTTTTTTTCCTCTGAAACAATCATTATTTTTTACGTCCTGTCATAACGCACGGATAGTTTTATCTTGTATATAACAAATAGCAGAAAGCTTGAACAACGTTAATTTTGTCTTTTTTTTTGCATAGCTTCCTTATTTCCTTGTATATTATATATTTTAAAACAGCCAAAACTATTAACAAAGGGTTGTTTAGGCGGATTGACGTTTGATTTGTTTTCTTAAGACCATGGTTTCGTGTTCGAATCCAGGATATCTTTTTTATTTTTTTTATTTTGTATCCAGCCTTCTTTTTTATTTTCATCCCTTTATTTGTCTTTTCTTTTACAAAGTCTTCTTTCACGGTTTGATTTGTTTATGATTATCATTTAGTATTATCAATATTAATTTGATTAATACTAATCTTATGATAAAAAATTAGAAAAATTTGAGAATTTATTCTTTCTTTTCTATTTTAATTAAAATACGTTTAAACTTTTTAGTATTAAAATTTATTACAAATGCCTTATTATATAGAATAACATATCACAATCTATATTTTAGGTAAAAGTGAATTAAAAAATCAAATCTGGTTAATAAATAGATTTCATCTATTTCCAACATAAAATTATATAGCAAAGTACGAGTACTATAAAAATGATACACGTATTTCTTTTGTTATAACGTATAAAATCACTTTATTTATATAAGTCGAATTAGACTTTTACTACACGTCACATATATGTTTTAAACCCCCTCCGCAACGCGCGGGTTACAATTACCTCGTTATTGTCTATGTTCCAAAACTACTACCCACCGGCAAACCTTCTCTGCTTTTTTGTGATTTACATTTTTTATCTAAATACTTGATTTAAAACTATCTATCGGGGCAAAGCTCGGGTATCTCGCACACACAAACATGTATATACGTATAAGAAAAACTGACCTGGACGACAAACGAGTTTTAGTTGGTTTGAACAACAACGGTTTTTCTATGCATGTTTTAATGTCCTTTTTGTCCGTTTTTTGAAGAGAATTTAATATGTATCTTTAAAAACTTTCTTAATTACGTATATAATCTTATAAAAATCAATAAATTCTCAAATTTGTCCTTATACATAATTTAATAATTATTAAATCATTTAAAATTTTTAAAAACATAATCCTTAATTTTATTTACAAGTATAATCTCCTAAATACACTTTTTCCATCTTTTTTTTGTTCTTCATGTAATCCCCTAATTTCTTCTTCCCCTCTCTTTTTGTCATATGAAATTCTACATTTCCGTAGTATATCCCCTTTCTCTTTTGATTAGCGAAACTCGTTACTTATGTTTCGTATACCTGTAAATTAATTGTTATGTAATTGCTTTTTCCTGATTGGATTACGCATTTACATGCAGTCGTAAAAGCGTGAAACAATAGTATATATCAATAGGTGAGGATTTAGGGTTTGGGTTTCTTCCTATTAGTAGCTGAGAGTCACTGCCTCATTGGTGAAACAGCCCCACCGAATTAATTAGGGGGGTGTAGTTGGAGTGGATCGAAACCGGAGCCCTGATCAATTTAACCGTGTTTCGATCCTGTGCCTCTACCCCTGAAACGAAGCTGTTAAAAAAAATAGGTGAGGAAGAATAAATTAGGGATTAGGTGAAAAAGAAAACAGGATAAATATCATGGAAGTGTGTTTAAGAGACTTTATTTAAAAATTAAATCAGAAATTATGTTTTTTTTAATTCTTAAATAATTGAGTTACTATTAGATTAAGTATAAGAATATATTTAATAGTTTATATAATTTACAAAGATATGTATATAATTAAATAAATTTCAATTTTAGACACTTGGAAGAGTATTCAAATTTACAAGGTCGACAAGGTCAATAAATGCAAAACTGAAGCAGTGAAAATGAAATTATTTTAATTTTGGAAACAGAAACGCGGCGCGGTGACACATTTAATGCAGTTTTCTTAGCATCAATTTAATGCAATCAAGTGTCGGGAATCGGGATAATGTTTATTTTTTGACTTTTTCTTTGACATTTGGTGATTTTCCACCTAATTTGTCATATTCTCGCATTTTATCATCCTATTTATCATAACACAACACATAGATTCTATTAATTTTCTTTTTCTTTTACTTTATTGATTTTGACATTTATATTGTCATATTCTCGCATTTTATCATCCTATTTATCATAACACAACACATAGATTCTATTAATTTTCTTTTTCTTTTACTTTATTGATTTTGACATTTATATTAATTTTGTAAGTAATAGAAAAAATAAGAGATATCAAATTGAAGATCGGATTCCCGGACCAATCAAAAATTCCTTTACTTTATTTATTTTCTGTTATTTCTTTTCTATAAACTATCTTAGGTCTTTCTTATAAAACCATCAAATCAATCAAATGAAGTATCATCTAATCACCCGCCCATTTCCATTAACTACAAAACCCCAACAAACAATACAAGCGAAGTGGAAAAAGAGAGGAATTAGGTTCTAATTTTTAATGATAACCTCTCTTTTGTTAGTATTATTTTAATATGGGTAATTCTATTTATACCATCTTAAAAATCTAAATTGACCTCTATGATTTGACATGTCTAGTATATATGAGAGAGATATATTTTCAAATAGTAGCACCCTTTGACATTCTGTGTTATCTGCTCATAGGTTTTTTTAGCGGCTCATAAATTTACACTAAGTTTGTCCATGACTAGACTCAAACCCATGACTTTAGACCATGGACACACCAATTCTAAGCTACTTCAATACCACTAAGTTGGAAGCCTTAACTATTCATAGTTCATGAAAAGTGTATTTACGCCAGGTCAACCCCACGCCCGAGATCTTATGGATCTGAACTGACTATTCCCCAAGGATCGGCCCGTAGGTAATACCCATATTTATTTATCTTTTTTATTATCATAATATAGTATATTAGAAAGCTAGCAAGACGTTAGAAATAGATTGTCCGACGAAGATTGGCATATAAAAGTAATATTTACATGAAAAACAACATATAATTTTATTATTCCTTTTACTTCATTATTTTACTCACCACAATATGACATATGGAGTTCATTAATTCTTTTTTCACATCTTCTTAATTGATTTTGACACTTATATTGATTTTGTAAGAAAAGAGAAAAATAAAAAAAAACATATCACCAATCTATTTACATTAATTAGATGTATATTGAAATATATAAAAATATAGGAATAAAAATATAGTGTATTATTTGCCTTTTGGCTTGTTAATAGAACCCTTTTTACCTTAAAAAAGGAAATAAAAATATGGGTTTTCTTCAATATAGTCTTAATTTAAATTATAGTCATGAGCGATAATTTTTAGCTATTAGATTTTTAAATTCAACGGTTTAGATTCAATCTTAAATAATAATCAAAATTAATAAAAGAGGGTATTTCTGACTTTTTGTTTATTAGTCCCCACTTTATTTCTTCTCTAATTTATTTAAAATTAATTATCTCACAAACTATTAATCATTAGACGAAATGAATTATACCGTTACGATCCTCGTGTTCCCCTCTTTTATTAGAGATGTCTCTTGATATACTTTCGACTAATTTTTTTTTCATTTTGTTAGGTTGGACTTAAATTTTATTAATGTATAATCACATGTGATTCATAATAATATTATATGTGTTGTTTTATTGGTTTTTTTATCTTCTTAAATTGTATATCATTTAACGTTTATTAATTTTAAATGTCTGTTTAAAAAAATCAACATTTACTTAAAACCGTTTATACATGTATGTACATATTCAATTTTACCCAATTCAATTGAATTGTCTATTCACGAATGCATATATTGTGTACTAGCAACACCATATCCCCTCTATCAAAGGTCCATATGTGTTCTCCTTCGAATTCGATGTCGTTTATATTTGTTCTCGTAATAAGAATGGTTTTCGTTTGAACCATCCCCTATGCAATCACATATGATTGAATACTAAATCTCATGTTTTTTGGTATTCAATCACATTTGAATCTGTACAAACTCTCGTGTGATTCTGTACAAAATCACAAATGATTAAATATGCAATAATATGTGATTGAATATCAGATCTTATGTTTTTGGTATTCAATCACATGTGATTCTGTACAAATTCTCATGTGATTCTGTATAAAATCACATGTGATTGATTCTGTTAAATACGTGACATAAAAATGTTATATTTAATCAAATTACATGTGATTGTGCATGTATAAGAGATAGATAATCACATGTGTTATGAAACAACTAATAAATAATCATTTTCAATTATTGATTTTTTCTTATTAAACCATAAAACTTCGCCGGATTATCAAACACCACAAATCACGTAGATAATCGTTTTTTTCTTACTAGAGAATTTTTATAAAAACTATATTGAGCACATTCTATTAATCACATTTGATTATAAATTAATAAAATTTAAGTACGACATAACAAAATGATTTAATTTTTTTTGTCAAAAGTATATCAAGTGACCTCTCAAATAAAAGAGGGCAACACGAGGATCGTAACGGTATAATTCGTTTCGTCTAACGATTAACGGTTTGTGAGATAATTAATTTTAAATAAATTAGAGGAGGGAGAAAGTGAAGAACAATAGATAAAAGGTCATAAATGCCCACCCTTATATATAAATATATCAATTTTGATTATTATATAAGATTAAATCTAGACCATTGAATCTTAAAATCCAATAGCTATAAATTATCTTTCAGAATATAAATTAAATTAAGACTGTATTGAACATTTCTTATAAAAATATATATAATTTATAAATTCGCTTAAGTCTTTGAAAAGTTTTATAAAACCCTATCCCATGTTTATACGTGCATCTTTATCATACAATTTATCTCTTGGTAAAAGAATTCAAAGTAGTTAGGTGTTCGCTTACATTTGATATTGCATATTTACTATCTTCTATAAATATATAATTATTTATGAAATATTATAAATCTATAAAATTGATCATTATAGTTTGGTGTCGTAAAACTTACCAATCTCTATTTATATGAACTAATTTCACTTATTAGTCCCTTCTTACCTTGAAATGACCACTATTATTTAACCTAAATGTTATTAAAACTTATAAAACATAAAAACGTTATAATTAAGCTATATAATATAATTATGAATCTAATAAATTTTAAGATGAATTAGAGTATATTTTATTAGTTTTCGTGATTTTTGTAATAAAACTGGTTCCCAATGTAAACTTATTATAAATAAGAGATACACATTATTAAGACCCTCCGCATCGGTAGCGGGTAGGGGTGTTGGGTTCCGTCGGGTACCCCGGGAACACCATCGCGGGTGTCTGGGTTGCGTCGGGTTCCCATCCCACCTAGTCCACGAACCCGTTACGGGTTATGTGTTTTTTTTACCTTTTAACAACGGTCAAATGTATATATATATATATTTTTCTTTTTTTTTCTCTCCTATAAATAATATTCAAACCTATACATATTTTACACATCTTCTACTCTACTATATTTTATACACTATCTTCTAATCTTCCATTTCTCATTCTTTAAAAAAAATACATTACGGTTTAAAAAAATGTCCTCTTCTTCGTATGAAAGGTGAAATATTATTTTTATTTATGTACTTCTATTTTTTTATTTATGTAATTCTATTTTTTTTATTTTTTAATGTAAGGTGAAATATTATTTTTATTTTGAAATTATGTAATGAAATTTATGAAATATTATTAATTATTTTTTATTTTATTGTCTTTAAAATAAATAAATTATTTAAACTAAAACAAAAAAAATGAAAATAAAAATTGAAAAGATATAGGGTTGAAAATGGTTGGATATGAGGGTTTGCGGGGGGGAGGTGGGTTAAAGGTGAAAAATGATGTAAATGCTGATATAACAGTAGGGTAAGTTGGATAACATGAATTAGATGCGGATGGTCTAAATGTTTATACTCATTCTTACTATATAAATAAGAGACAAACACTACTAAAAATAAAATAATAAATGGGAATTAATTCCACATGGCATTATTTAGTACGTAGAAGTACGAAGAAGTAGAAAAGAATAAATTTATCTAAAAATAATTTTATTTCTATAAAAGCTCCCTTAATTGCCTTTCATGTTGTATATATTATGTTTATCCATCCCACTAATTTTTATTATCATGTCAGCGTCAAATCATTTTTCTTTATCATCTCCATTCATCCCTCTTCATCCCACTAACCACCACATCCATTTTCATCAAACATTCTCTATTTATTTAAAAAAATAAACTAAGAAAGAGGAGATATCGAGAGAAGAAGAGAGAGAGAAAAGGGAAAATACAGCGTGACCAACAACTAGCTTGACCAATAGGGATGGCAGAAGATCCTGACGGGAATACCTGAACCTGAAACTTCTGAAACGATTAAATTGTTACGGGATGGGGTATGATATTTTTTTCAAAAAATTTCATGGGATTAGGACGGTTATGGTTTTAGTCAATACCCGCCCAATTACTGGATCACAAACCATTTGTATTTTTATAATTTCTTTATTAATGTAATATATATTACAATATTATTAATATATATAAAATAATTTGATATTAGAAAATTAATAGTCACCACTTCTTTTTTAACATTCGGTGAAGAACGTCGTTTCATTATATGTACCTATTTATATTAGATTATCAAGAAACTTGGATAGTTTAAATTTTGTATGGTGATTATATTATATTTATTAAACATCGAACTTGTTGAATGTTGATATTACTAGAAAACTTTAAAAATTCAACTCATTGTTTGACGTGATTCACCTAAAGTTCTAGAAAACAAATTTTTACTTAGCTAAAAATATAAATGGGATACCCGATACATATGGGTATACATGGCACCCCGATGGTTATTTAGTAATGGGATACCCGACATGATGAGACCGGGTATGGGACATGGTTTTATAATAGGGTATAGAACTGGGATGATCAATACCCGTCTCATTGTTATCCCTATTAACCCCTCACTCTACATTTAAGGGGGATGAGGCTGTGGGGGTGATGGTGTTTAAGGGTATAACGCACCAACCAGCTCTTAGCAGCTTGTTGAATGCACACAGTCTAAGGCTATATGTATCCATCCCACTACTTCTCATTATAATGTCAGCACCGCATTATTTTTTCTTATCATTCCTCCTTATCCCACTAACTCCACACTCATTACCCTTAACAATTCTCTATATATTAAACAAAAAAAAAGACTTGGAGCTAAAACAGAAAGATAATGTAACTAGCAACCAGCTTGACCCCTTACCCTACATTTAAAGGGTGAGGGCGATGATGTTCAAGAGTACCATGCACAAACTAGTTTTTCACCAACCAGCTGTAATATTGGCTTGATCTTCTTCTTAAAGATTTATTTTTTGTAAAATCTTTGTGTTCTATGATATGATCCTTAGTTGCTTTTCAAAAAAAGAAAACCGACTAGTTTTTCACCGGTTGATTGGATTTTGGAGGAAAAGGTTTGTAAAAAGTAAGAATAACAATAATAACTTGGATAATTTTGTGGATCGTGTGGAATACACTTTCCGTAATCTGTAATTCGACCCTATTGTCTGGGGTATCACGAATTCAGATATAGGATAATTCAAGAAACTTGATTTGAATTACAGGCGTGATTCAAATCCTAAACACAGAATACTTTTGCTTATCTCTCGTTTATTTGAGACTATTTCGTCAGAATAACGACTTGTAAATCGTATTCTTTTGTACGTATATAGTATGTACACTTTCGCGATTTCCGTATTCTGCCTTTTCGAATTTTCCCTCGGTTTTGTGTGTCCCGAAAACCAAGGCCGAAATGGCCTTTTATAGACCACCATGATGGCGGTTATGAGCGGTTACTATGGCTGGCGGCTTTTCATCCGGCGGTTGGGCGGCGGTTATTCGTATTTATATATATAAATATATAAATAATTTTTGCTACAGGGCTCTGCCCCTCGGACCCCGCCAAGGGCGCTGCCCCTTGGAACCCCTCCAGGAGCCAGCCCCCGGACCCCGTACCGTATCCCGATACTAACTTAATTTATTCGAGTGTGCGCTCCGCACCTCCAAACTCGAAATATAATCAAGTCTAGAATCGGCTAGTCTTAAAGTAAATCCCGATTATACTAAATGGCTTTAATGACACTAAAATCACCAACATTTTTGGCAGGGTCCGAGGAGCAGAGGCCCTGGCGAGGGTCCCGCTGCCCGGTTAGCGGGGCAGCGCCCCGTAGCAAAAATTATTTATATATTTATATATATAAATACGAATAACCGCCGCCCAACCGCCGGATGAAAAGCCGCCGCCACCAGCCGCCATTGCCGCCCTCAACCGCCGGCCACAACCGCTCATAACCGCCATCATGGTGGTCTATAAAAGGCCATTTCAGCCTTGGTTTTCGGGACACACAAAACCGAGGGAAAATTCGAAAAGGCAGAATACGGAAATCGCGAAAGTATACATACGATATACGTACAAAAGAATACGATTTACAAGTCGTTATTCTGACGAAATAGTCTCAAATATACGAGAGATAAGCAAAAGTATTATGTGTTTAGTATTTGAGTCAAGCCTGTAATTCAAATCGAGTTTGTTGGATTATCCTATATCTGAATTCGTGATACCCCAAACAATAGGGTCGAATTACAGATTACGAAAAGTGTATTGCATACAATCCACAAAATTATACAAATTATTATTATTATTCTTATTTTCTATAAACCCTTTCCTCCAATATTGGACAAGCATAGTTTAGTATATAAAGACTACAACGTCGTGTAAATTATTAAAGAAGTAAAATGTTGAAGAAAATTAAAAAGAAAATAAAAGATTAAAAAGGAAAATAGGAGTAATAATTAATGTGAACCTGACTAGACGGCGGTTGAGGGGCCGGACACCAGCTGACGGAGGTAGAGACTGACTAACTGACTGACAACCTATATATATACGTATATATATATATATTAAAAACAATCAGGTTTCTCACGTTATCTCATCAACCACATCCTTCAATCAAATTTTAAATTGATTTGACATTTTAATGTGTGCAAGTATCAACACCTTAAATGTTTGAGGGTAAAAAGGTAGTAGCAGTGGTTAATTTAAAAGGGTAGATATATCTGATTCTACTTTATTCGAGGTATCGTCTTCGAGTCTTATTTTGGAGGTTTTTGAAAATAATAAAAGTGGGATTACTCTTCGTGACGTATAGTTTGGAACTTGTATGCTGTCTTATATGGATGTTACTGTAGACACAGTCAACTAACATAACTTTGTTGTTCAAAAAATATAAAATTAACGCAAGTATCAAAATAAAAAAAGTAAGAAAAGAGAATTAATTATGTTGAGTAGAAGGATAAATTGAAGGAAAAAATAGAAAGATATATCATTTTTCTTAATTTAATCCGAAGCTAATCCGTATATAACAATATTTTAATTATACATAATAAGATACAGTTAACGCATATCATATAAGTTAGTTGCATAAAATTGATATAACTTAGGGGGTGTTTGTTTTAGCTTATTTTTTTGGTTTATTAGCGTATAAACTTATGTTTTGAGCTTATCATATTTTATATGTTTAGTTAAGCTTGTTAGCTTAAGCTTATTTATTAGCCTATTTTATAATAATAAGCCATTTTTCATAAGCAATCTTGAATCAGCTTATTTTTTTCCTTGTAAGCTTATTTTAACACATTTACCTTTATACCCTTTTTTGATCATTTTATATTAATAAGCTAATGTAAGAATGTCATTTTTTATCATTTTACATTAATAAGCTAAGTCAAACACTTTTTATAATTTATAAGTTAATGTAAATACTTTTTTCTCTCAAAAGCTTATAAGCTCATAAACCAAAAATAAAATACTTAAACAAACACACCCTTAGAGTCTATTTCTCTATGTACACAAGTCAAAATTTTCACTATGATATTTGTGGATTCAAATATAAAGGTGATACGTTGAGACACCAATAACTAAGATTTATTTCGCTTTTTATACTTGATATTATAATTAAGATTTATATAGGCTAGTTTTTTCTTCCCTTGTAAATCGTAAATCGTTGCCTTTAAAAAACAACCTTACGAGACTACTTAGATCATTATAAAGTGTCAATTTATTATTATTTGGCTATTTTTATTATTTTTTTTAGTTAATAAAAACATCAGATGTGGCTAACTAGTGAGGTAGATGAAACGGTAATCAACGCATATAAGCAATGTTTTAAAAACCGGATTTTTAATTGACTTGGTCTTCTTACTGGGTCACGGGTCAACCCGGTTTCCATAATTTTAATTTTTTAAAATATATATGCATATGTGTGTATATATATGTATATAAACTTGGAAAGAATTATCAATATGTCAAGAAACTAAATAATCTATCAAGCACTTAAGAAGTTAACTAAATTGAAAATTCTATTAAGAGAGTTTAACTAAAGTGAAAATTCTATTGAGACGGTTACGTGAACTCGATGGAGATTTGTGCTCGAAGGACAGTCACATGTCGGAGATGAACTGTCGTCTCACACCGGTCGGAGATGACAGAGGGCAGGAGCTGTCGTCGACTGTAAAGAGGGGTTCACAACTCGTTTTTAGGGTTTCCGTCAAGTGAGGGTTTCAAAGTGTTGACTGTCGAGGTGACTAAATCACCGAGCTTTTATATGTTTTAAAAAATTAAAACTGGTCAAAGCAGACCAAATCAACCATAGTCAACCGGTTCAACCATAAACACGGGCAGGTCGATACGGGTCAGAAATGACTAAAAACCCGGTATACATTAATCCGGTCTCCTCACCAGGTCACGTCTCAACCGGTCGGACTGGCCGGGTCAACACGTTTTTTAAAACATTGTATACGAGTGAAAAGAATGATCCTTATAATATGAGTTTAAACAGATAATGCTCTGTTTGGCTGACGTGTAAATGTTTTTTTTTTTTTTGTTTATTTCTATCTTTTATTCAAATTCAATCGCTTTTAAAAGGAAGATGTCTTATAACCTTCACCTTCTAATAAATACTTCTACTCAATACTCATCATTTGCTAATTAGATGAAGATAAATTTTAAAATTAATAAAGGAGATAGAGAAATAGAATTAATAACATACATGTATCGATATTTAGCAAGTAAAATTATGAATGAGGAAATTTTAGCAAGAAAAAATAACATTTTTTTGTTTAAAAAAGAGAAGAGTTCATTTATATCATTTCAAAACACTTTAATTACATCCAAATATTTAAATTACATCAAATATCTTATTTTCCCAAAGAAAAAAAAATTATATCTAAGTACCTAGTTTTGAAATCAATGATACAATCAACTAGTCAACTTTACTTGGGCCTTGGGCCTTTGAGAAGTTTGGGCCGAAAAGCATAGTGTCAAACTGTTTTATAAACTTTACTAGCGTGCGAGTGTGGTACAAATGTGCAATGGATCTATAAATCTATTTATAATGACTAGCATGGTACCGGGTATTCACGTAATGTGGCGTCGACGAATAATTTCTTGTCGATAACATGTTGTTTTTTATAACGTGGGATATAATATTCACACATGATGACATTGAAAATCATTATGGTGACACGAATGGAATGTTTTTTTTGTAGGAAATCATTATGTAAAGTCATTGTATTATCATTTATGTGTAGATTTGTAATTTATGGTATTTTAATTTTATGATTTTTATAAGATATTGATTGGGTTTTAGTTTCCAAATTAATTTTCACTCTAATTAGGGCTTTATTACCAAAGATATTTCGTAATGTTGTGGAGTATTAAAGTAATTTCAACTTACTTAAATTTTAAAAGATTCAAAAGTGATGAGTATAAATAAGTAATAAAATTAGAAAACTATTTAAAATTAAAATTTATTAATTCGAAGCGACGACTATATTAAATAATTGATAACTAAAAATATAATATGGGCTGAATTTTTATCACAAATATAATAAAATTTTTATCACCATTTGGTTTGCACACAACTTTTATTAAGCATATCTATATTATATTATAAAGCATTTAGCCCCTTGAAATCTCTTAATTTTAAGTAAGTTGAAATTATCAATTTACCCTTATTTAAACTAATAAGGAAATCATTATATGGAGTTACTTAGAATTCTTAATTACCATTTTTATAACTAAACATTCCATAATAAATAATGTTTAAAAAAGTCATGTCCATACAAATTAATTTTCAACCTATATAATATTAATTAAAAATAAAAATAAAAAGGATCTTCAAAAAAATAATAGTTTAAATATTTTATCATATAAGACATATTTTAATTTAAGTATTAGAAAATACGTATAATTAAAACTTATAAACGTAATAACATGTAACATAAATTTATAGACATTTTCGGATTTTTTAAATGACTCGTGTAATCAAAACAAAAGGTTTAATTTATAGTATATTCAATATTCTTTTTGTTTCTCTTTTTATCGTTTTAAAATTTTTATTTTAAAATTAATAAAAGAGTTATAAAGAAAAGAGAAATAAAAAAAAATAGAAATTAACCGGAAAAAGAAAATAGATATATTGCGAACGAAATTGTTCGATGTCATTATAATGCGTGAATATTATAGCCTTACATTAATAAAAATGAACATGTTTTCGAGTAAGAATTATTTCTAGCTGCTACATTGTGCGAGTACTATGCTAGTATATATATTACACACACACACACACATATATATATATATACAGGGGAGAGTTCAAACGAGAACAGTTTTTTGTACGAGAACTACGAGAACCAATTTTGGCCGTTCATTTTGGATAATGGAGTTAATAGATGAAGAGCGTGGGGAGATTGAGTGTGGCATGGTGCATGTAAGGAATTCATGGGTGAGCAATCCAATTGAAGGAGGGGGAATTGGACGGCTACGATTGGTTCTCGCAGTTCTCGTACGAAAAACGGTTCTCGTTTGAACTTTTGCCTATATATATATATATATATATTACAAAGTCAATTCTTGTTCGATGTTGGACATTATTTAAACTACCCCTTCACATGTGACGTTCTTTTTTTTCTCGCCTAACACGTGGATATTTATAGGTTACATGGAGTTCGTGTGGCATTTGACCAACGACCGGTGAACCCAGCTCCGATACCATCTAAGTTTACGAGGTTTCAACTCAAAACCAATAAAGCTATAACCGAAATAGCTCAGGACTTTTATTAAGCATATTACAAAATTATTTTTCGTCCGATATGAAACGTAACTCAACAATACAATAGTTGGTTTGTTTATTTTAGGTAACCTAAAATAATTATTTTTATACTTTTTCAACATTATATACGGATGCATATATGTATGTGCATATATATGCTAGCATGCATGTATGAAATTAACGTAACTTTTAATTCTAGTTTAATTCAATATCAATTTCTTTTAAGAGCTCTTGTTTAATAGAAACCACAAAATCTTATTAGAGTATGCAGTTTGGGATGCCAACTAAGAGCTTTTTTTTCTAATAATTTTATTGGGTTAAGTTCAATAACTTAATTTTTTTTATTGTATGTATTCAACTTAAAATTTTATTTTTTTACCATTCTAGATTTACCAGACATATCATTTAATAAATACATTTAATTTAATTTAGGTATTATTTGTTTTCAAAGATATAAATGTCTTATGTCTTATTTTATGTTTTCAAAATAAGATATAGTTTAGAACTTAGAAGATATTAAGCTTGAGAAGATCTGCGATGTAGTTTTTAGCTTATCAAAATAAGCAAAAATAAGGTTTCATATCCGCAAAAAAACAAACAAGCTTATTAGAAATATCTGCACACCCGCAGACGTTTCTTTAAAATAAGTTCGTATTTTAAAAATCAAATAAAGCCTTAATCATTTATTATTCATTCATAATCATAATAACTTAATAATAAATAAATGAAAGTAATAACTTGCAAATCGACCATCGTGATAAAGTTTAAACAGTAAATTAAACATACAAATCTTCAAGATAAATAATCAATTAATTAATCTTGAACCCAAATCAGTGTTCGATCATGAACTGTCACTCTAAAATTGAATAATCATTGGAGATGTCAGATCGAGATGACGAAATGAACAAATAATAATAATATTAAGTGTAATAATTAAAAATGGTAATTTGATACATGCATTAAATGAGAAGTTTGTAAGCTCTAAAATATCATCAAACAGTAACCTCGGTAAGTTTAAAATCGATATCACGTCAGTATATAACCCATTATAATATGTATGATACATATTAAAATATTAAATCACATACATTTTTTATAATACCAGAAAACCAAAGTCATTTTTTTAACGCGATGCGGAAGCTTGATTAACAACTGTACATACAGTACAAATAATTACAAACATCAACATCTGTTTACAACCACAAAAACAACTGTCTTGGTGTTACATAAAAACTGGCTCGTTTCCTTTTATTTCAAAAACTATCAGAGCAGAGTTGAGCTTTCCTTCTACAACTACCAACAACTCACAAACCTGCAAAAGCAACAACTAAGGGAAATTAGCACAAAGCTAAGTGAGTAGAAGTCAAACACAAAAGCAAACATCAAAGCATGTAATCACACAATCAAGAAGACTGACGGTTCGGCGCAGAACCTACAACCAATGCCGGCCAAAGTAAAGGTTTACCGATAGCCCTACACTGAATTGGCACAGTGAAATTCCCCTCAAATGCAACGCATGCATCAGTAAGCCACTGTTCAACCAACCAGTAGACGAGCCCAGCCCAATTTCACGCATATCTGGCTTCTCAAATGCAATTCGATATCATCCAAAGAGTGCGTATAGGCCAAATAGTCATGCAACAGATATAATCAACCAACAATCACAATCAACAATCAGACTCAACACTCTATCAATCACATACGCATGCATCACATCAATAACATTAACCATAATCTTTACCATCCGCGATTAACGTCCACTCACCTCGTATTCAACGCGAACTCAGATATCTTATGTTACTGAGTCTTTGTATTGCCTGAAAACACAGTAACAACCAAATCAGTCTCAAATATATAAATATATTTGTCCACATATATTTATATCTCAATTTCTTATAAACAACTTAATAATAATAATAATCATATAATTGATAACCCAACATGTTCAACACAAACACGTAACAAAACAATGAAATAATCTGAAATCGCCTTGTCGCGCCACGACGCTGTCGGATTTAGAATCCCGGATTCTAGGTGTCGGATTTGGAAATGTCGGATTTCATAAGACCGGATTTGAAAATGTCGGATTCCAACGGGGTCGCGCTGCGAACTTGGTTTCTGCAGGTCATCATCTTCTTCATTTAGATTCCAACCCATAAAAACGCATATGATTCATAACTAGAATCTTATTTCTTGAAACAAAACACTTTTATTACTCATATAACTTCATATAACATGCCATAAGTTATCATAAACACTTTTAAACAATCAAAAACAACAAATCAACAAAACCCACTTATCAACTTTGAGCTTCAAGCTCCATTAATGGTGGTTTAACATATAACCATGGGTTTCGAAAAACACGTCAAGAAGAACAATAGCATGCTATAAACACATACTAACCTTATTTTTGAATTATCAAGCACAAATCCAATACTTTTGAGATTTCAAGTTTACAACTTTGAAGCTTTCTTCGCTTGAAAGGTTTCTAAACACACACTACACTTTTACACTTAAGAATTATGAGCAGATAATTATTCAAGTATTAACATATATACGTACATACTCATTTTACAAAACCAAAGCAGGAGGTGTGCATGCCTCAATTAAGTCACATACTCACATGCATACGTACATCCATCCATACATACATACATACTTATATAACTTATTCTTTTCCAGAAACACTTATATATATATTCTCAATTAGTTAATTAATTAACCAATTAACTTAAACTACCACATAAACAATTAAAACACAATTAAACACATACAACTAACCCGCTAATTAATTAGTCCAGATTTACGGGTGTTACATTTTTTTTTATAAAATTAACCATTATAAATATATCTTTCGAAGCATGACACTTCTTTTTAAAGCATAATAGTAGTTGCTTTAATTTCGTCCAATTCTTCTACATGCATATATTCATTGATTTTTTGCAAAGAAGAGACCCACCACCCCCACCCCCCCCCCCCCCCCCAACTCCACACACACATATATAAAATAGTTAACGATATATATACGGCGAGAATTTTAATCGAGAATTGTTTTTCATATGAGAACTAAAAAAACTGTTTGTAACACCATTAATTACTCATTAATAGGGGCATTTTAGTCATTCATATATTTACTCAACCGTGAATTGCGTCTAGGTGAGTCATCATTAATTTGCGAGACTTGGTTTTTCCAAAATACCCCTCATTAATGCATCGTTACTAAGCCGTCAAAATTTCTTAGCTATTGATTAATTTTAATCAAAGGCTAAGACTGGTTCTCGCAGTGAAAAGTTTATTTGAGAACCGTTTTTATTGTGAGAACCAATTGTAGCTGTCCAATTCCCCCTCCTTCAATTGGATTGCCCACCCATGAATTCTTTACATGCACCTTGTCACACCCACTCTTCATCCATGAATTTCACTTACCAATTAAACGGTTAAGATTGGTTCTCGCGGTTCTCACACTAATAATGTTTCTTAAATGAACCTTCCACTATATATATTATATATATAGGGAAAAGTTCAAACGAGAACTGTTTTTCGTACGAGAACTGGAAAACCAATCTTAGCCGTCAAATTCCCCCTCCTTCAATTTCATTGTTCACCTATGAATTCATCACATGCACCTCATCACACTCTATACCCACACACTCTCCATCCATGAATTCCACTTACAAATAAGCGGCTAAGACTGAGTATTCCATTCTTATTTAATTTCTAATTCTTATTTAAATCTTCCCCTATGTGGCTATCAAATTCGAGTAGGTAAGGATTGAAATTAAATATGTTGAATTATTGAGGTATAAAGATTTTGTCGAAAGGCATATTCTAGTGGATGAGGATGGTGGCATGTGAAACAAGGAATAACCGCTAAAAATTGATCCACAATTGGAGTTATCTTCGACTGCTAATCTGACAGACTCTCACTACAGAAAATACCTTATAAAATAGCTACCATTTCATTTATACGAAGGTGATGTCGAACCACTTAAGCTCATTAAAATAGGAAGAAGAGAGAAAAAAGGAGAGAGGTATTTTTCTTAATAAATATTTGTTGAAGTATGTAAAGCATGGGCAATACAGAGGTTTAAGCATGACTGAAGTATGAGATAAGTTATGATGATGCGATGCTGATGTGACGCGAAGCATGGGATGTTTGAAACACAATTCGTTTTTGTAAGGCGGTTTTGTTGAAAATGTTTGAAACTATTTTTCTGACATTTATGCCAAAAATATTTTTACCATAATAGTAAAGTGTTTTGAATATTTGTCTTTAGAGTCACAGATGAGACAATCAAGATCATATATAGTTAGCAAGTATAAAAATCTTGTGTATGACTAATATATGCTAAGTTTGTGTATTCCTATAATCCTATGAATGGTGATCAAAGTAAGGCTCACGAACTAAATGTTGTGTTTGTTACGGTGGAATGAGGAAGGGAAAGGAAACCATCATTCAATTCTCTTGTCAGAAGATGATGTTTGTTAATCATGCAAGAATGAAATGGGTTATTACATACGGAATGTGATTCCTTTTGTTTTAAGGATTTCCATTCCGTGAAGGATGAGTGTTTTTTCCTCAATTCGTTCAAGGAATGAAATAAATTGTTACAATTTAATATTTTTTTCCTTAAATTTTTTTATTAAAATTTATTTTATTCCCTTAATATGTTTATTCATGTCTATCAAACATTATATAGTAATAATTTATTTGATTCCGATAAAGTAACCAAAAATGTCGATAAATGGTAATGACTCATTCCATTACCTCTTTTATTTTATTCTTTTCTCAATTCCATTTATTTATAACCAAAGTGTTAGATCCTAGGTAATATAATATAAGATAGAGACAAAAATTAATTAATTCAATAAAAACTAATATTTAAGTGAAGAATCTTTTTAAGTGGGAGTAGTTGAGAGCCCAAAGATGTAGCGTGGTTCATTCAGCTTTAAAGTGGGATCGTAGGTAAATAGTAAAGTTTAGGGTAAATTATATAAAAATATAATTAATTTTATCTTAGTCATCATTGTATATAATTAATTTTATTTTTAAAAAATAATATAATTAACTTTTATAATCCTCTCATTGTATTCAAGTTATTGTATATTATGGAAATTATGAAAAACTTAATTGTATATAATGGAAGCTAATTACTAGACACAGAAAAAAGTTATTGCCTACAACGAAAGGATTATAAAAGTTGGTTGTATTATTTTTAAGAAATTTAAAATTGGTTATATACAATAATAATTAAGACAAAATTAATTATATTTTCATGAATTTTTGCCCTAAACTTTATTACTTTAACATTGTTCACTTTTAAAAATATATAACTCTATTCACTAGTTTGATGACTAGTTTTTTAAATACTCGGATTTGTTCACTTTAACCTTCTGTACTTTAATTTTGTCACATATTTTAATCTCATTATTAGATTGATATTTAGACATACTAAAGCTTTACTTATAGCTCAACCAATTCGGGTATAGCCTTGGGTTCTTCGGATTCATCGATTACACCGCTACGCGCCCATTACCCGATTGTTTTGCATTTTCTAGTTGGAGAACCCGAGCATTTCACCACCCACTCACACCCATTTTAAAATTATAGCCGTTAACCAACGGCTAAAAATAATTTTTTTTACAATCTACAAACACTATATATATTGAACACTTTTACCCATTTTTTTCACACAAACAACTCTCTACATCTTTTAACTCTTCTACAAACCTTTCAACAATTTTTTTTACTTCATCACGGTAACAAACATCATAACCCCTACATCACGGTGCAACCAAGTGAGGTATTCGTGTTCAAACCCGCAATCTTCGGATAATCCGTCCCCGAACAATCACCTTACAAAAAAAACTTTTAGTTTTACTTTGCCTCGTACGATCACCTTAGGGGATATATTTGAAAGACAACTTTGGCAAGGAATGAGTTGATTAAAAATTTGTACGGTTTTGAAGATTGAAATTTATTATTTACTGTTATTACTCTCTTTTTTGATGTAACCAAAATATTATTAATGAATGGAATTTTTATTTATTTATTATTACAATTTTTATTTTTAAACAATTTATAAAGAGTTTATTTTGTTAAAAAATTAAGGATAAACTGCATGAAAATACAATGAACTTTGTCTTAACTATCATTGTATACAACCAACTTTATTTTCTTAAAACAATACAATCAACTTTTAGAATCCTCTCATTGTATGCAAGTTATGTATATTATGAAAATTATGAAAAAGTTTACTGTATATAATAGTAGCTAAATACTAGACACAGAAAAAGTTGTTTGCATACAATGAAAGAATTTTAAAAGTTGGTTGTATTATTTTAAAAAATTTAAAGTTGGTTGTATACAATTATAATTAAGACAAAGTTAATTATATTTTCATTCATTTTACCCAAAAATTAATGTATAATAGAAAAATAAGTGGGAGAAAGATTATATAATATAATATGACGCTAATGTGAAAGCTAAGTCGAGAAATCCAAAACCTATGTCATACGGATAATCTAATTAATCACACCAATCATTTTTCCAAAAAATAATGACCCTTGAATTGTTGAATGCAAAAAAATAAGGGTTAACTTCTCTAAAATATATTAAAGTATACCCAAAATGTTATGTGTGTATCCATCTTTAAAAAAATGCTATTGTGTGTATTAAACTTTTAAAAATTATATTACTTTATATATTAAACTTTTTATTGTATGTACTAAACTTATACCTTTTTAATTTTTTATATAATCAAAATACATCCAATAATAACAAATTAAAAGATCAATACACATAATAACATTTTAAAAAAATGAATAATCTCACCTAGTTCTATTATCACTTGCTAGTTGCTACTACTAGAAGATCATAAATGAGAAAATTGGAAAGGTAGGTAGAATATTATACTATATAATAATTACAAGGAAATATGAGGTTGTCTTTTTATGCACTTTAAAGATATAAAATAAAAATCATATGACTTTAACTAATTATTAAGTTGATGGAGACATAACCTTTAAAGAGTTGTGTTAATGCTCCTTTTTTTTTTTTCTTTTTGGTTTTTAAAGTAGTGAAGCGAATGATGTTTTGAAACAGTTGTTAACATTTCATTTGTACTATTTATTAAAAGCTAAATAAACACATAACTTTTTCTCTTTTTATCAAACAATGTTTTTTAAAGCAACCATACTATACTAAGCTACTAACTGAGGAAACAAAAGTACAAAGTTTGAATACAACTTTTTTATAAGATGTAACTAAAATTAGATTGATGTTTATGTATATTAACATTAGTGATTGAAACAGTTGTGATTAAAATTCTAAGACTTTTTAATAAAAAAAAGTTGAAGTACATAATAAAAATTCTAAGTAGCTGAAATAGTAATTTTATTCCGCTACACGAGTGACATTAAAACCTCGTTATTGAGTATCATCGAAAACCATATACGTATAATTGACCATATATGCAAAGACCAAGGTTTAAATCCCTTCATATTATGGTCAAAAACTATTTTTTATGTTCTTTCATAAATATGAGAATGAGTTTCAAATTTTAAATCTCATTCTCTTGTTTACAAGAATATATGATAGATCGTGTTTGATCAAACATAACAGGATGTTAACCTGCAAAAACCAAAAATAATATTGGCCACGTAATTAGAGACTATTCTCTTTTGTTAATAACAGGAAAAACATATATAAGACATAGAAAAATGAGTTAGGTGTTGTTTGTTTTTAAAGACATAAATGTCTTATGTTTTATTTCATAGCTTTAGGAGAAGATGTAGTTATAAGGTCTTAAGTCTGAGAAGGTCTACGAAAAACAAATGTACTTTTTAGCTTCTCAAAATAGGCAAAAATAAGACAAAATAAGGTCTTCTGTCTGCGAAAAAACAAGCAAGCTTATTAGAAACGTCTGCGGGCGCGCAGACGTTTCTTTGTAAAACAAACAAGCGTTTCTGCGCGTCCGCGGACGTTTATTTAAAATAAGACCTTATTTTAAAAAACAAACAAAGCCTTAATTTCATTTATGGTCTTTATGGTTTGGTTAAAATTATGAATTAATCCTTAAGTCCGTAAATTTTACGGGTTTATCCCTTTCAATTCAATTCTCTTACAAATTTGGTCCTTCCCAAATTGAAATGCGTGTAAAGTGCCCTTACCCCATTTTCCTTGATTTTTAATTAGTTTTGAAATTTATTCAATACTAAATATATTTTGAAAAATAGAAAATATCATTATTATTCAAATTCCAATCTCTAACTATTATCTAAATGACTAAATCTCTTTGTTCTCTCTCTCGTTGGACGCCCACAAACCAACGCCACCAACCACCATCTAGGGGTGAGATCGGTTTAAAATCTGGACCGGTCCGAAATCCGAAATCTTAAAAAAAAACTAAGACCAAAGACCGGACCGACAAGTCCCGGTCCGGTTTGTCGGTTTTTTCGGTCTATTGGTGTTTTATACACTGTATCAAATAAAACTGGATCGGACCGAAACCCAGATTCTATAAACAACAAGGATCGAAGACCGAACCTGGTCCAGTCCTGTCCAGATCTGGTTTGGTCCGGTTCGTCGATTTTTCTATCTATCGAGTCGCATGCTCACCTCTACCACCATCACCTCTACTACCATCACCTCTACCAACGTCATTACCCGCCGCCACCACCTCCTCCGCCAGCACCATTAGCCACTAGGCTATCACCACCTCCTCCTTCTCCATTGACGACAACACTACCTATCTTATGGTTTAAATTTTACTCGTTCAATCCGATAATCACCTCCACCGACCCCATCACCGATCACCACCTTAGTTATCCCCTTAACTATTCATCGACAATACACATACCCCGATGGGGGTTCGATGACTTTAGTTACCACCTCCATCGCTCACAGTTTCGGTGACTGTAACCACTACGTACCACTGCTGATGCCAGTAACCACCACACACATATCTCTCTCTCTCTCTCAAGAACGATAAATAGTTGATGACAGTAAGTTTTTTTATTTTCCATGACTGTATGATTGTTACTAGACTCAGATTATTCTTGACATTATTTATTTTGATTTTGGGGTTTTTGATTTTTGATGCGTTATTATTTTGGGGTGTTACCAGGTTTGGTAAAACCTGCAATAACAATTTAGGCTTGAAAGTTCCAGTAGGCCATCGGTAGAAATGGTGACCAGATGTGTGCGCTGGTTGAACATTGAAACAAATCATATGTGGAATTAAAAAATAATAAATAAAAGGGTAAGGGCATATTTGTCATTTCAAGTGCATGGAACAACATTGAAAGTTTGAAACAAATTTCTTAACACAAGGATAATTGATGTATTTTTTTAAAGTTCAAGAACTATCGATAAGAAATTTGATAAACCACAAGGACCATTTGTGTATTAACTCATAAAAGAATTATGCCGGTGACAATGGGCTCCCTTGGTAGGTTGCTGGTTCATGTTTACACCAATTTGATAAATCATAGAGACTATTTTTGTAATTAATTCATTTGTTACGATGGATTATGGGATGGAGAAATTGGAGTATATGAAAATATAATAAAAGAATTAACTTAATAGTATAAATATAACAAGGATATACTAGTATGAGTTGTATTCAACGAAGTCTATGTAAAAAACATAGTTCTAAAATTTTAATATTCAATCACAGGTGATTCAGTATACAATCACATGTGAGTTACAAAAATACCACTCCTCCCAAAATTTTAAAATGCAATATGGACCATTGATGTCGTTGATCCAAAGGCTAAAATTAGTCCCGTAGGACTTTAAGTTGTGTTCAAATTAGTCAATGTAAAAAAGATAGTACTAAAATTTTAATATTCAATCACAGGTGATTCGGCATACGATGTGATTTGTAAAAGCATCATATGTGAATTACGAAAATGTCACTTCGCTCAAAATTTTAAAATGCAATCTGGACCATTGATGCCATTGATCTAAAGCCTAAAATTAGTCCCTTAGAATTATGAATTATTTATATACATAGTAAAAAAAACCAAAACACATGGCGAGGTTATAGGGAGAATACACTTCTCTTAGTGGATACGAAAAATGATAACAAAACAAAGAAAATTTACAAAATTACCATCAATTTTAATTCATAATAACATAAATGGAAAATGATGTGTGTAGCTGAAAACACATATAATAACACATATGATAGGTGCTTCTATACTTACAAATATTTAAATGAGTAAATAATAAAATAACCAACACACCCATCATTTAAGATGTTTATGAGTATGAAAACACATAAGATAAATGTTTCTGTAAACTTACATTATATTCCCAACATAAAAACAATAAAATTTCAAATAATATTAACACATACAGGTACAAAAACTATATAAATATAACAGTTGCATAATGCATATGCTAGAAACATTATCAAGTTTTCCAGGCTTTAAAGGATCTTTTGTGGCGATCTACCTGCAATATTTGTTTTTTACTTTTTTTACCTTTTTCAAATCATTTTGAAAATATTAAGGGGGTGTTTGTGTAAGGTTTTTTTTTCTTCCGGAGAGAAAAAAGTGTTTGAATTAGCTTATAACTTATGAGTTAACAAGCTTTTTTTAAAAAGATAAAAAATAATTAAAAAAAACTTTCTTAAATTAGCTTATTAATATAAAATAACCACAAAGATGGTATAAAGGTAAAAGTGTAAAATAAGTACACAAGAAAGAAAATAAGATAGTATAATTTATAAAAAATGACTTATTTTTATAAAAATAAGCTAATGATAAGCTCAAATAATCTTGTAAGCTAATAAGCCAAAAAACACCCCCTAAGTCGACGAGTCGGTGATTGTGATTGTGACTGTGATTGAATGATTGATACCGCAGTAGGTCATGAGGGGGACAGTGTTGCCGACGCAACCCAAAGGTCGAAGGGCGGGTACAGTACGACGACTTGTGGTCGTAGTAGTGAATCAACCATGGAGTAAAAATGAATAGGAGGAAGCTTTAATTCAATAGCATGTATTGCATGCAGAAAAATCGGCCATAAGATCGAAGAAATCGACGACAATATTATCATCCATGCACAGACATTGTGTTATTTGATCCTAACAAGTTGATAATGGCGTCAGTGATTTAAGTAATACCTAATTGGAAGAAGCCAAAATCGGTTGGGGGGATTTCTGTCATCTCTGATTGGGGAAAATAATAATAATGCTGCTGTCAGTGATTCGACGTTGAAAGGTATGAGGTATCAATTTCTATATCTCTGTGAATGACATAATACATCCGTAATGCATTTGTCTTTTTCTTTACCGAAATTTGGTAATTAATTAGTTAAACTTGATGATGATAGTTTCAGGTACAGAAGTTGATACCTTCCGTAAGGTTCGACAGCGATCCGGTGGTGGTGGTGGTGGTCTTGCTGTGGTGAACTTCGTGCTATTGGTGGTGGTGGTGTGAAGAGTGGCGGATTGAGCAAATGTTAGTCGGAGGAATTTCAATGGATTATCTCAGGACTTTAGTAGGTACGTACCATCTTAACCATAAACATTGAACTATAAATTTCAGTGAACTTGATCTAAGTAGGTCTACTTACTCCAACATCATTGTTCATGGAGGTAGTTGTGGTTTACATATTACATTCTTTTTGTTAATATGATTTTGGACTCTGAACGTATGTTGATACCTATATCCGTTACAAAGATTCAATGTTTATGCAACTTAATTTCAAAGATTAGACTATAAAATTCAGTGAACTTGATTAATTTCCTTCATATACGTTCTTTGCTATAATCTTATCTCCCCACCGCTTTATAAACCAGAAAAGAGTTCAAAGAGGGAGGGAGAGAGCATCAGGTTTTGAAAGTTTTTAAGAGTTTACCATGATAATTTTGCTGGTTTTTTTTCTTTTCTTTTGATGCATAGTTATATATTTTTAGAGTGTGACTGGACAGAACTCGAACGGGTTTATGACCAAACCCCATCGAAGTGCAAATAACCCTGAATCGGGAAATTGATGGGAGCTAGGCATCCAGATGTAAACACTTAATAACAGTTGAATAGTGAATAGGAGATCTCTAGCTCCTGCCAATCACTTTGGCCAAACCACTACTCCATTATGTTGATAATCTGTGAATCAATTGTTTAACCGAAGTGATTGTGAGTTGGTGCATTAAGTTTCCCAAGTAAGAATACTGAGAGTATCCTAAGATTTGCGAGGCTGATTTTTTTATGATCCAACTGGTATAATTATTAATGTATATGCAGGGGGGATCTCTATGGTTTATGAGAGCGATTTTGATTCAAACAATTCACACGTCACACGAAGAAGTATTTTAGATATCTACAACTTGGTGTTTGTCTCTCTCTTATACCTTCTGCTACTCATAAGCTATCTTAGGAAAAATAACACTAACAGATCAAGGGGAAGAAGTGGTTGGATATCTTTCTCAGCTGCGTTCTGTTGTTTCTTCATTTCGGTTTCATATCTTATTGCCGGATTATGGGCAGCAACTGCTAAAACCCCTCAATTGAATTGGTGGGTATTCATTGTTAGAGCACTAGTTTGGGTATCTCTAACATTTTCATTGCTCATAGAAAGATTCACACCAGTCAAGATTGTATCTTCTGTTTGGTGGTTATTCTTTTTCGTGTCAATTTCTATTGTTAACATCAAGAGTTTGGCAGAGCAACACGATATTGCAATCTTGGTTTTGATAGAATGGGTTTCTAGCTTCTTGTTTCTCTTATGTGCTCTAAGAAATGTAATAAACTTTATCGCCCAACAAACATTAAACCAGACATTATTCGATCCCTTATTGGCTGCTGAAACACTGGACTCAACTACAAGCCAAGCAGAAGAAGACCCAAGTTTTCTAAGCAAATTAACATTTTCTTGGGTGAGTCCGTTGCTTGCATTAGGTTACAGAAAACCATTAATTCTTGAAGATATACCATCTCTAGCACCCATAGACCAAGCAGTTATTGCCCATGAGAATTTCACTAAGGCATGGGATTCATTTCAAACGGGAAAAAACTTAAATAATGCTAACATGGTTCTTAAAACAATTGGCAAAGTTTATTCCAAAGAGATGGTTTTGTCAGGAGTATATCTGTTTCTTAGAACTATATCTGTCATCATTAGCCCGTTGTTGCTCTATGCTTTTGTTGATTACTCCAACCGCGAAACCGAAGATCTACATCACGGGCTCGTGTTAGTTGGGTGCTTGATTGTGACCAAAGCAGTTGAATCGTTGTCTCATAGACAGTTTTTCTTTAATGCAAGAAGAACGGGTATGAGAATGAGGTCGGCTTTAATGGTGAAAGTGTATGAGAAGCAACTTAAGCTTTCTAATTTAGGAAGAAAACGACATTCTACTGGTGAAGTTGTGAATTACATAGCGGTTGATGCTTACAGAATGGGCGAATTTCCTATGTGGTTTCATATCGGGTGGTGTTCTTTTGTTCAGTTATTTCTAGCTACTGGTGTCCTGTTCTCCGTGGTAGGATTAGGTGTTCTTCCTGGTTTAGTCCCTTTATTGATATGCGGGCTTCTTAATTTTCCATTTGCAAAAGCTATGCAAACTTGTCAGTTAGAATTCATGATGGCTCAAGATAAGAGACTAAGATTTACTTCTGAGATCCTAAACAGCATGAAGGTGATCAAATTACAATCTTGGGAAGAAAAATTTAAAAACTTAATTGAATCTTGTAGAGAAACTGAGTTCCGTTGGCTACGTGAATCTCAGTTCAAGAGAACTTATACAACGATTTTGTATTGGATGTCACCAACGCTTGTATCTTCATTCGTATTTTTTGGATGTATGCTTATGGGAAGTGGTTCTTTAGATGCTGCAACTATCTTTACAATTTTAGCAGCACTAAGAAGTATGGCTGAACCCGTACGAGTCTTGCCCGATGCACTTACTGCATTGATCCAGGTCAAAGTATCCTTTGACCGAATCAATTGTTTCTTAGTTGATGATGAACTGAATGATAACAAGATGAAAGAAGACCAAGAACTTGAAAATTCACACACCCGTATTAGAATACAGGACGGGAAATTCTGTTGGGATCCTGAATCACCCATTCCAACAGTTAGGAGTGTAAATCTTGAAGTAAAGTGTGGGCAAAAAGTTGCTGTTTGTGGGTCTGTTGGTGCGGGAAAATCATCTATGCTATATGCTATACTTGGAGAAATATCCAAAATTTCAGGAACCGTGAGTTCACAAATGCATTGCTTGTATTTCATAAATGGTGCTTGCATAAAAAGGTAACTAGTTTAGGTCAAATTCCAATTTCAGGTAATCAACTTTTTTTGTGCCTCAGAAAACCCTCATAACTTTCAGAAAAGGCCATGTTTCTTTTTTAAACGTGACATTGAATTGGGGGAGATGAGGCAATTAGATATCTAATACTTGATGTAAACTTTTCTCAAGTTCAAGGGTCTTTTTCAACGACAAAACTTGGTTTCTGGAAATAGAAATTTAACCAAAGTTGGTTAATATCTTTTTATGCAAGTTACCTAAGTTTTTTGTTATTTATATCAAGTTCATTTTTTTTCTTTTGCTGCTTTCAGGTGGGTGTTTCTGGATCGATTGCTTATGTTAGCCAAACATCTTGGATTCAAAGTGGGACGATTCAAGATAACATACTGTATGGGAAACCAATGGATAGAACTGAATATGAAAGGGCTATTAAGGCATGTGCTTTAGATAAGGATATCGAAGCTTTTATCCATGGTGATCTAACAGAAATAGGCCAAAGAGGGCTTAATATGAGTGGTGGCCAGAAGCAGAGGATTCAGCTAGCACGAGCAGTATACAATGATGCCGACATTTATCTTCTTGATGACCCTTTCAGTGCGGTAGATGCACATACAGCCACAACTCTGTTTAATGTAAGATATCAACTACTTGAAATGGGATTCATGTTATTAGTTTGTGTTTCTTCATTACCCTTGCTTCGTTTTTGGAGATTAATATTGTGAAGTTTGTGGTTCAGGATTGTGTTATGACTTGTTTAGAGAGGAAAACCGTTATTCTTGTCACTCATCAAGTTGAGTTTCTCTCATTGGTCGACAATATTCTGGTAATCAGGATTAGAACTTTGAGTGCTCTTAGTTCTTACACAGGTTGCTGTTATGTACGGGTGGCAATTTTGACCCATTTACTTCTAAATGAGTCGATTTGGGTTGTGTTTATCTCAAATGGATAAAAATACACTTCAAAGGAAATGGTGCAAGTGGGTCAAGCAGGTTGAAAGTCGTACAAACTCTTAATTTAAAGCATACCACCTCCTAAATAGTTTTCTTCAAAGATTTAGAGTATAAAGGAAATGGAGGTAATATACAAGAAAGCTATAAAGGAAATGTGTAACAGGTCTAATAGGTTGAAAGTCGCTTGAACTCTGTTTTTGATGTATACAATCTCCTATAATTTAAAAAATACCTGTAATAGAAAATGACGCGTTTCAACCTGCATCTGGTTGGAGTTGTTTCTGATCCACCCGACCCATCCATTCTGCCACCTCTGTATAAGTGGCTTTGAATCAGTTTTAGCGACTGTATTATATTCTTTTCTTTTAAAGGTTATGCAAGATGGCGAAATCACACAGTCAGGAAACTACAAGGAACTCTTGATTGCAGGGACAACATTTGAACAGCTTGTGAATGCCCATAAAGATGCCATCACAGGTTTAGAGCCTTCACCTTCTGAAAAGAAAACACGAAATACACATCAAACTTCGGAAGAAAGTAATAAAAGTTACACCAGTAAACGAAAAAGTGACGATCAATTAGTGAAGGGATCTGCAGGAGTTCAATTGACTGAAGAAGAAGAAAAGGAGACTGGGAATGTTGGATGGAAGCCTTTCTTAGATTATGTTGTCATCTCAAAGGGATTATGGTTTTTGTCCTTAACTGTTCTAAGTCAAGCTGGTTTTGTTGCTCTTCAAGCAGCAGCAAGTTATTGGCTAGCATTTGGCATTCAAATCCCTAAAATCACCATCATCATGTTAATTTGTATTTACACTTTGCTCTCAGCAATAAGCACTTTTTTCGTGTTTTTGAGATCATTTTTTGCTGCCCTTTTGGGATTAAAAGCCTCAAAATTGTTCTTCAACAAGTTCATAGATTCGGTTTTTGGTGCTCCCATGGTCTTCTTTGACTCTACTCCAGTCGGACGAATTCTAACAAGGGTAAGAGTTCATTAGCCTTCATCACTAGGAAACATGAAAATGAATTCCCCATAAAAGATGTAACCAACTTTGATCTGATTTATATTTTGGGTAACCAACATTTCTTAGGCTAGAAAAAAAATACCAGAGTTTCAAAAGTTTTGAGTTAAGATAATTACCTAAAAAATAGTTCAAGGAAGCCATGTCGATACCACATCAAAAGAAGTCAAGACGGTCAAAAGTTGTCAACACATTAGCTGCTACATCATTATTGTGACAGTTACCTTCTTAGATTACCTTAAATCAACACTTGTGATAGATGGTTGAACCAAATCTTTTGAGTACTTTATTGTTTCTCCTGTCCTAAGACGACTTGGTTAACTTATCAAAGTTTAGGATAGTTACTTAATATTTGGTTTGTAGGGGCCATGTGGGTGCCGCATCAGAAAAAAATCAGCACAGTCAAAAGTTACCATCAAGTGTTGACTGCGTCATTGTTTTGACGAAAACTTTTGAAAGTTGGGTTAAGCTTCAATGTTTCTTTTTTTTGGCCTATGAAGAGTTGGTTAACTAAAATATAAATTAGAGCAAGTCGGTTACTTTTTTATGCAATGAACCCCGTAAAAGAAAAGGTATCACATGTTTAATAGCTAATTTACTGTTTCCGGCAGGCCTCGTCTGATCTTAGTGTGATCGATTTTGACATACCCTTTGCATTTGCCTATGTGATTGGATCTGGTATTGAACTGCTCGCTGTGATTATCATTATGGCCTCGGTGACTTGGCAAGTTCTCATTGTAGCCATCTTCGCTATGTTGGCTTCAAAATATGCTCAGGTGAATCCTTGTTATCCTTTTTTCAGTATGTATAAATCGAAGTTAGAGGCGACAAGATGGGTGGGTTAGATACTTAGATGAGTTGGGTCACAGGTCAAAATGGGTCGGGGTAAAAATAGTTTTTTTTTTGTTTAAGTGTAAAAGTAGGCTGGGTCAGGTGGATTTGCAAGCACTTTTTGGTCCATTTTAAAAGAGATGAATAATTAATGTGTTAATTATGATTACAAAGACGATATTCTTGCAATAATAATCTTGATCTTTGAATAAAACGATTTAGGAGGTTGCATGCTTTAAAAATAGACTTTGAACATGTTTTGACCGGTTCTCTCTTTAGCTAAGTTTTATGATTTGACCAATTGTCCCGTTTGAGATTCAAATCAACCCATGCATATGTAAATGAGTTGAGGTTGAAACTATAATGTTTGCATGGGTAAAAAATTGGATGCGATGTGTGCATTGACCTGCAAAACCCTTGTGTTCCATTTTGAAAAAAAATATATAAATTAATAATGCATTAATTATGATTACAAAAACCATGTTTTTATGATACGATTCAGGAATTTGTATGCATTAAAAATAGACTTTAGGCAACTCTAGTCTAACCCGTTTTGACCGGTCCTCCCTTTAGTTAAATGATATGATTAGAACCCATTGTCCGTTGACCTGTTTGACATAAAACATAATATAAATCAACCCATGCATATTTACATGACTCAAAATTGTCACCTCTAGGCTCTAACTCAATTGCTTGCAAATATTTTTTCTTATTGTGAACCATAAAGGGATATTATCTACCAACTGCAAGGGAACTAATGAGAATCAATGGAACTACAAAGGCACCTGTGATGAACTACACATCCGAAACATCACTAGGGGTTGCAACAATACGGGCATTCAAGATGCAAAATAGATTCTTCAAAGACTACCTCAGGCTGGTGGACACAGATGCAACTACTTTCTTTTTCTCTAACGCAACCTTAGAATGGTTGGTTTTGAGAACTGAAGCAGTTTCCAACCTCACCTTGTTTACAGCAAGTTTTCTCCTGGTCTTGATACCAAAAGGATTTGTTCCTTCAGGTATGTTTGTTGTATCTACTGGTGGAAATTGGTTGTATTATGCGTAGTTTTTGATAAGGGTCAAAACAGGCCAGGTGACCCGAAATTCTTTTTCTGTTTTTCTAAAAAGGTAGTGCTGAATATGATTATAAAAACTAAATGATGACAGTAATAATCTATTTTTAGTTGTGTATTGTACTTAGAGTTGGAAAAGTGGGCGTTGGGTAACGGGTGGAAACAGGTTGGGTCTAAGCACTTCTTTCCAAGTACTTAAGTCTGTTGAATATGATTACGGCAAATGAGTTATTACAGTAGTAATCAAAATGTTTTTAAAACAACGATTTCAGAGGTAGGAGATAGAATACACCTGCATTTCAACCATGAATATGTAAATTGTCAAAATTTCCACTTTTTATGGTAAGGATCAACGTGGGTATCAAAATGGAGTGGGTTGACGCAAAACACTTTTGTCCAAGTTTTTAAGGTGTTAAATATAATTACAAAAAGTAAATTATAACAATCATAATCCATATTTTAAATAAAAACTTTAGGAGTTCATGTGCATTAAAACTACACTTTTTTGTGACTTTTGTTCCATTTGACTTGTTAAAAATAAAAGATAATCAACTCGTATGTATTCAAAGACAACCCATATTAATATCATATTTTCTTTTGTAGGGTTGGTGGGCCTATCTTTTTCTTATGCACTCACACTGACGGGTACCCAAGTGTTTTTGACTAGATGGTATTGTAGCTTAGCCAATTACATTATTTCAGTAGAACGAATAAAACAATTCATGCACATTCCACCCGAGCCACCATCAATTGTGGAGAATAACAGGCCCCCATCATCTTGGCCTTCCAAGGGTAGAATACAGTTTCAGGATCTCAAGGTAAAAACCTACTTTTTCTAGCAATGCATCAAGATTATGGTGCCAATGCTTTCAAAGCTATATACAACTACTTAGAGGTCTTACTAGAGGTCGCATTTTTGACCAATTTATTTATGAATAGTTGATTTAGGTCTTGCTATATATCAAATAAGTCAAAGCGAACATTATATAAAAGGGGACGGTTCAAACAAGTTGAAAGTCGCCCAAAGTCTATTTTCAAAGTATATGGACTTATTTAGAGATTAGATCATTGTAATTATAATTAACATAATCCTTGTTTGTATCCTTTCTTTTTCTAAAATATGGACAAAAAAGTGTTAGGAAGTCAACCCCAAATAGCGTGGCCCATTTTGACATATACTTATAATATGAATGAATCAATTTGGTTCATCTTTTATATCTTCTTCAAAAGGGATTTCCCACTTTAGCAGGTTCCTGGGAAAGTCGAGCTATACTCTAATGTAAGTGGCCTAAGCATTTACGTGGCAATTTCCTATACTCCCCCGGTCAACTAGGATGTTGGCACCTAGTGAGGATTGAACCCGGATTTCTTTTGAGACTTCCTAGGGATCCTACCACCAGGTCATCTTGAGATGATTGGCTCATCTCTTATATCAGAAGTATCAAATCAACAAATCAGCTAAAAGGAAAATGTTTCACGTTGTAAAACCCAATTTTTATTTTTAATGCATCATCCTCCAAAACCTTTTTATTCTAAAATTTAAATTATTAATTTTTAACAACAAACTTACACACCCATATACTCTATACCTTTGTCCTAGTAGGGACTTGGTTGAGGAGCACCTTAAATACACCAGCCGAGATACAAATAGACCTTTGGCCCCCTTTTTTATATGATTATCATAACAAACTCATTCTGTATCTATGTTTTTTTATAAAATGGGCAAAAAAGTGCTTGGAGGTTTACCAATCCGGCTAGGCCCATTTTGACCCGTACTTAAAAAATATCCCATTATGTAAATCCACTCATTTGACCAGTTTTAGAACTTACTTAATATGGGTTTGTGATTTCAGTTGAGATATCGTCCAAACGCACCATTAGTTCTTAAAGGGATCACTTGCATATTCAAAGAAGGGAGTAGAGTAGGCATCGTTGGAAGGACCGGAAGTGGCAAGACTACACTAATAACAGCCTTGTTTCGTTTGGTAGAGCCGGATAGTGGGAGAATTCTTATTGACGGGCTAGATATTGGCTTGATGGGCCTTAAAGATCTCAGGATGAAACTAAGCGTCATCCCACAAGAACCCACCCTTTTTAAGGGCAGTATTCGTACAAATCTAGACCCGCTTGGACTTTATTCTGATGATGAGATATGGAAGGTAACAAAAATTTGCATTGAAATTCATATATCTATACATTATGCAATAATGCTTATAGTGTTAAAATAAATTTACAGGCATTAGAGAAGTGTCAGCTTAAAAGTACCATCAGAAATCTTCCAAATTTGTTAGATTCTTCAGGTGAGTCCATATATACGGATATCCTACTATGGGAGAATTTCCGTTTGAGTAAGCATCTGATTATTGTGACTTGAAGTCATAATAACCAGTTTTAGTGTTTGGATAAACTGATTATATATGATTATGACAAATAACCAGTTCTTAATAGTACTGTTAAAACATTTTGCATTTGCGTTATAATAACCAGTCTTAGAATTTGCATATCGTACCTTTCTTTTACCCATATTCATATTAGAATATTTTTAAGGATGATAATAATAATTATAATATTTTAAATTTGAATACTTTAGCAATTTAACAATATATAAGAATTTCTGTGGTGTTCATTTCATTACTAGTTCCTTAAATAATCAAAATTTGTCAAGACACTTCAATAATTCTTTTAAAGGAGTTTTTCCCGGTTAGGGCTCCTCTTGGGGGTGTCGAGTCTTTGACTCAGATGTACGCGGTCTAACTAGTTTTACTCGTAGCCGTTTCCTAAGCATCGCCATCCCTAATTGAAACATAGTGAGACTCGAACCTTTGACCTCCCTTATGGGGGGCTAGTGCTTTACCCACTAGACCTCCCCTATAGGGGGTAGACACTTCAATAATTATAAGGGTAAATTGCACGAATATACAATAAACTATATGTTTTTTAATCATTCTATACAATGAACTTTTTAAAAAAAAATTGTACAATCAATTTTCATAATTATCCAATTGTATGCAAGTTGTTAAATACAATGTGAACTATTAAAGAGTTCATTGTTACAATGGTAACTAAGTCAAGACACAAAAAAAGTTGTTTGCATGCAATGAGATAATTTTGAAAATTGATTGTATTTTTTAAGAATTAAATGTTGGTTGTATACAATAGTAACTAAGACGAAGTTCATTGTATTTTCATGCAATTTATCCTAACTATAATTTAAATCTAGACAATAAAAACGCATCAAAAAGTTATTTAGTGTGTTTGATGTCAGATAATGAGTCTCAAAACATACATCCAAACGCCTCTGGTTGAATTCAATACAAGACTTGACCATTAATTTTGGTGTAGTCTTCAATGTCAGATAATCAGTCTCAAAACATACATCCAATGATCCAAACACCCGTGGTCGAATTTAATACAAGACTTGACCATTAATTATTATTGTTGTTGTTGACGTTGTTATTGTTATTGTTATTGTCATTGTGTTTGTTATTGTTATTGTTATTATTATTTTTGTTTTTATAGTGAGCGATGAAGGAGAGAATTGGAGCACCGGTCAAAGACAACTATTTTGTTTAGGAAGAGTATTACTGAGGAGAAACAAAATCCTAGTACTTGATGAAGCGACTGCTTCCATTGATTCGGCAACAGATGTCATTCTACAAAGAATCATAAGGGAAGAATTCTCGAGTTGCACTGTCATAACCGTTGCTCACAGAGTTCCAACAGTTATAGACAGTGACAAGGTCATGGTTCTCTCTTTCGGTATAATTCACCTCCTACATTGTTCAAATGAAATAATTTTATGCATTAGAGGTGGCAAATGGGCTGGCTGGGCTGATAATGGGTTGCACGGCAAAACAGGTTAGGTCGACAAATTAATATCTTTAATTTTTTCCAAAAAAATAAAATAAAATAAATACAATAACGCTTAATTTATTGCTTCTTCCACCAAAATATGTGATTTCATCTTATGTAACACATTAATTTTCTTTTACCATGATTTAACAAGCTTTTATCCCATTAACATATAATAATGTAAATGACCTGCTGGAACTAAGAAAAACTATGATGTGACCCCGTATTTTAACTACTGGTAAAAAGTTGCATTAAATATGATGGTCACGTAATACAAGTTTGTTATAAATATTTATTACATCAAATGACAAAAATACGAAAGTTTGTTACATTCAAATGTAGTAAATCCATTAACAATATATAATAATCTAATTATTTGAATATATTATTTATGAGATTGTATGCAGGATGCACTAGTAACACACTTTGTATGACTTTCAACCTATTTGTTTTATTTTACCCATCTGAGATGACAATAAAAACAACCGAAATCAATTTATAAGTAAATGGTTCGAAATTGCCACCTCTCGTTATAAATGAATTAAAAAAAGGAACTAAACTTATTGATTTATAGGGAAAATGGTGGAGTATGACGAGCCCTCAAGGCTTATGGAGACTGATTCTTTCTTTTCCAAGCTTGTCGCAGAATACTGGTCCAGTTGTAGAAGGAACTCTGAAAACATTTGAAGACTTTCTACAAATTAATTTTCAGCTCTAGCTCAAATAATTTTCTAATTCTAGTATTTGAGTTCGACTTTAATAGTTATTAATTTTCAGGCTCGTGCTCGATGATTTTATGATATTGTATGATCTAGAATTCGTGCTTGATGTTATGTTAGTAGCTTTTAAGCACTGGTCAAAGACAACTGTTTCATTATTAATGTAAGTTTGTAGAGTTACAACTCGATCAAAAGTTAAAACCAATTGAATATGAGGTGGAGTAGCCAAATACCCTTATTAACGCATATTATAAATTCACATGGGACATTACTCAACAATTCACATTGGAAAAATGATTCTTCCAAATTTATATCACAAGTTCTCTTTGGTTTGTTAAGTGACAAACGATTAATGTTATAAAAATTAGTCATTTAATATTTTACGTGTTTTTAATTTACATAATGATATCCTATCTCTTACTCGTATATCTATTATAAAACGTGATCTTATCTTGGGGCTAAGGCTCCTTCTTCCATAGGAACTTCATTTATTAAAAAAAAAAACAAGCTTATAATTCGATGCTTAATTGTTATAGTTGTTGCAATAGAACTGGACATTTGGTTTTCGATAGAATTATCATCTGTGTGTGTAAGTATATAACGTATCTTATGTATGTGGGAGGTTCAAATGAGAATAGATATTTAAATGAGAATGAGAGACTTAATCCCGACCCTTCATTTGATGTGCTTGGATGGTCTACATTTGGCCTTCATTTTATTTATTACCCAACCATGAATTGCAACAGATGAACTACGACCTTTAGATCTACTAGATCGGCATCTAATTGATGGACAAGATTTGTTCTCTCATTCTCACCTAAATATTAATTTTCACAATAACCCTCATTTATCATATATAAACAAATTATGTTACGTATAAATCATCTCTTATACATAAACTTAAAAAACACACTTAAGATTAGTATCCTATAACTTTCCATTGACTAAAAAGACTTATCTTCGATCCTTTTAAAAAATAAAGGTTGTAATTAATTAACAATTCATAGACGCAACTCGCAAGGGGATGCAAGAAGCCCAAGGGGAAGGAGACGAGAAGTGTGGTTTGGAGTTGTGACATATATATTTTCTTTTTATATATATTTTATCCATGAATTTATGTGGCAATTATTAAGTTTGTACGTAGGGCTCTAACTTAAAACCCAATGTGTAACGATACTAACTCAACCGTAATAATATTTCACTCGAAAACAAGTTCAAACTTGCAAACGCAAAATTCGCACGTTCTTATGATCGAACACGTTCAAAAGTGTCGACTTCACAAACAAATAAGAATTTATTGCCATCCATATCACATTAATTAGCAATTGTGTCATCTATGACACAACGCCTACGTTAAACCTCTAGATAGAACATATATGTGTAAAAAACATATAGGCGTACGTTTGTTTTATTCGTACAAGACTATATTTATTTGGACTCATAATCAAATACTATTAATGCAACTTACGTTTACACTTCATTCTAGTAAATTAAGTTTTGGAACACATGTCTCAAAGTAATAGTAGGTAAGCAGATTCTAGGATTTCTAGGGTACCATAAAGCTTCATTTTTTGTGCTAGATTAGAACGTCACTTGATGTACAAAACATATTCTCACTACCCCACATGAATCTTTTAGTTGGTTTTTTTAACAGTAAAATTCACACACCGTAACCTTTCCTAACTTACATATTTGTTTACTACGAGATTTGAACACACAACGTTGAAAATATATAATGCATCTAATACCATTGGGTTATAAGTATTGGGTAACATTTTAGGTTGGTTAAAAAGAGTAATGGAGCCCCCCGGTGTGGTGGGGACTGTGGGAATGAAAATCTAACATGATGATATGATGGAGAGTGATAGAGAGTGACCACTCCTCCTGCTCTTATAGTTATTGCAATTTGTTGAGTAAATTACCAGGTATATGCCCAAAGAGTGGTAATTGGGTACACGATACAAAATTATACCGGGTGGATCTAAGCAATCGAAATGGGTTGACCTGCTGGCAATTTTAATAAATAGTTTGTGTTCCGATTGTTTTGTAGATAAATTATTTCAACTCATGCTGATAATACTACTTGAATGGTGGAGGCTTTTAATAAAACTCTAGAGGCATAAATTCAAATCCTATTAGAGTGAATGGAGTGAACTAGTGAAGGGGTGTAAGAGGCATGGTGGAACCGTGGAAGGGAGGACGGCGTGATGAGGAGAGTTGGCCACACCCTGTGTAGTTGTAGCTTTGTTGTGGAAAATACCACACAAGGAGAAGCAACGTGGTGATGAGGGAGGTGGACTGCATCAACTTTTCCCTTTTCTTCTTCTTTTCTTTTTTTCTTGATTTTTGATCGGCTAATAGTTGTATGCGAGTCATAGAATAATATTTTTATGAGAAGTATTTGGAAGTAGGGGTGTAAATGAGTCAAACTTTTATCGAGTAACTTAAGCTCGAGTCAAACTTTATCGAGTTCAAACCCCAAAAAATGAGCTCGGATTATATAACAAGTTGAGTTCGAGCTTCAAAGAGCTCGACTCGAATTTTTATCGAGCTTTGTCTATATTTTGATTAATTTGGTTTTTGAATTTACCTTTTTAATATTATTTCGAGCTAATAATATATATTGTCAAACCGAGCTTGAGCTCCAACTATAAAAACTCATCGAGCTATGGAGCCGAGCTTAAGCTTGATTCAACTCGTTTACACCCGTATTTGGAAGTAATCACACCATAAATGAGTGGTGGAAGCGAAAAACTAATATGACGATGTTAAAAAGATCAAATAAAAACATATCTTGTTGCTTATAATAAAAAGTTCATAGTCTATGTGTGTCCGAGTTAAGATTTAGTTTTTTTAACAATTAAAAGACCATGTTCAGATTCGATGATACCAAAATGCTAACCTTAATCTATCTCGACCTAAATTGCCACTCCTGTCTAGTGAAGCAACATAAACTCTAGTTTTTTCACTCTGATACGAAAGTTTTTCGGGCATTTCTTTTCTTCAAAAACTTAAATTTTCAATATATATATATATGGGCAAATTGCCAAGAAACGTAACATAAATATTGAAATTTTCCAATAAAGGTAACGTCAATTTTTTTGGGTCAAGAAAGGATTCTAAATTTCAATTTCTAACATTAAAGGTAACCAATTACCGTTGTAGCAGGTAACGGGTTAACTTGATGACGTGGCTAATTTTTATATTATGCAAATTGACAAAAAAGATAACATAAATATCAAAAATTGTCAATAAAGGTAATGTTCATTTTTTCTAGACCAGTAAAGGATGATGAATTCCAATTTGAAACAAAACATCATGTTTGGATCTAGGTTCATGTTCGTGTTCTTGTATGTGTTTTCTCTTTCCTTTATATAATAATAAAATATTTAAAATTAAAATAATATTACATCATTTTCGAATATTATATTTGAAATATATTATGTTGGTACTTTGACATTTGACTATTTGCAGTTGGTATTTTGATACTTTAATATCTTATATTAGCTTTATAATTGTATTAAATGAACGTAAACAAAATTTGAAGTTTAAAATTCGATTCAAATTGAAACGAACATCAAATTTGAAGTTCGAATCAAACCAAAATAAGTAATGAATTCTAAAGTTTAAATCGAAAAATATCATATTTGAAGTTCGTATCAAAACAAAGAAAGAGTACCAGTATTGGAAAATCGAAAAAATACTCGTCGAATACATTTGGCTGAAATGGGTCGACCCAAAACATGACCGATTAATAAACGGTTAAAATGGGTTGACACGAACACAGTAACAAAAACTCGTTGTAAATTGTCAGCATACCCTTTTTTACTACAGATTGAAATTTATCATCCTTTTTTTTACTTCAAAAATTAGACATTACCTTTATTGGCAAATTTGGACAATTTTAACCTGCTGACTAAGCGCTCAGCAGGTCATTCAGGTCACCATTCCCCTTTTTGTTAGAAATTAAAATTTAGAATCCTTTCCTGGCTGAAAAAAATTGACATTATCTTTATTGTTAAATTTCAATATTTATATTACCTTTTTCGGCAATTTACCCTATATATATTTACCGTTCATTTTGGATAATGGAATTCATAGATGAAGAGCGTGAGGGGATTGAGTGTGACAAGATGCATATAAGGAATTCATGGGTGGACAATCCAATTGATGGAGGGGGAATTGGACGGCTAAGATTGGTTCTCGCAGTGACCCCACCTTATATAACATCTATTTATAAATCTATGTGTACAAAGTTAGTGAAATCTCGTTTTGAAAGGAACCTTTTATCCAGTTTTAATAAGGGTATATATAAAATTAATCCTAACCCATTCAGATGTTTGAACATGGTTTCATCTTTTGAACAAAAAAAGGAGCTCCATCTAAATGCTTTTGTTTACCCTCCTGATAAACCACATATCTAATTCACCAACTTTTAGACAAAATTACCTAACCAGAAAATGACAAAAATATTGACAACACCATAGCCCACAATAATTATAAGAAGTTAAGAACCACAAAAGTTATAGAGTTTATAGTAATCAACAATATTATAAGAGTATAAATCCAATATAGTAGTTGAGGGGCACTACAATCTTATAATATGAACTATTCATACAGAAACATTTAATGTTTTCCTGGTAGAGGATTCAAGCGATTAACAGCGATATCCGAATGGCTTCTCTAAGGAGCTCTCATGGTACCTAGCTTCATCTTCCCTTTCAAACTAAAACTATCTTGGCCAAATTTAAATGTTTGCAGAGATTATTATGATTCTCATTTTGCAGCATGCATGCAACTTTTTAGTACCTAAAACAAAGAAACTAACACTGATACAGTGATTAAGTATTACTTCTATTAACTGGTAATCTATTTGCAGGGAGAAGCCATATGATTGATGAGGCTGATTTTACTTTGAATTCACCAGCTACTCAAAGAAGTATCTTTGATGCTCTGAATTTGGTGCTTCTTGTTCTTTTCTACCTGCTGCTACTATTATGTTATCTAAGGAAAAATAACACCAGCAGATTCAGGAAAAGTGATTGGATATCGGAGTCAGTAGCGTTTTGTTGTTTTCTGACATCCATATCATATCTTGTTACTGGTTTATGGGAAGCAACTGATGTAAACCAAGACTTTGATTATAAGAATTGGTGGGTGGTCATTGTTAGAGCATCAGTATGGGTATCTTTGATGGTTTCATTGCTCATAGAAAGATTCAAATCTGTGAAGATTCTAGCTTCTGTTTGGTGGGTTGTCTTTTTTGGGTCAATTTCTTTTGTGAACATCGAAAACTTGGCAGAAAAACGCATCTTGAACCTAGTAATCTTAGAATGGGCTGTTAGCTTCTTGCTTCTCTTATGTGCTTTGAGAAACTTAACACATTTCATCACTCGATATACACAAAGCCAAACCTTATTCGAGCCCTTATTGGTTGATGAAACTGTGGAGCAGAATACCAGCCAACTAGGAGAACCTAGTTTTGTGAGCAAATTGACATTTTCTTGGGTGAACCCATTGCTTGCTTTAGGTTACAAAAAAACATTAGTTCTTGAAGATATTCCATCTCTAGAATCTGTAGACCAAGCAACCCTTGCCCATGAAAAATTTACAAAAGCATGGGATTCGCTTCAAACAGAAAAAACCTCAGGCAAGCCTAACATACTTCCTAAAGCATTAGCCAAAGTTTATTTCCAGGAGATGGTTTTATCAGGAGTTTGTGCCTTACTTAGGACAATAGCCGTTGTGGCTAGCCCATTGTTACTCTATGCCTTTGTCAACTATACAAACTGTGAAACTGAAGATTTACATCAAGGACTTCTATTAGTAGGGTGCTTGATTGTAGTCAAGGTAACCGAATCACTCACTCACCGACAGTTTTTCTTTATTGCGAGAAGAACGGGAATGAGGATGAGGTCAGCTTTAATGGTGGCAGTTTATGAGAAGCAGCTTAAGCTTTCTAATTTAGGAAAAAAGCGACATTCTACCGGTGAAGTTGTGAATTACATAGCGGTTGATGCTTACAGAATGGGTGAATTCCCCATGTGGTTTCATGTAGGTTGGACTTCTTTTATTCAACTATTTCTAGCTATTGGTGTCCTTTATTATATAGTAGGATTAGGTGTTCTTCCTGGTTTAGCACCTCTAATCCTATGTGGGCTTCTTAATTTGCCATTTGCAAAAGCAATTCAAAAGTGTCAGTTGGAATTCATGGTGGCTCAGGATAAGAGATTAAGATCCACTTCTGAGATCCTAAACAATATGAAGGTCATCAAGTTACAATCTTGGGAAGAAAAATTCAAAAATTCAATTGAATCTTGCAGAGAAATCGAGTTTCATTGGTTGCGCGAAGCACAGTTTAAGAAGGTCTACGGTACCATTCTGTATTGGATGTCACCAACACTAGTTTCTTCATTTATACTTTTTGGATGTGTGTTTTTGGGAAGTGCCCCTTTGGATGCTGCCACTATTTTTACAATTTTAGCAACATTAAGGACCATGTCTGAACCAGTAAAGGTGTTGCCTGAAGCGATTTCTGCATTAATCCAGGTTAAAGTGTCCTTTGACCGAATCAATTCTTTCTTGGTTGATGATGAACTTAAAGATAGCATGATGAAAAACAACCAATATTCTGAAAATTCAGATGCCCGTATTAGCATACAAAGTGGGAATTTCACTTGGGATCCTGAATCACCCGCACCAACACTTAGGAATGTAAATCTACAAGTAAAATCTGGACAGAAAGTTGCAGTTTGCGGGTCCGTTGGTGCTGGAAAATCGTCTTTGTTGTATGCTATACTTGGAGAGATGTCCATAACTTCAGGAACCGTAAGTTGACATATTTGTTATCTTTGTTCAATTAAGTTAATTATATTTTTGGTCCCTGTGGTTTGTTGGTTTTTACGGTTTAGTCCCTAACTTTTCATTTTTAAGGATTTGGTCCCTAAATTCCCAAACCTCTTACGACTCTAGTCCTGATCAAACTAAAATGACCAAATTGCCCATGTCCTTAATTTTTTATACATTTTCTCCCTTTTAATTTATTTTTAAATTATTTTAGAAAAATAAAAAGACGAAAGATAAAGTTGATTTTCTTTCATAATTTTGAAAAACTTAAAATATCAAACTCATCTCTTACATCTCTTTCTCTTCTTTCCCTCTCTCGTGCTGCAACACCACCGCCACAATCACCTACACCGGCATCACCATCAACACTGTGGGTGATGACAATCGTGGAGATGATGGTGTAAAGCCACCATTGTATCATCAAAAACCAACGCCATCAACACCACACCTACCCTACTTGTGAAAACCCCTTGTTAAATCTTGTCACCGTACTTGGTCATTGTCGGTAGCAACTTGCCTAAGCTCCCTTTGAGGAGAAATTCCAAAGCACGCAACGATGGTTCTCCGGTTACTCCGATGTCTCTATAGACGGTCATCATGTATCGTTTGTTTGTAGTCTTCTTGTCGACCTATAACCCCATCCTTCTCCCATCCAATTATCAAACACAACTTTGTTGTTGGTCCTCTAAAGTTGTAAGAGGTTTGTTAATTTAGGGACCAAATCCGTAAAAATAAAAAGTTAGGGACCAAAACTGTAAAAACTACCAAACCATAAGGACCAAAAATGTAATTAACTCTTTAATTTATAAACAACTAATTGCATGAAAAGGTAACCAAGTTTACCAGATTCCTATTTCGGGTAACCAACTATTTGTCCCTAAAAGAAGCCTCAAAGTTTTATAACTTACTATACAGACCATGTTCTACAATTTTTTACATGATACTGAATTGGCGGGCGATTAGATATGTAGCACCTCTAGTCAAATTTTTTTGAACCTGTGAAGGTTTTCCTGTGACCAAATGAAGATGGTTACCCAAAATAGGAATTTAATTGAACTTGGTTAAGTACTTTTTATGCAATTTGTCTATTTCATAAATGCATGTTAATTTATGTAATTTATCTGAATTACATTGTTATTATTTTATTTTATTTGCTTTCAGGTGGATATTTCTGGATCAATTGCTTATGTTAGCCAAACATCTTGGATTCAAAGTGGGACAATTCAGGATAACATATTGTATGGGAAACCCATGGACAGAAGTAAATACGAAAAGATCATAAAGGCGTGTGCTTTAGATAAGGACATTGAAGCTTTTAGCCATGGAGATCTAACCGAAATAGGTCAGAGAGGGCTTAACATGAGTGGTGGTCAGAAGCAAAGAATTCAACTCGGGCGAGCAGTATACAATGATGCTGACATATATCTTCTGGATGATCCTTTCAGTGCAGTAGATGCACACACTGCAGCAACTCTGTTTAATGTAAGATTTCAAATTCTTGTAATGGGACTCGTGTAATTAGTTTGGATTTCTTAGCTACTTTATTTTCATTACTAGATATTAAATTTTAATTTTTATGCTTCAGGATTGTGTTATGACTTGTCTTGAGGGCAAAACCGTCATTCTTGTCACTCATCAAGTGGAATTTCTCTCATCAGTTGACAATATTTTGGTAAAAAAATATATTAGACATTATGGATATTATATATTGCTTCCAATCAATTTAACCAATTGTATTTTTCTTCTTCTTCTTCTTTTAAAGGTTATGCAAGATGGGCAGGTTACACAATCAGGAAACTATGAGGATCTCCTGATGGCAGGGACAGCTTTTGAACAACTTGTGAATGCACATAAAGATGCCATTACAGGCTTAGAATCCTCATCTCATGAAAATAAAAGTGAACATAAAGTAGGAAATAAGCATCAAAGCATGGAAAACACAGATAAAAGTTACCTCAGTAGAGAAAACAGTGAGGATAACATACTGACAAAGGGCTTAGCAGGAGCGCAGTTGACAGAAGAAGAGGAGAAGGAGACCGGGAATGTTGGATGGAAAGCTTTCTTAGATTATGTCATCATCTCAAAAGGATCATGGTTCTTCTCTTTGTGTGTTTTATTTTATGCTTGTTTTTTCGGTCTTCAGGCAGCAGCAAGTTATTGGATAGCATTTGGTATTCAAATACCTAAAATCACCACCATCATGTTGATTTGTGTTTACACTTTGGTTTCAACCACAAGCATCTTCTTTGTGTTTCTAAGATCACTTTTTGCTACCCTTTTGGGATTAAAAGCCTCCAAATCGTTTTTCAATAAGTTCACCGATTCGGTCTTTAGTGCTCCCATGGTCTTCTTTGACTCTACTCCAGTTGGGCGAATTCTGACAAGGGTAAGAGTTCATTGCCCTGTCTTAGTTGGAAACAGGGAAAAAGAAAGGGAAAATTGCACCACTAAATATTCAACTTATCCTGATTATCATTATATGTATTGTACTTCAAAACTTTCTTTCAAAAATCAGGTAACTAGATACTTTACTGACATGGCAGCCATATACGTTGCCACATCATTATCAATCAACCAATTTCAGGTGGTTTGATACACAAAAAAAAAGTTTTGAAAGTTGATTACACGCAAAGAACGTTTTGAAGTATGATACTTACAATTACAAGAAGGTCATGATGTGAGTACTTAACCAACTTCAATTAAATATATTTTGAAAGTTGATTACATACAAAAGAAAGTTTTGATGTATGATATAGTTTGGTACAGTTTTTCGAAAAACAAAAGGGTATAATACAACATATTTCGTAACTAATCTATTGTTCATGCAGGCGTCTTCTGATCTGAGTGTGATTGATTTTGACATACCCTTTTCGTTTGCCTATGTGGTTGGTGCTGGTATTGAAATACTCGCCACGATTGGCATTATGGCCTCAGTGACCTGGCCAGTTCTCATTGTAGGCATCTTCGCTATTGTGGCTTCAAAATACGCTCAGGTGAATCCTGATTATCTTTTACACAATAGACAAATGTTAAAATTACTGTGAATAATGCATTTGAGTTAGAATGCAAATGATTGATTAAACCAAAGTAACTGTTGAATGAAAAGATTAGTTTACTTTCAAGATATAGCTTCTCTCCCAACATCACATACACATGTTAAGCAATTGCCCAAAAAAGGAAAACTACACTAAACTGTATGTATCGTGATTCCAAAACTTTATTTTATATATGTTGGGTGACCCGAGACTGGTTGATTCATGATGTGGCACTGGTTTGGTGACATGGCGATGGCATGGTTGCCATGTTAACAAATATGTGTGGTTACCCAATCTTTAAGTCACTGGATACTTACTAATTATCAGTCATATGTGGTTAAGCCTGTATACTGGCATAACAGCTTTTTCTGAACTCCAGGGATATTATCAGTCATCTGCAAGGGAACTAATGAGAATCAATGGAACCACAAAAGCACCTGTGATGAACTATGCATCTGAAACATCACTAGGAGTTGCAACAATAAGAGCATTTAAGATGCAAGACAGGTTTTTCAAAGAATTTCTCAACCTTGTAGATACAGATGCAAGCACTTTCATTTTCTCAAATGCAACCCTAGAATGGTTGATTTTGAGAACAGAAGCTTTTTCAAACCTCATTCTGATCACAGCTGGTTTTCTCTTGGTTTTCATACCAAAAGGTTTTGCGTCTTCAGGTATATATGTCTTTATGATGATATTCACTACGGTTTCCATTTGTCTAAAGAAAACAATCTTAACTCAGTGAACCTTTATAGGGTTGGTTGGCCTCTCTCTTTCTTATGCACTGGCATTAACGGGGGCCCAAGTGTTCTTTACTAGATGGTATTGTAGCTTGGCAAACTACATAGTTTCAGTAGAACGAATCAAACAATTCATGCACATCCCACCAGAACCACCATCAATTGTGGAAAACAACAGACCACCATCATCTTGGCCTTCCAAGGGAAAGATACAGTTTCAGGATTTAAAGGTAAAAGCATATTTTATTCGGCTACTGGAATATGCATCAATATTATAGCACCAATGTTGTCGAAACTATAAAACTACTTGGGAAACTTACTAGAGGATTTGGACCAAGTCGATTTGGGTTGTGTTTGTTTCAAACAGGGCAGATAAAAAAAAGTTACTAAAAGAAAATGGTTCAAATTGGGCCGAATAGGTCTAATGGTTGAAATTCGTAAGAAGTCTAATCTTAATGCAATACAACCTCCTACATCATTTTAATTCCAAACTTTTAGATTATTATTATAAGATACTGTTTTTTAATCATAATTAACACACTCCTTACCTATTATTTTTATTATTAAAAAAGTGACAAAAAAGTGTTACGAGGTCAACCCAATCTAGTCTGACCTGTTTTGACAAGTCACCAAAAAATGAACTGTTTTGATCTTAAGTCCATTTTTAATGGGAGTTGATTTGTGCACCACAATTTTTTGCCATACATAACAAAAAGTATATGTTTGGACTATAATACCCTTGAATATGTGGTTGAGAAAAATAGGTACCGGGTTTTATAGGGCTATAAAAGTCATGATTGTTGTGTAAGGCAAAAATGTGTAGTGTATAAATCACCTCCCATTTTTAATACATAGTACTTCTTAAATGGTTTTATAACGAGATATAGGTCTTAACAATAATAATATTGTTTTTGTAATCATAATTAACACGCTCCTTATTCATTATTCTTTTCCAAAAAGGGGATAAAATGATTGTTACTTTGACTTAATGTGACCCAGCCCAGTTTGTTTTTACCAGTACTTAAAAAAATGAAAACCACCAACCTTGTCACCTCTAGATCTTATTAAATGTTTATGGGTTTTGATTTCAGTTGAGATATCGTCCCAAAGCACCACTAGTTCTTAAAGGGATAACTTGTACATTCGAAGAGGGGAACAGAGTAGGCATTGTTGGAAGGACAGGAAGTGGAAAAACAACACTGATAACAGCCTTATTTCGTTTGGTTGAACCTGAAAGCGGAAAAATTCTTGTAGATGGGCTAGACATTTGCCTTATTGGCCTTAAAGATCTCAGGATGAAGTTAAGTGTCATCCCCCAAGAACCAACTCTTTTTAAGGGAAGTATTCGAACGAACTTGGATCCTCTTGGACTTCATTCTGATGATGAGATATGGAAGGTAACCAAACCATCTACATTGATCTTCATATATTGATACTACATGTGGCAAATAGGCAATTTGACCTGTTTACTTCTGAATGTGTTGATTGGGTAGTGTTTTTTCTCTAACTAGTCATACAAGTAGAGAATTTAATATAATTTAAAAGAAAATATGTTTAATGAATTAAAATCGTCCAAAATGTGTTTTAACGTGTAATAACTCTTAATCATGTTATATATTTTTAGATTATATTTGATGCATTAGTTACTCATTTAAAGAAAAACTATGACAAAAACCGTTCTTGTCACCCTAACCCCACCTACCTGTATCAGCTCGCATAAAAAGTACTCATTTTGACCTATTACCCAACCCATTTATCACCTCTAATCTATAAAATAAAAATGTCCATGGTTCTGATGGATTTCCAGGCATTAGAGAAGTGTCAGCTAAAAAATATCATCAGAGGTCTTCCAAATTTGCTAGATTCTTCAGGTGAGTCAGTTTTATAGGATTATCATACTAATCGGATCTAGTATAAGACTTAAATCCCACTGTTTATTCGGTTTTCTTAGTGAGTGATGAAGGAGAAAACTGGAGTGCTGGACAAAGACAACTATTCTGTCTTGGAAGAGTATTACTCAAGAGAAACAAAATCCTGGTACTCGATGAAGCGACTGCTTCCATTGATTCAGCCACAGATGCAATTCTACAGAGAATTATAAGGGAAGAATTTTCGAGTTGCACTGTCATAACTGTGGCTCATAGAGTTCCAACTGTTATAGACAGTGACAAGGTCATGGTTCTCTCTTACGGTATGCTGCAGCTCCCACATTGTAAAATTTTGAACAAAAATAAAAATTCATGCTTATTATTACGAACTAGAAATATATAATGTGTTAAATATGACCGAAGAATTATATTATTACAATAATAATTTATTTTAAAATTAAAAAAAGCGGTTTAGAAGGATGTAAAGATTTATAAATACACCATAGGCAACTATAGCCTGATGAACCAACCATGTCGATTTGTAGGGAAACTGGTGGAATATGATCAGCCTTCAAAGCTAATGGAGACTGATTCTTTCTTTTCCAAGCTTGTAGCAGAATACTGGTCTAGTTGTAGAAGAAACTCTGTTCAGAGTTTTAGTGACTTCCAGTTATAGCGACATGTTCAAAAAAAATGATGATCATTAGACCAGGATGGAATAAGGTATTTCTTTTCCTTCTTTGTTACTTCCTAATAAACATGTCCAAAGTTTTTTTAGTATATTATATCTTAACCCCTTAAATTTAGCACTTCCTGATAATTTAACCTCTAAACTTCCTTTTCAATCATTTTAATCTTAAATGTCCTAAAACTGCTTGTTTAAAAGTTGACCTATAACAAGAGTTAAATGCAATACCGAAGCTTATCAGCTTAGCTACACGCTATGTTTGGTCGGAACTTGCAAAATCATTTCAGCACTTGTTGATGCTTGTTTGTTCAGCATTTCCTTATGATGCTCACCCATCTTCATATGTGTTCTCTAAGTAGTTATCCGTTAAAGAACCGTAAGTAACCAACTTTGACAGCGATTAGCATCAAAATATATAACCGTTTTTTGGTGACAATAAATAAATAAAATCAACTTGGATTTAGATACATTATAAAACAATTTTCTGGAATATCCCTAATTGATATTCATCAAATAATCAATTTAGGAATTTAATTTTCATAAACAATCCCAAGAAAATCCATGTTGAATTCATACTCTTCTTATATAGTCTCCAACATGTTTGATGTAGTGGCAAACACACACATTGTACCAAACAAGAATAATGGTAGTAATTATTTCAATTCCATCTTGGTATCATCGGAGGCTTTTTTTAGTTCATAAGAACCTAGTGGCTATAATTGGACTGCAAGGTGAGCTTACGCTGGTCGAGTCGAAATGGGCCGATTGATTGGGCTGACACTTAACATAAACGGTCATGTTCTAGTTGAATTGTAAATAAATATGCGGATCAATCTGTCAACCAATTTAATAAACTAGAATAATAAAAATATTAAATAAAAGAATATCAATTCAACCATTCGAAAAAAGTGTGACGACATGTTTTAAATGCGCGATTGGAGGGAGTGGTTGATGAGATATTAATGGAAGCAGTTAGATTTTTCCGTATATTATGATAATTTAGAAGTCATTGTTCGTCAATATTGAATCTTAGCTTTGGTAGTTTGGTATATAGACGCTAATAAACATGAGGTTTTTTCGGACCGGTCGGTATGAGATATTATATGATGTGTTACCCAACAAACAACCGATAAAATCAACTGTTAATGTCAGCCAACACATAAGTGGACATGACATAGGAATTTATTGTCGTCATGAATGTCACATAAACTCTTTTGATCACATGGATAGTTTTTTTCCAATTATAGTGTGTTAAATAGTTTATAGCTTCATTCTCGTGCGTTTAATTATATTGTATAGTGTAGGGAATTTCGATGTCAAGTTAAATTTAGTTGAGGGACCTTTTGTCTACAAAATGAGTAAGTATGTATGTTGGTTTTCTATGATATTTACCCTTAAACGTACATTCATACTACAAAAGTCAATTACTTGTTCGAATATAGTTACGTCATTTAGCCTGAAAAAAGGACACAACAACAACATTACAAAATCCCGCCCTGGCTTAAATAAGTATTTCCATTTAAATGCATATGTTTATCCAAATTATGATAAACCACACCTTTAGTTCACCACCTTTAGACAAGATCGTCTAATTAAACAGAAAATGACAAAAATAAACAACACCTATAGTTATATGTAGTTATGTACCATAGCCTAGAATCAGGTATATGGACCACAAAAACAAGAGAGTTTGTTGTAGTCAATAGTTTTAATTAAATAACCAAATTTGGTAGTTGAGGGACAAATACAACCTTAAAATATGAATCATTTGTACACAAACATTTATTAATGGCTTCTCAGTTTTCATGGTACCTTCATTTTCCCTTTCAGACTAAAACTATCTTCACCAAATTCAAATCTTTGCAGAGATTCTTATGATTTCTCAGTTGTAACGTATATTTGATTGATGATTTTATAGCATGCATGCAACTTTTTAGTGCCTAAAACAAATAAACTATCAAACTAGCTAACACTGATACAGTGATTTCATTAACGTACTGTTGAGCTATTTGCAGTAGTATTGTTTATTGCATTCTTGGATTAATTCCCTATTTAATCGCTTTCTTTAGACTAATTAATAATAAAAAAAATTTAATATGAAATTATACTCGTTCCCCAAGTATTCGACACTCGGTCTTACCAAAACTATATTGCAATACGATTAGTTACACTTGCCTATTTGTGTTGTAGTCAGAATTTTGGTGATTTTAATTTATAAATATAAAACATGATCTGATCTACGCACATCAAAAATCGAGTTTCATTAGTTGCGTGAAGCGCAATTTAAAAAGGTCTATGATACCATTTTGTATTAGATGTCGCCAACACTAGTTTCTTCATTTATACTTATTGGATGTGTGATTTTGGGAATTGCCCCTTTGAATGCTGTCACTATTTTTACAATTTTAGCAACACTAAGGACCATGTCTCAACCAATAAGGTTACTGCTTGAAGTGATTTATGTTTAAAGTAACATGATAAAAAAGAACAAAGATTCTAGAAGTTCACACACCCGTATCAAAATACAACACAGGAATTTCACTTGGGATCCTGAATTACCCTCACCAACACTTAGGAATGTAAATCTTGAAGTAAAATGTGAATTTTTTGCGGGTCTGTTGGTGCTAGAAAATCGTCTTTCTTACATGCTATACTTGGGAGAGATACCAATTCATATATTCGTTGCATGTATTTTATAAACGCATCTAATTGCATAAAAAAGTAACTAACTTTAGTCACATTTGTATTTTGGGTAACCAACTTTTTATGTCCCTTTAAAAATACTAAACTTTCACAACTTTTTGAAAAGGCCGCATTGACATTTTTATGTGATATTGAATTGCTGCTACGACGAGATTAGATATCTACTAATACCTTAGGATAAAAATTTGAAGCTTTGAGGGTTTTCTTTGTTTGGTTACTTGAAATAGATATTTGATTATAGTTGGTTTATTACTTCTTGAACAAACTTCATGAAAATGTGTACAACTTAGCATGAATTCCTATTTTTGTATATGGAACTTTAAAATTTTATATTTTATGTATCGAACTTTTACTTTTGTTGTTAGTATGTTATATTAACTTTCTATTGTGTGTAATAAAATTATATCAACCTTTCATATTGTACATAGGCGTCCAGATTACATACAATGGAACAAATCAAAAGTACAATGCACACTATATAAGATTTTAAAATTCGATACACATAATAGGAGTTCATACAAAGTTGAATATATTTTCACCAAGTATTAGCGACGCTTTTTCTCACCCCGACGCGTCGCATCAAGCACTCGGCCCCAAAGGCAGTTGCGTCAACCTGACGTGCTCCAAGTGGCTCCGCACCAACATGGCTTGCCAGTTTAGTTGTTTGCATACAATGAGAGAATTATGAAAATTGGTTGTATTATTTTTAAAATTTTAAAGTTGGTTGTATACAGTGATAATTAAGACAAAGTTAATTGTATTTTCATGTATTTTATATTATTATTATTATATTGTTTTTTAATCATAATGCATTCCATGTGTAATTTTTATTTCTAACAAGTGCTTGGAGGACAACCCGGTATAGTCCGACCCGTTTTGTCACTAAAAAAGGGTTTGTTTTGACCTTAAGTCTATATTTTATATATAGTACCTCTTAACTTAACCACATTATAACGAGATACGGATCATTGCGATAATAATATTGTTTTTGTAATCATAAGTAAATCATTTAAATGCTCCTTATTTATATTTTTTTCAAAAAACGGAACTAAGTTTAGGATTGTTGCTTTGACTAATTGTGCCCGGGCCACCCTGTTTGGACCCGTACTTAAAAATTAAATCCACCAACCTTGTCACCTCTAGATCTTAATCAATGTTTATGGGTTGTGATTTCAGTTGAGATATCGCCTAAACACACCACTAGTCTTAAAGGGAAAACTTGTACATTCAAAGAAGGGACTAGAGTCGGCATTGTTGGAAGGACGAGAAGTGGAAAAACGACACTTATAACAGCTTTATTTCATTTGGTTGTACCTGATAGAGGAAGAATGCTCATAGATGGGCTAGACATTTGCCATTTTAGCCTCAAAGATCTCAGGATGAAGTGACATCCCCCAAGAACCAACTCTTTTTAGGGGTAGTATTCAAACAAACTTGGATTCTCTTAGACTTCATTCTGATGATAAGATATCGAAGGTAACCAAACCATCTACATTCCCCTTCATATGTTGATACTACATTGTGGTGTAATACCCGCAACTTAAATATGTGTGAACGTAATTTATTGGAATGAAATAGTGGTTATATATATATTGTTGGATGTAAATTCATTAAAGTTGTTAGGTTTGGGTTAATCCAATAAGGGTTTTAGTCAAAAAATTGGACTTGAGACTTGAATTGGGCTTAGGCCCACAAGAGGCATTACAAGTGAGTATAAATAGAGGATTAGGGCACAGCCCCAACACAAACTATCAAAATCATTGTTCCATTCATTCCAATAGTGTGTGTGTGTTGTGTGCCATTTTGAAGAGACAAGAGGAAGAAGAAGGCTACGTCCATTTTTGGAACTTTGAGATTTTGGCAAGGAAAATCATCAGGTAACATTTCTCAATTCTTTAGAATCACGTAGACACCAATTCTTGCTATGTTAAGGTGATGATTGAATGCTTAGAATTTGGGTTTTGGGTTTTAGAATACTTGAGAAAAACCCAGAAGAAATAGTTAACCAAGAACACCTTGTAAGTTGATAAAATATAGATTTGTGTTAGAAGGAAAGTTTTAAATGAATTGAGAAATGTTTTGCAACAAGAATGAGTTGAACTGATTGAGTTTTAAGAAAGCTTGATTATGGCCATGGAGTCTGGGTTTTTAAAAATGATGAACTGACAGGGAAGGAGATACCCCATGCGACAGTCACATGGACACATGAGTAAGTCCATGCGAAAGTCACATGAGTGCATATGCATGCCATGCGACTTTCCGTATGTAAATCTACGTGGTTCCATGCGACTTTCATGTGACTTCTAGTAGTATCATGCAACTTTCAGTTAGTGTATGTGTGCATCCATGTGACTTTCAGCTAGTGTATTTGTGCCATGCGACTTTCAGTTAGCTATGTATGCTACCATGCGACTTTCAGTTAGTGTATGTATACATTCATGCGACTTTCAGCTAGTGTATTTGTGCCATGCGACTTTCAGTTAGTGTATGTATACATTCATGCGACTTTCAGCTAGTGTATCTGTGCCATGCGACTTTCAGTTAGCTATGTATGCTACCATGTGACTTTCAGTTAGTGTATGTGTACATTCATGCAACTTTTAGCTAGTGTATTTGTGCCATGTGACTTTCAGTTAGCTATGTATGCTACCATGCGATTTTCAGATAGCGTATGTGCATTTCATACGACTTTTAGTATGTCTATACGACTTGCAGTAGTGTGTACCCATCCGATATTTGGGGAGTTGTGTAAGTAAGTGTTAGTACCCGGTATTAACCATATTTAGACTTGGATCAGGTAACAGTTAATTAAAGAGCAAACAGGTAGAGTCTTACAGTAAGAGCTGAGTAACATGAACAACTGACAGGTGAGTATTCTCACTTATGATCTAAATAGATTCCAAATGTTAATATATTCATGTGAATACGTGAATAGCTATGAGTTATGACTGAATGTGATTAGACCGTTTACTTCGGTAACGGGTATGATTAGACCGTTCACTCCGGTGATGGGTATGTGCAGACCGTACACTTCGGTGTCGGGTATGTTAGACCGTTCTGACGACAACGAGTAAGATGATACTGTCCTAGTGACGGGTATGATGAGACCACTTACTACGGTAGTGGGTATGAGCTTTGAGCAGTTACGTGAACTATTTGGTTTGTAAGTAGTATACTCGCTAAGCCTTGGGCTTACAGTTGTTGTTTTAACTCTTTTCAGGTGACGATCACGACGGGGCTCCAGCTCGGCACTGATAGCTCATTATCCAAGCTTCTGCAACTTATCAATTTAGTTTTTAATAGTAATAATTTTAATGATGAACAATGATGACAGATGTAACTCGAGGAAAATTGTGCACTTACTTTAATTGTTTATCGACATCTTCTATGAATGAATTGTTTAAAAAAAATTGGGACGTTACATGTGGCAATTTAACCCACATACTGGAATATGTCAATTGGGTATTGTTTTTTCTTCTAACTAGTCATATAAATAAAAAGTCTCGTCTTAAACTTATAAATAAAAAGTCTTGATATAGTTTAAAAGAAGGGATGGATGGACTAAAATCCTCTAAAGTGTATCTTAACCCATAAAACCTCTTGAATAATGTTTTTTTTTTATATTTGACGCTTTAGTTATTTGTTTAAAGAAAAGCTTAAACAAATATGACATAAACCATTAATGTTAGCCTAACCCTACATAATTACATGTTTCCGGTAGCATAATAAAAACACTTATTTTGACCTATAACCCAACTCATTTAGTCATTTGTCACCTAACTCCAATCTATAAGATCTTTATGCAATAATGTTCGTGATTTTAATGAATTTCCAATATTAGAGAAGTGTCAACTGAAAAGTATCATCTGAGGTCTCCCAAATTTGCTAGATTCTTCGGGTAAGTTAATTTTGTATAAATATCATACTAATTGAATCCAATAAAAGACTTAAATCATTACTTTTTTTTTGGTTTTTAATAGTGACCGATGAAGGAGAGAACCGGAGTGCCCGACAAAGATAACTATTTTGTCTTGGAAGAGTATTACTAAGGAGAAACAAAATCCTAGTACTCGATGAAGCGACTGCTTCAGAATCGTAAGGGAAGAATTTTCCAGTTGAACTGTCATAACTGTGGCTCATAGAGTTCCAACAGTTGTAGATAGTGACAAGGTCATGGTTATCTCTTCTGGTACGTTAGTGTAACATCGGAAAATCACAAGTCATTTTTTAAACGCACTGCGGAAGCTAATTAAAACCAACTTGATTACATATAATCTATAAATACAAATGTACAAACATTGTTTGAAAGTTAACATCATCATCTACTAATGTTTGGTCAACTCTTCCTTCTTCGACTACAAACACCAACCTGCAAAAACATCAACTGAGAGGAATTAGCACAAAGCTAAGTGAGTAGAGGCTAAAACAACAAATGCAAACATTCACAATCAATCATCAATCATGTAATCACATATCCAGAGAAGATCGGCGGTTCGGCGCAGAACCTACAACCAATGTCGGTCAAAGCAATGGTTTACCGATAGCTTTCCACTGAATTGGCACAGTAAACTCCCCTCTGAGCAACAAATGCAACAGAAAGGCTACAACTGTTCAACCAACCAGTTAGACAAGCCCAGCCCAAGTCCACGTATAGCTGACTTCTCAACGCAACTCAAAATCATTCTAAGAGCGCGTATTGACCAAATAGTCATGCAGCAAATATCAACAATCATTATCACAATCAGTAGTTCAATAAATTCAATCTCAAACCACAATCATGCTTCACATCAATAAAATTAACTGCAATCTTTACCATCCGTGTTTAACATCCACTCACCTCAGTTTCAGCTTGAACTCAGATATCTAATTTTACTGAGCTTTTGGATTGCCTGAAAACACAACAATAATCAAATCAGTCTCAATCCCATAAATATATCTATCCATATATTTATAAATCATTCATCAAATAATAAACAATAAACATTCACAAGTTCAAACACAAAGTATCGGAATTTCAAAACTAGCGGATTTCTTGAAATCCGCCACCCATAAGTCTTGGATTCTCAACTATCAGATTCTCCTTTAATCGGATTTCAAGTACCGGATTCAATGTATCGGATTTCATTAAGTCTTGGTTATTCACTTGTATCGGATTACATCATGTCTCGGATTCAAGGTTTCGGATTTATAATGAATCGGATTTTGGTCCCGGTTTCTCAAGTGTAGGATTTAAGATATCGGTTTTGCTTTCATCGGATTTAGAGTTCCGAATTTAGGAGTTAAGGATTTTGGGTGTTGGTTTTTATGTTTTTCGGATTACCAAGTATGGGATTTCTCATTTAACAATCGGATTTCATAGGTTTCCGGATCTCAACTTCCGGTTTTTCCAAACTATCGGAATTCATCTTCTTCCTCAACACCAAAACCGCCAGTTCTTGGAATTATTAAATCCGCCATCTTCAAGTCATCATATCTCAAACTCAGATAGTCATAAACTTATCCAAACGTTTCAAAAACATGTTTAAACACTACTAAACATATATTCATACACCAAAACATGATAATCTCATATAATCTATAAAAACATTTGAAACCCATAAAATCATGCTTCAAAAACCGATTCTTATGATTTTTCCATATGAACATGTTATTTCTACCAGGAATTATTCAACTAAACATTTAATCATATGAGCCATAACATCTCACCTTTAACTTGATTTTGGAATTAAATCACACAAATAATGAAAATCCGATTGGTTCCTTCTTTGATCTTCCTTCGGTTTCTTAGCAGAGAAAAATACACAACACACACTTACACCCTACTAAATTTGAGATAATGAATGGTTAATCCCCTATGGCTTACACGTATTCATGCACACTTAGTAGGAGGTGGCAACAATTTTCTTAACACACATACACGTATACACTTCTACACCTACATACATACGGTTCTATATACATACATACTACACATGTATAAAAACATACTTATTTAATTAATTAACCAACCAATTAAACATTTAATCATAACTAAAACAATTAGACACGTACCACAAACCCACTAATCTCCTAGCACAGGTTTGAGGGTGTTACAGTTAGAGCTCCCATGTTTAAAAAAGAACAAAAATAATGAAAAGAGAGATGTTTTGTATACAACATTTTTTGCCATATACAATAATCCTGACTTTTATACTTCTACAAACCCACTCTGGTATGTTAGAGCTTTCATGTTTTATAACCTTTTAGAAATAAATAATAAAGTATATTTTATAATAACATTGTATTTTGAGATTAAAAGTAAGATGATTTGGAAGGTAGTATACAGTTATAAATACACCGTAGGCAACTTCCTACTTTTTGTCATATTTGATATGTTTTCTTCATACATGTTTTTTAATTGATTTAGCATAGTAGAGATACTCACCTTGTTGGTGAAGTATGATGTGCTTGCAAAGCTAATGCAGATTGATTATTTCTTTTTCAAACTCGTAGCTGAATATTGGTCCAGTTAAAATGACTTCCGATAATAGCCCAAAAACATCCATGTCCAAATAAAATGGTCATCGTTACACCAACTTAATTTGTATCTTTATTCATCATTTAGATACAAGAATTCTCTAGCTCTAAAAAATTTTTAGTTGCATGATGTATCTAATATGTAATAGTTATTTCACTTATTTGATTATTGACGTGATATAAGTATTAGGTATATGTGTGGGAGAAATAAAGCGATTTTCCATTTTAGTAGGTTTTCGAGAGGGAAATTGAGCTGTGCTATAATGTATATGATCTAACCAATTTTGTGGTCATTGTTTATTATGGCCTTGAACAAATATAGTCGCAACAACAAATTGATCTTTTTTAAGATCCGCCACTTTCGGTTCTTTCTATTGCCTTCGGCCTCAATTGGGACTTTCGGCTGTTGGGTTCCTAAAAATTAACAAAGTCTGTTGTTGATATTCCTTAGGCTCTAGTTCTATTGATTGCCCGTGTTCCTTAGTTTGGGTCATGTATGTGTTCTCATCTTTACAACTTGTGTAACATCCCAAAATTTTTTTTTACCAATACCACAACACATGATTAAAAACTTATGACAATTGAAACACTGTATAATATCAATTATATCTCGGCTGAAAACCCATAAAAAGTTATGTTCATGTACAGTCATTTTGGATTACATTAGAAAAATTCATGAGAGTGAAGACGTTGCAGAAGCTTGCTGGGGATGAGCTATCAAACACGAGCTGGAGCCCCACCGTGGTCATCACCTGAAAAGATGGTTAAACAACAACCGTAAGCACAAAGCTTAGCGAGTACTTTACTTACAAACCAAACAGTTCATCAAACACATTATTCGCACCCACTACTGTAGTAAGTGATCTCAACATACCCGTCTGAAAGTATTATTGTGATTATCCTCCAAATGACCGTCACCTGCTCCAAGTCCAAAAGGTCAAATCCGGGTACTAGTCTCTTGCTCACTTACACAACTCTCCATGAGTCGGATGGGTACACACTACTGGAAGTCACATAAACATGCCGAAAGTCGCATGGGCTTACTGAAGGTCGCATGGACACTTCTGAAAGTCGCATGAACCATATGCATACACTAAGTGACTGTCGCATGATATTACTGAAAGTCGCATGGACTGTCTAAAAGTCGCATGAACTAACTGAAAGTCGCATGATGCATTCACAACTACTAAAAGTCGCATGGATGCATACTTATCTACTGAAAGTCGCATGGCACAAATACACTAGCTGAAAGTCGCATGGATGTACCCATGTTCTAACTGAAAGTCGCATGGCACAAATACAAGGGTTGAAAGTCGCATGGACTAACTGAGTGTCGCATGGACACTCACTGAAAGTCGCATGACATGCTGAAAGTCGCATGATGCATTCTTGATTGCCGAAGGTCGCATGAACACATACATAACTACTGAAAGTCGCATGGATAGGTACCGAAAGTCGCATGGACCATCTACTACTGCTAAAAGTCGCATGGAACACGTATATAAGTCGCATGGTACATGTTTAAGTCGCATGAAGGTCGCATGGACCCTTACTAAAAGTCGCATGACACTACCCCTTCCCTGTCAATTCATATTTTGAAAAACCCAGACTCCATAGTCAAAATCAAGCTTTCTCAAAACTCAACCAATTCATCTCATTCTTGTTGCAAAACATTTCTCCACTTATTTAAAACTTTCCTTCTAGCTTAAAACTATATTTTATCACTTATAAGGTGTTCTTTGTTAACTATTTCTTCTGGGTTTTTCTCAAGTATTCAAAAACCCAAAACCCATATTCTAACTTGTTCTATAATCATTCAAACAAGATGAAATTGATACCTACAATACCATAACGAGGTAGGAAATATTACCTGATGATCTTTTTAACAATTCCTTGAGTCCACAGATGAAACTTGGCTCCTCTTTCCTTTGTTCCTCTTGAGGGTCTTTACACACACCAACACACATCGATTTCTTTTGAACTAATGAAACATTGAAGATGGTGGTGTTGGGGGCTGTGCCCTAACCACCTTTATATACTTACTTTTTAAAAGGCCTAAGCCCAATTCCAATTGATTAAGCCCAATCATCATTCATTCCTTTGTTGGTTTATAATTCCAAAAAGACCTAAGTCCAAAGAAATTAAACTAGTCCACCATCAATCCATAACCCAATCACCAAAAATCATTTTCTCAATAAAATATTCTTTTATTCATTTTCGAAAGTTCGGGTATTACAACTTGTGTGGTCATTTAGTTAGATACATACATATATAACGAGTCTTCTCCATTTTGATCCTTATAAAACAACTGATTTTGGTCTGTTGGTTGTACTCTTTCGATGGTAAAAAATCTATTATTGTTAAAAAAACCTAAAAAATCCAAACTGTTATAGAAATTTGTTAGAATTGTATCTACTTAGAGACTTTTTTAAAAATACAGGGACTAGTTATGTAAATAGTCTATTCTTTGTAAATGTTACGTATGTATACCCTTGTATTCCGGTTTTTTATGTTGAATTGAAACACAAGATTGCTCTTTGATTTCACATGGTATTAGAGACATTGTGATTTTTATTCCGCTGCCTTCTTCAACATCTACATCACGTCTCATGCCTTCATGTCTCCCTAACCAGCAGTAGTCTTCAACAATACTAATTTGATTCAATGGTTGACTAACAAATTGCTCCCTAAAACTTTATGAGGGACTACCCTTAAGCATGCCCATTTCTTTCGTGAACAAGATCCTATTGCTAAGTTTCCGTGGCGATGATAAATACCAAACCACACCAACTGGTAGAACAATATTGTTAAAATAGAAGAAATCGATATATATATATATATATATATATATATACTATATTATATAGCATTTAGGCATTTTGCTTAAACTCTAAAATTTTAAATGTTTTAAGATTACTAAATTACCCCTCATATAAACTAAATTGAGTAACTCTTAGATATAGTTAATAAGATTTTTGTATTCAATTTTAATAATTAAACTCCACATATTTAAGAAAATCAAAGTCAATACACTTGTTTTGAAAGTCCAAACTAATACAAATTAACTTAATTATTAAAAATATTTTCATAACCTTTTTTTTTCAATTATGGAGAACAAAAAAGTAAAAGAAATGGAAAAAAGATAAAGAAAATAGATATGTCACCAAACGAAAATTATTCGCTGTTACCGTATTCCATGAATACCATACTCCATACGTCTTGAAAACGGACATGTTAATGAGGTGAAATTATTTTAAGTAGTACAAATATTTATGCATACTGTACAAACAATTATAACACACTAGAAAATTATAAAAAGTTAAAATCATACTTGAAAAGTTGAATTATTAAATGAAGTAACTATTAGTTAGAGTTAAGACAATGTTATATATATCACTATAATAACTAAACCTTCTATAAAAAAATATATTTTTTAAAAATCAAGTCAAATAAATTAAATTAATATCTTAAAAAATTAATAATTAAAAATTTCATATTAAATTTTTTATCATATAATAAATATTTTAACTTAACTATTAAAAACTATGTATAACTTGAACTAATAAAATCTAAATAATACGTAGCCTGAATTAGTTAAATAAATCTTGGATTGATTAATCGGTAATAACATAATAAAATATAATTTAGAAAAGAAAAAACACCATCTACATGACATTTTATTGATCGATGATAATTAAAAAAAGAATAAAATACCATCCATGCTTTAAAAACTTATAAATTATTAAGTAAAAAATATTAATTACCGCTACATTACATGGATACAAGTGCATACACATGCAAACTAAAAAACTTTTAAAACTATTAACTTTTTAAACATAAAGTTCAAACAAAACCTAGAATTATTAAGTAGATGTGATCACCCTGCATTTAATAATAAAAAGTCCTAAGAAATCACAATCCAATAAACATCCTTATCTCAATAGAATAAACACATTATAAAAATGTAATATCAGATCAAAGAAAGAGCAAAGGGCAGATATGTAATTTCACAAACCTCACCTTGGGTCCTCACTAACTCAGTCCCCGGTCGTGTACAGACTTCAAAAACCATAGTTTAATAACTATTAACTCAACTCACAGCCGGTCACGTCATCTCCGTCACAAACCACTATCAGACGTCCACGTGCGCCGTTCATTGGGTATCGGCGCGTTCGTGACCTAACCAACATTCGTCACTTGTCTCTTTAGGATGAATGGTATAAATTAGAAGAAGGGAAAATGTATTATTGTGTTCGTAGGCAAAAAAAGGAACGATTTGGTCACTTCAATTTTCCGAAATTCTCCTTCCCCCAATATTTCTAGAGAGAGAAAGTGTGCGAAGAAGAGAGAGAAAATCTCAATCTCAATCTGTGAATGAAGCGATTTGATGTTGTTGGTGGTCATGGTGTTGATGGTGAATTGATGATGATGTTGCTCGTTTAATGGATGATTGAATCTGGAAACCTGCAATTTTTTTCTTTGTATTTTTGTGTTTTTTATGGTTGTTCATGGAATTAACTGAGGATTTGGAGTCTACGATCTTGAAGGAATAACAATTGGATAAGCGATCGGGTGATGCTGTTGTTAATTTGATTCTAGTTTGGATTCAGTTTATTGGTTTCATTGTTTAATAAATTTGGAAAAGAGGAGGAGAAGAGATGAACGGTGGCGATGGAGGAGATGTTGCGGCAGCTCCCGAAGGTCCACCACCTCCGCTTGACTGGAAATTCTCTCAGGTATTCGGTGAACGCACCGCCGGTGAAGAAGTTCAGGAAGGTAAACTAGCTTCAATGGATATTATTCATTTGGAAAATTTTAATTATTATTTATATATTCCTTTCTGTTTTATATGGATCCGCAGATTTGTATCGGGTTAAGGTTTAGATTAAATATGTATTTGATTTTGTTTGTGGATCGGCATGTTATTGATTCATCAGAGATTCTGGAGATGATTGGCCTAGGTTTCTGTAGACAGTTGTGCTTGATGAATTTGCACTTGTGCTTTGATCTAGTACTGTTAATCAAGTTGTTTCCTTTCAGGTTTCATTAAATTTAGTTGTATGGTGGGTAAGTGTATAGAAGCATTACATTCAGTTTTAAGAAACTATTTGATTTGCTTACATTAAGTTCGTAGGCGTAGATATATATTGAAGTTATATCTATAAAATAGAGGGCAATGCACATTGCACTTAGCTGACGTCAACGGGAGACGTACCTGTTTCCATAGAAAGAATTGGCTGTTCAACACTGATAAGTGGGTGTACTTATTATGTTACCTTCTTACTGATCATAGAATGTCAATTCTTTTAATAGTGTTTTCGTGTCTCTAACTCTACTACCAGCACTTCATTCTATCATCTAGTATTTGTCTCGTGACATAAGTTTATGAGGTGGAGGAACTAGAATAACACACTCTTAGAAGTTACAGATATTTAATAAAAGCTGGAAACTTTTCATCCAATCACGTTCTTGGTGCATTTTTTTTCAATCTAATTGTGGGTTTCCACATCTACACCGTGATTTTTTGTTATTGACTTAAGCATATTACTAAAGTCTAAACCTAGAATTAGTGCTTGTTAGACTTCCTATGGAATGTTGGAACATGTTCTCCATGTGAGGCTATTTGGAACTTATAACTTCTTTTCCTATTAATCATTAAAACATGGTCAACATCTCACAAGCATGCACTCCACGAGAGATGTAATTCACCTTAATCAATTTTTGACTTGTCTTCCGTTTCATGGCAATCCCCTTAGGTATATGTCTGTGAAGAGGCAGGCTATTGATGAAAATTGGATTTGATTTTGTTACTTAGATTTATCCAGAGCCTTGGCATCGGTGCTTATCTCATTCTGATATAACAAAAACATGATGCCATATCTAATCACAATATCAGAAAACTTTTTTTCTATTTCATATTTGCACAGGAAATTAAATTTTGTAGGCACATAGTCTTTGGTTCTGCCAACGTAGAAGTCCTTTCAGTAGTGCCTTGTATTCTCTTCAGTCTTCATCACTAATGAACTATCCATTGATGGATGTCTTGTGCATGGTTAGGATGTATCCTTTTTAGTTTCTCTGGTTGCTAAGATGCGGGTAAAAGATGGCAGTTACATGGTCTTTCTGTTGTGGGTTTTGATTGTTATGGAAATGCTATGGATGTTACTTTAGAGGTTTTTTGTAATTGTTTGCCTTATTGGTGATTTTTAGGTGTCTGTTTGCAGTATGATGTAAATGCTGAGATTTGTGATCAAGTAACATTTAGTGCATTTCTTTGTTTTCTATTATGCAATTACTGGATTTGTACTTATTATAAACTTGTTCAAAGACCAATCTACTTGTTAACAAATAAAATGAATGAAACATTCAAGTTATGCTGCCTTTCTTGTCAATTCTCCCCACTCTTGACCGTATGTGATTCACCACAAAATACTCAGGGGTACTGTGATGTCAAATTTCAATCATATTATAAATTTCTTATAAAGGTTATTTAACTATACACTTCTTGGGTTTTGGAATGTTGTAATGCTATTGTGATGTCTATGTCTGGTCTCTCCTGCTTTTAACTCTAGCTTATGTGTGGTTATATATAGCTAACATTTATGGCTGTATTCCACTTGTTTTGTAATATCTTGTTGTGCAGTGATGAATTTGTGATTTTTTCAGTCGATATCATCTCGGCGATAGAGTTCGATAAAAGTGGTGACCATCTTGCTACCGGTGATCGTGGGGGCAGGGTAGTTTTATTCGAAAGGACTGATAAAAAGGAGGTCAGCTATACCGGATTTGATATTTACCATGTTTTATTGAGATCTTTTTCTGGCTGTTTTGCATTTTTTTTTTGTTGTTTTCTAGTGTCTTATGTCAGCTATACCAGATTTGATATTTACCATATTTTATTGAGATCTTTTTCTGGCTGTTTTGCGTATCTGTTTATCTTGTTTTCTAGTGTCTTATGTTTATTCTGTTACTAACAATTTCCATTGTTTGGTTGTTTAGCATGGTGGAAATAGAAGGGATTTAGAGAAGACTGATTACCCAATTAGTAGGCATCCGGAATTCCGCTACAAAACTGAGTTCCAGAGCCATGAACCTGAGGTTTCTTTTCTTACATTTTCTTTGAGTTGTTCCTTTGATCATATAATCATCTATCCTTATCAATTGCCCCAGTTATCCCCTATGGTCTTATATATATGTTTCAATTTTTTTCAGTTTGATTATCTAAAGAGTTTGGAGATTGAGGAGAAAATTAACAAAATTAGATGGTGCCAGACAGCAAATGGTGCCCTCTTTCTTCTGTCTACTAATGATAAAACCATTAAATACTGGAAGGTAGCTACTGTAATTCTCGTTACCTGCATTCTTTCTGGCGATAAACTTGTATAAGTTGGCTCCGCCACTTTTATGGTGACCAGTTTGCTTGTTTTTCAAAAAGTTATGTTACTTTCTAATAGCTTTGTTTGATAGCATATTGGTGGATGTTCACTTGTGCGGTGATCAATGTATGCTTGAACAGTACTAGGTTTTCTACTTGTCTTCACAATTCGATCTAAATTCGTTTCTTTTTTAGAATGTCCGCTCATCTAGTATGTGGGGTATTTAAGCCTTGATTCAAGACAAATTTGCAGATTTGCAAATATTCATATGGCACATGTGACTGAACATGATGGAATGGAGTATGCCAGCATGAACATAAGCATACTTATGCAAATATTTTCTCCATTTTATATTGTTATGTTCTGTAAGCCTGGATGAAGTTCTTTTTTGTTATCAGATTTTGCTGTGATGATATTTCAGACATGTCATTCTATAATCTGATGGTATTCTATTTCTTTAAGATTAGATAAAAATGTGTGTTTGCTTTATCTGGTGATAAATCATTAGGTTCATGGCCTTCTTTTATGTCTACATTTTTTTCTGCAATGTAGATGTATATAGCTTTCATAAGCTCCCATAAGCTACTTGAAGTAGCTTCTTTTCTACAACAAAGCTTGAGCTCGAGTTTACAAATTCAAGTTCAAGAGTAAGCCAAAAAGTGTGAGTGCTCCAGCACTATACGGCTTTTTTGCATCACCCTATCTTGCAGGAGACAGATTTTGAAAAAAAAAAGCTGTTTCTTAAACAAAAGCTTCAGCTCTTATAAGCTCCTATAACTCTATATAAGTGCTTGCGCCAAATATACCCATATTCACTTGAGAATCTTTGTAGTTTTTTTATTAGGTTTGGAGTTTCTCTTGCCTGTTATAAGGTGTAGGTGCATTCTAATCGTCACATAGTTTTCATAGGCGACATGAAGAACATGGTGTTATGCAACTCTGCCTCACTGCTGCTTTGCAGTTTTATAAAAATAGTCAACAAAATAACTGTGTGAATAGGGTGAAACATTGGAAGACACAATTTCAGTATGTAATGTAATAGCTTTCTACTTGATTTTTCACTTAGTCTGAAATAACCAACTTAAAGAGGTCTCTTATTTTGTTCTGATAGGTTCTAGAGTTAGCCATATTCTTTGGTCACTTGCAGAAGCTTTTGAGATAATTTTTCTTAGCAGAGACCTACATTGTTCACTGTTAGATATTTGCTTTGACTAAGGTTTGTAGATGAAATTTTATTAATATGCTTTTAATATTGGATAAATAAGTCCGGCATTTATTTAAAAAGGTTTTGTTCTAGGTTAACACAGTACACACTTAAGATGGAAACCTTACATTGCTTTATGCTGACCTAGGTGGCTAGGTCTAGTTTTCCTTCTTACCATCCCTTTGCTTTCAATCTGTTTTGACCCGGCTAGAAATTTTGCAGAAATTGTAGCAGTATAATTTAATAAAATAGCAATAAACGAAGATAACGAACAATATAGAGGCGTGGATTCAAGAGATAGGCTAACTTTCTTAGATAAAGGTTTACTTTTGAGAGGTAACAACTCGCTAATGATGCTCTTTGATAATGTTGATAAGCATAATATTGATGATAATCATAATATTATTCCTCATCTCTATCTATAGATTTTGCTAACTAGAATCTAGGAAGTAGAAACCTTCCCTAGTAAAAATATTAAACATAATCACTGTTCATGAAAAAAATCACTTATACGTATCCCTAAAGACTAATATTTATCTGATTATTTACTTTAGCATTAGTTTTTCAGCCAATTCAAGTTTTATTCAGATATTGCTCATCTTTGTTGTTGAAGTTTTAATACTTGTTTCGATTTACACAGGTACAAGAGAAGAAGATAAAGAAAATTGCAGACATGAGCATGGAGCCTTCTAAAGCAACTGGAAATGGCAATGTTGCTTGTTCAAGTGTTACTTCAACAGCTAAGCATCATCCTGCAAATGGCGGATACACTGACAAATCGTACACTAGTTTAGACAATGACTTATTATTTCCTCCAGGGGGCATACCATCGCTTCGTTTGCCTGTGGTAGTTGTACCTATTCCCTATATCTTTGATACATCTCCTGTTAATTATTGAAGTCATAGTTCCCCAATACCTCTCTTGTCACTCATTTAATATGTATAAATAGTTATGAAAGAGGAATAGTGGATAGATATTAAAGCATAGATAACTACACCACCTACTCATTTTGCCACTCCTCTTGTCTAGTCATTCTTGTTCATTTGAGCATGAGGATGGTTCCTGATGAGCTTGCTGTAAAACATTCTTATCCACATTTAGGTCACGAAAGCATTTTTCTGGTCCCTTAAAATGGCATGAATATTGTTTTTAGTTACCTTATAATATGATTTTATACAGAAGGTTTGCTTGTGCATAGAAACACCACTTATATATTGATTAAAACAATGATTTTGTCTAGTTAATCACCTTGATATGTTTCTTTAGTCTTTACAATCACTACAAGTTGAAACTAAGATCTTCCAAGAAGCTACCACAGTTGCCATTTATTTTGCATATCAGCATGGTGTTATTTTTAGCTCGTGTTATTTGCTTTGGTTTTCTCAATAGTGTAACAGCTGAAGGTGAAATTGTAGGTATCTAGCAACGAGACCAACCTGGTTGCAAGATGTAGAAGAGTGTATGCTCATGCACATGATTACCATATTAATTCTATTTCGAATAACAGGTTTGAATCTTCACTTCTTGCAAGTGTTTTTCTTTCAATTTCACTTAAATAAACATGTTTTCTCTCTCATGTACCTTGAACAATGTTAGTTTGCATGTCTTGCAAAAAATGACTTTATGTTTAGTTGATATGACAAGCTGGTTAAGAAATCAGATTTTTCCTCAGTCTTATCACCAGATTAGATATATGATACATCACATCAATTCTTGGCAAATTATTGATCATGTATTAGCACTAGTGTTACTTGTCCCCTTTTAGTGTTGCAAAGTTATGGTTCTGTCCATGTGAGGTGGACTGTTTGGGTGATGTGAGAAACATGCTTCTAACTTTTGAAGTTTTGGTTAAAATGCCAAGTCTATAATATTTCCTTCACTGACAAGTGGGTTCTGGGAATGGCATATGGAGGCATGCCCTTGGCCTTTGCTTCTCCTTCCTGTTAGCATGCATGGTTTGCTGTCATTTGTAGGTCACTTCTGTCTAATAATTGCTCAGGGAGATGATGTTTAGCAACCCTTTTTTGTGTTATCAGTTCTCTTTATTTAATATGATTATGGTCTCCACACTTGCTTCTGATTCTCATTATTAGGGTTTTTTAGCTGGTGACATGTTCAGTTCACTGATTTAGTAAACTAACAACATATCTAAGGGGCTGCTTGGATGTGTGTTCTGAAAGTGTAATATTCTATTCACTGATTAGAATCTAACAATTTCAATTAAGATTTTAGGTGCTGTTTGAAGCTATCGTGATTAACAGAAAGTTCTATTCATAATTGAAATTGATTTGGTATACAATACGTGATATATATAGAGAGATATTACAATTGACTACCCTCTAAATATATAAACTATTCAATTGACTAATATTCCCCCGCAAGCTAAGGGCGGGGAACGACCTGCGGCTTGGATCTCAAAAACAGGAATCTTTCAGATGGTAAGGGCTTTGTGAACACGTCTGCAATCTGATCATGAGTTGAGATGAACTGAACCTTGAGATGGCATTTTGCGACTTGTTCTCTGACAAAGTGAAAATCGATCTCCACATGTTTTGTTCGAGCATGAAACACGGGGTTAGCAGAGAGGTATGTAGCTCCAAGATTATCACACCATAGAGTTGGTGAAACATTCATAGTTATACCCAGTTCTTGTAAAAGAGCTTTTAACCATATTAGTTCAGCTACAGTGTCAGCAAGTGCCTTGTATTCTGACTCAGTGGAGGAGCGCGATACAGTACGTTGCTTGCGAGCGGTCCATGATACAAGGTTGGAACCCAAGTAGATAGCATATCCTCCCGTGGACCGACGGTCGTCTGGGCACCCGGCCCAATCCGAGTCTGAGTAGGCACGAAGAGAGGAGTTATGTGTGAGTTGCCAGTGAGCGTCAGTAAAGGCATGGAGGGTGGAACCAGAGGCATGTCGAAATAGAAGGCCATAGTGTTGAGTGCCTTTGAGGTAGCGAAGAATTCTTTTAACAGCAGTCAAGTGATTTTCTGTTGGGGCATGCATATATTGACACACTTTGTTTACCGCAAAGGTGATGTCCGGTCGAGAGAGAGTTACATACCGAAGAGCACCAACAGTTTGACGGTACATGGCTGGGTCTGAGAGAAGAGAGTTGTCCCCGAGAGCAAGATGATGAGAGGAGCTCATAGGAGTGGGAACGGGCTTACAATCAGTGAGACCGGACTTTTCAAGTAGCTCAAGGATATATTTCCGCTGAGATAAAATGATGTTGGAACCGTTACGAACCATTTCGATGCCCAAAAAGTAATGCAAGGCACCAAGATCCTTTATGGCAAAGGCTGTTCCAATAGTTTTGATGAGGTTCTCAATGGTATCATTATTGTTGCCGGTCACAATGATATCGTCTACATAGATAAGAACATAGACACGAGTGTTTCCATGGTTGAGTATAAAAAGCGAGGGGTCGGTTTTTGAAGCAACAAAACCGATTTGATGAAGAACCGTGGAGAGCCTTTGAAACCATGCCCTGGGAGCCTGTTTGAGACCGTAAAGAGCTTTGTGTAGACGACAAATATGGTCAGGCTTGCTAGGGTCCACAAAACCTTGCGGCTGGCGAATATAAACTGTCTCGTTGAGGTTACCATGTAAAAAAGCATTCTGAACATCTAGTTGTCTTAAGGGCCACTGGTTAGTGACAGCAAGGACAACAAAACACGTATGGTTGTAGCTTTTATCACCGGACTGAATGTTTCTTGATAATCTACGCCTGGTTGTTGCCGAAAACCTTTAGCAACGAGTCTGGCTTTGTGGCGAGTGATGTTGCCCTGAGAATCCTTTTTCAACCTGTAAACCCACTTACAATCAATAACATTAGCATTGGGAACAGGTGGTACTAAAGACCATGTGCCATTCTTAGTAAGCGCATGAAATTCTTCGGTCATGGCATGACGCCACTCCGGAGATTTGTTGGCGATGGTAAAGGATGTGGGTTCTTGGGAAGAGGTTTGAGATGTGGTAGTGTAGGCCGATGGACTGAAGCGGACAGTTGGTTTAGGATTAGGACGAAGATTAGTTGGTCGTTGTCTAGGTGGTGGAGGTGAAGAATTGGCAGCAGAAGGTGAAGAATTGACTCGGGAAGTAGACGAAGAGGGAACAGCGGACGGAGAAGTAGAGGTAGAAGTAGGAGATGTAATAGAGGATTCGGTGGATGGATGAGAAGAATCTTGACCAGGGGTAGGTTGATCAAGGGAAGCGTCAGGGTTAGAGTCAGGGTGAGTAGATTGGGTCGGAGGGGCAGGAAAAGGAAAAGAAGTAATAGGATACGTAGAGAAGTAAGGATCAGAGGGAGGTGCAGGTCTGGGAGTGACAGAGGGATGAAAGGGAAAGCATGTTTCATTGAATCGGACATGTCGAGCTATGTAAAGACGATCAGATGTTGGGGCAAGACATCGATAGCCATGGTGGTGAGGACTATATCCAAGAAATACACATGGGGTGGAGCGAAAGTCCATTTTGTGACGATTATAGGGTCGAAGAAAGGGAAAGCATTGACATCCAAAGATGCGAAGAAAAGAATAATCAGGTCGACGATAAAAAACATGTTGGTAAGGAGACGCGTGAGAGGAGACACGAGAGGGTAAGCGGTTGATAAGGTAGACGGCTGTTTCAAAAGCAAAGTGCCAGAAACGTTTGGGAAGAGAAGCCTGGGCAAGAAGAGCAAGACCAGTTTCAACCACATGTCCATGACGACGTTCGACAATGCCATTTTGTTCACTGGTGTGGGGACACGAACGTCGATGTAAAATTCCAAGAGAGGAAAAGAATGAAGACAAGTTACGAAATTCCCCTCCCCGATCAGTTTGAACGGCTTTGAGTTTGGTGTTAAATTGTCGTTCAACTAGAGTGACAAAATGCTTAAAAATAGAATAAACATCAGATTTTTGAGTAAGATGATAAATCCACATATAGCGAGAGTGATGATCAACACATAACATAAAATAATGATGGCCATCAGATGACAAAGTGGGTGCAGGACCCCAAACATCACAATAAACCAAATCAAGAATATTATTACTACGAAAGTTTGACAATGGTAATGAAAGTTTTGTTGATTTTCCTAACTGACAAGCAGTGCAAAGAGAGGACAAAAGTTTAGTAGTAACAGGTAAAGAACAACTAGAAACAATAGAACTAAAAACTCGATAATGGGGATGACCAAGTCTTCGATGCCAGATGGTTGACGAGGCCTTGGTTGCGGAACCTGGCTCTGATACCATATCGTGATTAACAGAAAGTTCTATTCATAATTGAAATTGATTTGGTATACAATACGTGATATATATAGAGAGATATTACAATTGACTACCCTCTAAATATATAAACTATTTAATTGACTAATAGAAGCTGGTTGTTAAAGAAATTAATAAATGAAATGTCCGTAAAGAAAAGTTTTGTGAAAAAAAGGAGATATATTTGGTTAGATATGAGTGCAAGTCTTTCAAATTAGGTTTCACTTTATAGGTACTTCTCTCTCTGACTCTCTCTCTCTCTCTCTGAAAAGCAATTCAATAGATATCACTTGAAACCTCAAACAAGACAATATTTCTACAAGCAGAGGATAAAACCAGCTACCTCCCCCAAAGAAACACCAAGTTACCAACACCCAATTGATAATTAGCTAATCAATTTCAAATATTGTGATGATCAACACATAACACCAAGTTACCAACACCCAATTCTGTAAATTATACAGACTCTAGCCACAAATTTCAAATACAAAAACAATAAGAAAAACTTAACAACACAAGCCTATTTGATAATTAGCTAATCAGTTTCATTGCGTGTGGTATGAAACTGATTATTTGACCACTAAATAATCTGACAATTAGATAATCAGTTTCATTGCATGTGTTATGAAACTGATTATTTGACCTCTAAATAAGCTGATAATTAGAGGGCACACCTAAAAAAACTGATTAGTGCAACTTCAAATATCATTTATCAGACAATGAATTCAGAAACGCAAATTCATACACCCCATAGGGTTTTTTCTTAAAATAATATGCTTTCATCACATAATATAGGCAAAGTGTAACGTCGGATCTCCAAGTATTTTTCTATTCATTGGTAGTCAAGCCTTGTCTTTCTTTTTTCTAAAAGAAAATTTATTTCTTCGCAATTTCGTTATGTGAATGAACTACTCCTCACAGTTATAAACTTTTGGGGCTCCTATGAACTAGTCAATAATTAAGAGCTTCCATGTTCTGTTGGTTTGCTAATATCGTGAAGAACCACTAGACCATTTGGCATTTATCCTTTGTGTGATTTTGTTTTTCTGACCTCTCCCTCTCTCCTATGCATTAGTGATGGTGAAACATTTATCTCTGCTGATGATCTTCGAATAAACCTTTGGAATTTGGAAATCAGCAACCAGAGTTTCAACATTGTGGATGTCAAGCCTGCAAACATGGAAGATCTCACTGGTAAAGTTTTTTTATTAATTTTTTTAAACCATCAATGAAATATTCATGTCACTAGTGATGACATTTACTAACAGTTTTATGCATGCACGAACTCTATCTATACGGCTAGGCGATTGTCCATTTTTAATTTCATATCCATTACCCTTTATTGTTTACCGGTTCTCCGACTTTTGTTTTTAGCTTTGCACATATATACTTCTTTTGTATCATACATGTTGCTGAATACTTTTTGCTTATTGGTGCAACTAAACTTATTGAGTTAGTCTATATGCAATTGTTGTGAAACTGGATTTGATCTTGCAATTATGAAAATTGGATGAACAGGAAGCCTTGTCATTTCATTAATCTGCTGAAACTTTTATTGCTTACTGCTGTCTGCTCTTAATAATGTAGCTTTTGTGCCTTTTCGGGGTGGTAAATTGTTTCACAAATGCCAATTCTTTGTCAGGCTGATGCAAAATCCTTGTTATTGTTAGATGAATTATTGTCCTTTTTTCACAAGTTGAGATATCAATTATGCGTGTGACGCTATTTCCTAGCATCCTTCATGTTGATATTCTGGGTTATATTTTATGTGAGCCTTGACTATAACTTCACTTTATTGCAGAGGTGATTACATCAGCTGAGTTTCATCCTACTCATTGCCATACACTAGCATATAGTAGCTCGAAAGGATCTATTCGCCTTATCGACTTGCGTCAGTCTGCGTTATGTGATAAACATTCTAAATTGTAAGTGTTTTGCACCTTCTAATTTTTATTCTAGTCTGTTCTTTCTGCTTTGTACAATTTAAACAGTATTAAGAAACTGAGGAAGCGTATAACATTTTCTTATATAGGTTTGAGGAACAAGAAGCACCTGGTTCAAGATCATTCTTCACCGAGATAATAGCCTCTATTTCGGATGTAAAGTTTGGAAAGAATGGAAGATATATACTAAGTCGTGACTATATGACCCTTAAGGTTTGTGATTCTTACCTCTTCTACTCAATTATTTACTTTTGGATGATTTTTAATTGTGAAGACCTTTTAATTCTCAAGATCTATGCTAGTTTTGCAACTGGTCCTTTAATTAGCTTACTCTAAAGACGACTTATGTACATGTTTGGAGTAATGTGCATGCATTCACTTGATAAGATCTATGACTGCATGAATGCTATATGCTTCAATAATTAGGGCCATGTTCAAAGATGAATCTCACAACAACCACTACATTAACCAATCCTGCTTAAAGTGGGATGGGGGAGGTAAGAGACTGCTTCTCGAAAGACCTCCGACTTATAACGAGTAAAATCAAACGTCTGCCTTGTCAGGAAAAAGTTTGAATTGTCTAAAATATTGGAAACTATGGAGAGTAAAAAAACCATTTAAATTAATCATTAAGCTTTAATTGTTTTAAAGGAATTATTATTATTTAATTTTATTTATATTTAGTTTAATATATAATAAAATTAGAGTATTTATATGTTCAAATGTTTGAGGTCTCCTAAAAATGTCACGTGTATCCAAATTCCAAAGAAGTTGTGCTAGCAAAGTTATTAAATTGAATTATGAGGAAAAGCTACTCTTATGTTATTCAATTAGGTAGTACACATAAATTGCTTGTAATATATCTTGTCTAGTATGGTTTTACCGCATGCCCACCTTAACATCCTCATTTCTCCCACTTCCATCTTCATCGCCAGTGCCTTCTTCATTGACAAGAGAGCACTCTGCCACTTTGTAGAGGCGTCCCATTTAACTTTATCGAGACTCTCTTGTCACACGTGTTGATGCTTTCCACTTTGCCCACTCTAGCTTTATACGGTGGGTCACGTCCCCGTCTATCTTCCTCGTCCTATGCAACATGGAGCCCAAATACTTAAAAGTCTTCTTAGGGTGCAAAATCTGATCCCCAATATATATTTCCTCACCCTTATTGCTTTTGTTCTTGAATTGATACCCTTGGTATTCAGTCTTATGTCCACAAATTCTTAGACCTTTCGCTTCTAAGCATGCGCTCCATTGGTCTAGCCTTCTATTCAACTCTCTCTTGTCGCCTCTGAGACTATCACAATGTCATTGGCAAATAATATGTACCATGGGATGCTCCCGTGGATCCCTCGTGATAACTTGTTGAAAATTACCGCAAAATGGTATGGGCTAATTCCTGGTGTAACCCTCTTTCTACTAGGAAGTACTTTGTGTCGCCAACTGGAGTTCGGTTATATATCTTCGTGGTATCTTTCCTTTATCCTAGTCCTATCTGCAAAGGTGAATCTAATGTGGCATAATATGGTCAAACACTCTAATATCCACGACTAGAGGTAGCAAGATAGGCTGGTTAAAACGATCCGGGTTGAAACAGATCATCTTAAGTGCAGTTGAAACGGGCTGGGCCAGATTAACTTTGACAAAAAAAATTAATGTGTTAACTATGAATAAAAGTTATTTATTCACTAGTAATCTGAATATTTAAACAAGATGTCTATGGAGGATGTATATTTGTGTTCTACAAAAATAGATTTGGGTGACTTTCAGTACATTTGACCCGTTTGAGATGAAGCACAGCCCCAATTGACCAGTTCATAAGAAGATAGGGCGAAATCGCCACCTCTTGTTGTGATAGTTGACCATTTGTTATAGGTGTTATGCCTGTGCAGTATTTCTTTTGTCGCTATCTCAAGGCTGTTATGGTGATTTTGTTCGATCCTTTTGTTACATTGTCTTGATTTTCTTCTTGTCACTATGAGGTGTCAAACAGATTCTAGGTTAAAACCGTTGCCTTTTAAGGTTTGGAAGGGCGTATACGTCATTTGGCTCGTATTTGGTCAAAATTGGTATGAATAACTCAAGATGCATGGGTGGCATGTATGATAGCTTTAATACATGGGTGGCCTTAATGGTAAAAATGAGTATTTTGGTGGCCTCCAAACGCCTTATCCCTCATATTTATATTACAGTTATGACCCTTCTTTGAGTATAAATTGTACTTTACTGAAACCCTAGCCACTTTGTGCAGTTATGGGATATCAACATGGACTCTGGCCCAGTCTCTACATTTCAAGTCCATGAATATTTAAGACCTAAGGTATGCTATTTATCATTTTTTAACCACACTTCTGTTGCTAATTTTCCTTTAGCTTTGAGATAAGTGATGTAGAATTGATTAATTTTCAGTTGTGTGATCTATATGAAAATGATTCTATTTTCGATAAATTTGAGTGCTGTCTGAGTGGTGATGGCCAGCGTGTAGCAACTGGTTCTTACAGGTACATTTTGTCACATTTATTCATAGTCTTTTGGTTCCTTTGGCCATCCACTCACATTTCAAATCAATATGATTTCAGCAACTTATTCCGTGTGTTTGGCTGCCATCCGGGCAGTACTGAAGCAACTACCCTGGAAGCTAGTAAGAACCCAATGAGGTATAATTTTGATATCTGGTCTATTATACATCAAAAAAAAAAAAAAAAAAAAATTCATAGAAAACATTTTATCTGCCTCACTTCCCAGAACAAAACATGCATTTCAAAACTTTGAATAATATTGATGAGAATTTCTAAAACTTCTTTTGTTTCTTACTTTTAATGTTGAATGATTTTAAAAATCTAAAGAAAATGCAAAACAAGTTCTGTGTCTAACTCAGCAAAAGAATTTGGACTCTTTGTGTAAATATGATATTTTTTACCCTGAGATAATTATTACTTTACTTTGAGTTTAGATAACAAATTTATGCTTGATAAAACCAATTAAATATCTTGTAGGAGACAACTCCAGACCCCCTCAAGGCCTTCCAGATCGCTAACTAGCATAACCCGTGCAGTTAGACGAGGTCAGCCACCTTCTATTCTATCAGCTTTTACATTCACAACTCCTTCACGTCTCATGCTTAATTACTTATTACTGCTCCCTCTGTTCCAAAACGAAAATCTGATCATATCTAAAATATCTGAGATATCCTATAATAATAGTAAAGTAGAAGAAAATCGTGGACCAAAATTAATGGTAATGTTATTTTAATAATTATTTTTCCAAAAAGCTGTGCATGGGAACTACCCCATGACAGGGAATCTTGTAGAGGTGACAATTTTGACGTGTTTACTTATGAATGAGTCAATTTGAGTTGTGTTTATCTCAAAAACGAGTTAAAATTAAAAATATTAGCTAAACAAGGAACACGTCAAAAGGATTGAAAGTCGTCCAAAGTTAATTTTTAATGCATACCACTTCTTCAATCGTTTTATTTAAGGATTTCAGTTATTTTTGTAACAGTATTATTTTATGTACCCATAATTAACACATTGGTTATCATTAAAAAAGGGGTAATGTTTGAGGAGGCCACCAAACTATTCAATCTACTTTATATGCTACCCAAGTATGTAATGTGGTTTTGTTTAATCAAATCCAATGAAAAGCATGCTAAATGACAAAAATCACTTTCAACCTTGTTTGACCGTTTGATAATTTTTACATCATATAGTAAAAAAGAGTAACCAAAAGTGTTCTCTTTTTTCAAAAAGTTTTAAGTGTTATCATTATGATCCAGCATCTTTTCTCCGGATTTGGTGTGAATGAATACATACTCGGGTGGCTTGTAAATAATCGGGTGTCATTATTGAAAAAGGCTGAATAGTTGGATGGCCTGCTTATGTATTATTCTCCAAAAAAGTGGACAAAAAGGTTTTTGCTGGTCAACCCTACCAAACTTAGCTTTTGACCTGTACCTAAATGAGCCATTCCAGCCTGATCTCATTTTGACTCGTCACCCAGGCCACCTTACGCCTACGCCTGCTTCTGTAAATGTGTTTATCTTGTCTGTCCTGTCTAATCTAAAAGAATTTCATTAAATCTACCTACAGGAGGAGAGAGCTCCGGGGTCGATGCAAACGGGAATTCATTTGATTTCACAACAAAATTACTTCATCTAGCATGGCATCCTACCGAGAACTCAATTGCCTGTGCTGCTGCAAACAGCTTGTACATGTATTACGCTTGAAAAACGCCTTTTTTTCCTTTCAAAGCAGTCTTTTCACTCGCAAGATCCCACCAACAGCGCAGCTAAACGTCCCAAAATCAAGCTTTTCTTTCTTCTACCAATTTTTCGTTCCAACCTTGATTCGTTTTATTTAATTTTTTTTTTACCCTTGAAGGACTGTTTTCGTTTTTATGTTATGTCGGGTTGAAGCGAGTAAAAACTAAAAGGAATATTGGGATCGTCAGAAACTCGAAAAGGCATGATAGATGAAATTGATGTTGAGGTCTTTAGGTGTAGTTTTAGTTTTGGAAGGAGCTCTGCTGCTAACTTTGCAGGCCATCATGTTTTACACTTTACTTGTTTGATAAGAAAATTTAGACCATTAATTTAGTTTATTTTTGTTTCTGTTAAACTTCTTATTGTTGGAAGTATTTTTATTTTGTAAAAGAAAATACTTGGAGGACAAAGGATATTAGCTTTCTTGGTTCGTTGATGTCGCTCGTAAGCTAGTCTAAACGACTAAAGAAGTCGGTATTAAGTTTCTTCAATATTTTGTAGTAGAAATCTCATATTTGAACTTTGAATTTTGATTCCCAAATATATTGAAGTTTTAGATAGGAACTTTCTGATAATGAAACTTGTTTGCCTGATTTACATGCTAAGAAGGTACAATGAATGTGAGTTGCATGTATATAAAATTTGGAGCACTTTCTTGGAATTTGATTCATGGTTGTGTAATGTTCATTTGTCCCTTTGATTCAGTGATACTGTGATGCTATTTTTCTATGTTATAACTATGATTTGGACAGCATAACACAATAACTTTTCTAGGACAGCATAAGCACCTCTACCTTCGAAGTCGGTGGTTTTGTCCATACAAAATTTTAATCAGTGATTAGGTCTGTATAGTTTCTTACACCAGTAATTTGGACGTTGCAATTTTTTAGTAAATTAGAGAATTATTTTTGTGCTATGTTAAAATTTAAAAATGTTATATATTGATTTTATCCCTTAATTTTATTAAAATTACACCCTAAGCCGTTACGTATGAACTACATTCTTGGTAGACAGCGGCTACTCAAAGCCAAACCATGAGGCGAGATAATGTATCCGTGTCATGGCAAGTCCTAGCGGTTTGGGTCACAGTTGTCTTTAAGCTACTGCACGTATTGTGATAGGTTTTTAGCTAGTTGTTTTCATGTACATAAAGAAAATTGTCTGCAACCCACTGGCCACCAACTCCGACCACAATCGCCTCAACCAGCGATTTGAGGGTCCTTTTCATCGCCTCCAATCGACCTCTCAATTGTCGTTGCCCGTTCACGATCTCTTGCAACTGCAGCTTCGAAAAATGATGGTTGGTTCAAGTTTAAAATCCAGGTTTAAACTATTGTCACCCGTTCACGCTCTCTGTCGCAAATCTCTCAACCACTCTTCACCTCCACTGCAGATTCTTCTTCTCCTTTGTTTTATTTGTAGGGTCACACTAGGAGTTTTACTTAGTCAAGTTGTGCATGGGATTCTCCCCATGATTTCCTAATTCCTTGCATGCATTTCCAAGTTAGTGGTAGTTGTTGTTACTAATGTCCTACGTTTTCATTTTTCATGATTTATGGTAGAGTAGGTTAGAAAGTATTTTCTATTTAAGCATTGTATTTTCTGCATTTGGAGGTTAACGAGAAAACTTTGCTACAATTAGTATTTGTTAATTTATTTTTATTTTGGGACACCTTCCATCTCGAATCCGATATCTATCAATGTGTGTGTGTGTTTGATTGCATGGTAGGGGACGATGGTTTGGTGGGGACAATATGGGGATAAATGATGGTTGGTGGTGTTGTTGGAAGTAGTGGTGGTGGTGACTTTTCATTTTTCTTAAAAATATATAATATTAAATAATATTAAAATGTAATAAAAAATTGAGAAAATGAATAAATTCAAGGAACAGTGGCATTTCAGTTTTTTTAGTTTGAGTATGGATCAAAATCGTAAAAGGTTTAGTCATTTTAAGATTAAAATCATAAAGTTTAAAAGTTAAGGACTAAATCAGAAAAATCACCGAACTACAGGGACCAAAAAAAATTAACTCAAAATCTAATTTCACTTGATACAAAACATTAAATAAGATAGCTAAGTTTTGGACAAACCGAAGACAAAATATCAAAGCAACATTTCATAAACAAAGATAAAGTGCAAATGTCATATATGTGGGCTTATTTGATCCAGACTTATTAAAATTAGTAAATATTTTTCTATATAAAATTATAATGTGTGTAAAGTTTGTATAATATATATATATATATATATATATATATATATATATATATATATATATAGTGAAAAGATCATTTGAGAACCATTTTTATTACGAGTATCGTGAGAACCAATCTGAGTTGTCTAATTCCCCCTCTTTCAATGTTTTCACCCACCTATGAATTCATCTCATGCACCTTGCCACACTCAATCTCACCACACTCTCCATCAATGAATTTCACTTACTAAATGAACGGCTAAGATTGATTCTCGCAGTACTCACAATAAAATCGGTTCTCAAATTAACCTTCCCCTATATATATATATATATTCATATGCAAGTTTTAACATGCCAAATGACCAAGCAACGGTCGTCTCTTAGATCACGTTTGGACCATTTGGTTTGTTGGAATCGGGATTGTGGAATGCCTCAATAGGCTTGTTTGGTTTAAAGACAGAGAGAATTGGAGTCTTTCATTCTTTTGTTAATTTGATGAAACTTACCAATTCCTTTATAATTCATTTCATATCACAAATTTACCCTCTCATCAACATCAAACTTCGATTCATAGTTCCTGCTTCTTAAAGACTCAACAAAACCGCCTCGACATGGTTCATCAGTTTATGCGATCGTTCTTCACCGGATCTTGTCTTTTGTTCTTCAGTGCTCGATTCTTTTCTGGGTCGATTTATGCTATCATTTTCATTGGATTGATTATGCTTTGTTTCTCATTTTCCATTGGTTTGATTAATGGTTCTTAACCCCACCGCAGTCGATTGTTGTTCTTTTTTCTACATTGATTTTGGTTCTTGTTTCTTGGAACTTAACGAAGATTTGAAAATCCAGCATGAATTCAATTTGGGCTGTTAATTCAATTTCATCTAAACTGTGCACAACCTTTCTCATATGCTGATCTTGAGTTATTTTTTGAAAGGAAAGGGAAGGAAACAAGGGAAGAAAACAATTAGTGGTGGGTGTTTTTAAGTTATTTTAAGGAGGGAAAAGAAGAGGAAGAGAGAGGGAAGGAGGGGCAATTTTACCTTCATTCCATCATTCCCTTTCCTCCCCTCCATTTCCTTCTCTTTCCTTCGTTTAAAAACTCGAGAACAAGGGTGATAGTATGATTCACAAGAGTTCGTAAACAAACAAGTTGAAACAACTGTAGACTTTTAAGTAAAAAGTTAAAGATGGATACACGTGATAGTGGTTTGGACAGATATTAACTAATTCGCCGGACCCCCCCCCCCCCCCCCTCTCTCTCTCCTCTTTTTTCTCCCTCCCAGTTAAGATGTTCAAACAACAAAAAAGCACACTCATGAGGTCAAAACAAACCCCCTCTTAATTCAATTTCTTGGGCATCATACAATTACAGATCAAAAGCTGACATCAGTACTTTGGGCAACTTTGTATCAGAAAATAACGAAATTGAAAGGAAAAAAAAAGATGTTTTTGGCACTACCACGCATAATAATATGGTTCTCAAGTGGCTCTTACTGATGAATGAGCAGATGAGTCTGATTTCTCGGCTAGATAGTGCTCAAGCATGTCGTCTTCATCATCTGCAATCAAACAGATATGATTTTATATTTACTAGATAGATATGATTTGCGTATTTCCTACACAAACACTCTTTTGTCCTTTTTTTACAAAAATTTCCTATTAATTAATGAGTCAAATATAATCACAAAAACTATAAGGTTACAATAATGATATAATTTTTCTAACGAACGACTTAGGAGGTGTATGCACCTGAAACTGCAACAGACGACTTTTAACATATTTAACTTGTTGCCTTTTTAGCTCATTTTCTAGTTACTTTACTTGTTTAACCCGCAACCAAAATTAACATTAATAAGTAAACTGATTGAAATTCCACCCTTGGTATCCAATATCATAATACTACACAAACATAAAGAGGTGGAAGGAGGACAAAAGAGCACGAGATAACCTTCAAAGTCTTCATCATCATCAAAATCAAAGTCTTCATCTTCTTCCTCAGATCCATCCTCAACTGTAACTGCACCTTTCTGCTAAGAATACCATGTCAAAAATTCAAGTTGCTAAAAGAAAGAAGTGACCTATTCATTTGTGATCATGCACGCAGTTCAGATGTGTCCAAAACCTTTTATGGTCATACAAGAAATTAGAAAATGTCCTGTGTTATTCTTTCACACTGATTATAGTTATTGTACTTCGCCGCTGCTTGGGATTGCCAATTTAAACAGCTTTTGTTTATATGTCGAAAGTGGATAATCAGTTTAATGAAAAGTGAAAACAGTTTATTCCACCCTAATGGTAAACTCCTGATTCTGATCCACCAACAATAACAAGTTCATTATAAGCAAATCTGAAACTGCTTCTTTAAACCAACATATATTACCCTAAAATAAGCAAATTTTCTTTATCCAACTCTCGAACTGCTTATCTACTTTTAGAAAACGAAATAAGCAAAAAAGGTATTTAAATAAGCAAAATCCCAAACACCCCTTAATTTATTTCAATACAATATTTTTCCCAAATTATTTGTCATCAAACACTTGAAAACATCACCCAAATTGCACTATTTAAAGCAGTGACAAACTTCAACCAAGAATCTTGATGAATACAGCATGTATTCCCAGAATCAGTAGAACCAAGATGAAAGACAACTTTAATATCCACAAAAAGAGAAATAATATTACAAGAGTATGTAAAACCCTAAGAAAAAAGAGATGGAATAATTTACCACTCTGCCACTTTCAAACCACTGTCTGCCACTCAGTCTCTTTTCTTTGGGTGCTGAAAGTGCCGATTCTGGCATCAACCTGGAAATAAAGAGCAAAACCGCGAAAGTAAGCACCCAAGACTACCATAAGGGAGTGTTTGAATTTGCATTAATGATACTGATTATATGAGTACTTGTTTGTATAATGTGATTCTATTTATGATTATTTGACCGAGGGGTCAAATCAACCAAATCTTAAGTGATCGATTTCATACCAGCCACAACAAAAAACAAATTAATTATTTGCACGTATTTTAAATGCTCTTCAACCACCTTTTCGTTGTTAGTTATTTTATTAGGATAACATAACTGTTGGGATAATGATCATGGATAAAATTTTCAACAATTAAAAAAAATACTTGATATGTAATACATTGTCATGTTTCCAATTAAAATACTTATAAAACATATATAGCAATGCCCTCTTTGGTCATTTAAAATTATATAATATCAGAAACTCAAAGAACTGATCATCTAATTATTACAACTTCAAACGAAAGCACATCCAAGCATTACCTCATGTATCATGCTTTATTACAACTTATTATCTAGTTCTGAATTTTTGATACCACACAATCAGTTTCAAAACATATATACGGAAGAAATAGACACCTTGTTTTCTATGACATGAAACACTGCATTTACCAAATAAACCATGTGTACTATAATCTGCAAATGCGAGATAGAAAGTATCTTAAGAATCCTTTTTTATCAAAACTTATGGAGAAAACACTTTCACAAGAAAGTTTTCATGTGTTTATATCATACGTCATATAATATAAATCCAATAAACACCATGATATGAGTGACCAAAGATGAAGAATATGATAACTGCTTTATGTATGAAACTTACTTGGCTCTTTCAAGTGCCAATTCTGCTTCAAATCTCTCTCTCCATGCCAAGAATGTATCAATAGTGACAGGTTCACCGTGAGGTACAATTACCTATCACACCAAATCCAAATTATCTATCCATCAACCTAATAATAATCATATATATCAAAATCATTATATAATAACCGAGTATTAATATTGATATACTAAAGTATCTCAAACTTTTTTTCAACTACCAAAACCACTCAAGTTTAAATTTTGTTCTTTACTACTTCTTTTGTTGTGAAATTTTTCGTAAGTGGTTACAACTAAGTGACCTAAATGAAACAGTTATGAAACTTGGTTACTATTTAGTGATCTTATATGCAAAGTTACCAGTTACTTTAAGTTAACCTGAAAGACATGTCACTAAATAGTAACCAAGCTTCACAACTATTCCATTTAGGTCACTTGGTTTTAATCGGTTAGCAAAATTTCACTACAAAGGAACAATATTGAAACTTAATTGGTTTTCACAGTTGAAAAAAGATGTGTGACTTTAGGTCGAAGGCGTCGAACACTTATGAAACTTAGTTACTATTAGGTGATATTTTCTTCCCTTAATAATATGCACCATTTTGTTTCTGAGAAGTCTTAAAACAAATACACCATCTCCCTTTGTCACGAAGTTTCAAGCCAAGAATACCTCTTTGCTCATTAGTATACATTATAAATACTGACAGCATTAATGCTTTAGAATTTAAATACTGTCATATCTTGTCATCATTGAGGGTATATTCTTTTTAGATACATGGCTAATAGTCACAGTGACACGCTTTTATTAAACTTTCACTAGTTAAATGGCGTCTTTATTTTGGTAGTCTGGATTTATCTCATGGGAAAGGAATTTTAGTATGATTCAAGAAATACAAAATTAAACATACAAATATACAAAAAAAGAAAAACTTACTTCATCCTTTTCTGCTATCTCCTCTCCATCATCATCATTATCATCATCTTGAGCAAATCTTTCAGAAAGCCAATCTTTGGCTGAGGAGACTAGAGTGTAGATCATAGCCATTCCAAGATTCTCAGATGCCTGTAAAATGCCTCAAATAGACGAATGAGAGGTGCATGGCTAATTTATCTATTAAGCAGATATTGAATGTACCTCGACTACTTAGAGCAAGAACTATCATTTCATCTACAACTACATCGATAACTACTATTTCAGAAAATTTTGGCTAATGAAGTTCTGGACCATGTTGATATATATAAATATGAGTTGTGTTCAATACGTTCATTGCATCTGGATCTGGATCTGGTGAGAAGAAGCTTTATTGTGAGACAACATTGCTTCGCTAAATTTGTAATTTTAATTCATAATTTTACATTTTGACCAAGAAATTCCATATATAATTAATAATCCTCCAAACACAAAACATCTGATTATCTTTAGATCTGCAGTATGCAATTAGATGATAAGGTGCCAACGTTCACTTTTACCTCTTGTTCAAGCTTTTCTTTCAATATTTTTAGATCTGCAGTGTGGATTCCTCTTATACTGTAACACAACCAAAAAACAAAAACTAAGAGCTTAATAACAAAATATCAGCATATAGCAGAGTTCATTAACAAAAACAGCTCTTTAAGTTGTTCAGTTAAAGCCATAAAGCTAGAGGTTGCCATTTTGACCCACTCACTTACGTCTATGTCGATTTGGGTTTGGTTTAATCTCAATCAGGTAAAAGAGAAGTTAGCAGAAAAAAGGTCAAAAAGCTTGAAAGTCACCCAGTTCATTCTCAATGCTTACAACCTCCTAAGTCGTTTCACTAGAAGATTTAGATTATTACCGTAGAAATATTAGTTTTGTAATCATAATTAATGAATTCAGTAATTCACTGTATGATAGGGGGATAAAAAAGTTTCCCAACCCACCCTGGTTAACACATACCGAAAAATGACCTTTTCAAGCAAACACATTTTGACCCATTACCCAACTCACCCATCTTGCAACCTCAAGTTATTGCAGTAGTATATGCAGAAGAATAACAAAGAAAAGTATAAAAACAAGCATCTAACTACCTTTATTGAATATTGAGAAAGTAATTCAAAAAAATTTAAGGAGAAGTCAAGCAACCATCAAGGATAAAAGTAACAATAGTTCATGGAATCAACATGGAGATAAAAAATTTATATAGGTTTGTAGAAAGATATAGTCAGCCACCTTTTCACATTCAGAAGTGGTATTTCATCAGGATATTTTTCTGTATGTGAGAAAATCAAACCCAACTGAACTGCAACAACATTTAGCAAACAACTAACATTTAAACAAAAAAGTTAGACAGCCTCAAACGGGAATCTTACAAAAACAAGCCTCATAAAACCTGGAGTAGTAGAATATTCATCAGTCTCGTCATCCTGAGGAGATAGAGTAATTTGGAAACACCGATTTGAAGTATTCAATCCACTTTCACTGGGGTGAATTTCTGGCAAATACATCAACACAAAAAACTCGTCATAAGTTTAACTTTTGAAGTTGGAAGCCACACATTTATTAGAAGTGAAGTGCAAGACAAGTATTGTTCATTGTACGAACCTTGAAACTCATCCATAAGAATGGCTTCTAAAGCTTCTATTTCCATCTCCTGCTCCTGCACATGGTCTGTCATGAACATTTCCGTTAACAGAACATATGAGGTGTTAGGAATTGATTATTTAAACTGTTATCTTCTTATTTTGTTTTAAATGACAACAAGCTGTTTTGAGGGTGTTCCAAATTGCTTATCCAAACTAATCTATAAATTATTAGCGACTGAGATGAACTAATTTTAAATTTTCAATAAGCACTTTTCTGATTGTTTGTATTGCTTATATAAGCAGCTTATCTACTTATTGCCTTTTTGGACAACAATAAGCACTTCTACGAGTGTTTGGGATTGCTTATATAAACTACTCATCCAGGTCAGTGAAGCTGTTTTAAGTTAGTTATTGTGACTGCTTGTTTCAATAAACAATAAGCAGATGGGCAGTTTCAGATGGAGTTTGGGACTGCTTATCTAAAGATGCTTATCTGCTTATATAAGCTTTGAAATAAGCAAGACCTAAGCTGCTTATTGATTACTGTGTATTTCCTCTAAAAAGCATATAAGCAGTTCAATAATCCTGAACACCCTCTCAGAAAACAATCATACTATCATAAGCAGTTTGCTTCTATCCAAACACTCAAAACTGCTGATCTATTGTATCAAGAGACATCAAGCAGATAACTAGTTTTAACAAGTAATTCCAAACAGCAATCTCCTTTCCCTGCCTTTTTTTACCAATCAAAACTTGCTGATCATCTCCAAATTTATGAAATTTAAGATTCTATACACATGCTGAGATCATTAAATGAATCATCTAAGCTAGTCAGACAATTACAATACGAAATTTAACCTCTGAAATGTCAAATATCTCCCCCAAATCACTTGACTTCACTTGAATTACAATCATACTTTGAAGACTGACCATTTAACACACACTATCAACAAACAACAACGAACGCTAACACCCTACTTGACTCATGACCAATCAAGAACGCAAATCAACTAGACAAACTATTTTCCCAAAATAAAACATCATATCTCAAAAAATCAGCTCTGCATCACTTTTTTTTAATAAATTATAACACACAGTTAACAAAAAAATCAACAAACCTAGCATCCTAATTGCCAATATACCAATCAATAACACAAATCAACCACTGATACAACTTAAACTGTTTCCCAACACAAACCTTAAATATTCAGAATAATTCAAATAAACCATTCACAATGATTCATCCTGAAGCGATTACCTGTCATTCCTGCGGCTTTAGACTTGCGGTTGTACTTTATTCTCGTAAATTTGCGCGGCTTATCTTCTGATTTCGCAGCACGGCCACTCTTTCCGTCAACAGGTTTTTGAAAACCTAGACCGGCAGCGTAATCAAAGAAACAGGGAATGACTCGGGTATTATTCGACTGTGTCGCTCCGTACTGTAGTTACTGTACGACCGCGTCGTGTCACCGTCATATGACTATATCAGTAACATGCCATAACTTTGGAAAACTACAAAATAAACCCTTTTACTTTTATTTTTTTCATGTTCCCTTATAACTCGCAAAAGAGCTCGAAATGTAGTCATGTTATTGTTATTATCGAACTAAAACCATGAATAACGGTCGTTAATGTCATTATGGCCATCTATTGCATTATTATTGTCTTGCTCGTTGTGTGGGTAACGAGCCGGCCCGCTCGTTGTCCATTATTTTTTTCTTTTTCTTTTTAACCAATAAAAATTAAGATAAAACATTGTCTGTGGGTCCAGTGATGGAAGTTACGAGTGTTATCACTACAACTACTTAGTTATACTAATGTGTCAGCTAGTTATGACAGTTAGTAGTGTTTACCAATACGGATGATCTAAATCCATAATCTTTAGTTGATGGGATATACATCATTAAAATAGGAACTTTGTAATTTTAAGTTTTTAACATTAGATTTGAAGATATAATATAAACACATGTCAAAAACTCAAAATCCAATCTTGATTATCATAACCTTTAATTATTAGGTGTTACCAAAATATCAAATATATATATATATATATATATATATATATAAACTTACTTTAAATCAAACCATCATTACCACATACACTATAACGTTAACTACTAAACTTAAACCTTAAACTTCAATTCAGTGGTGATGTTTGAAATGTAGTGATCATGATAGTAGACGCAGGTGTCTATTGTGGGATAGATAAGGCTAACTAAATATTCACTTAAAGTTTCAGAGGTATATAGGACCATTGGTGGTTGATATGGAATGATGATGGCAGTGGTTGTGTGCGATGGTGATGGTGGTGATGTGGTTGTCTAGGATTGCGGTGGCTAAAAGAGTTATATAGGGGTGTATGATTTCGGTGTTTTGTGGTCACATGATGCTCGATTATCGTAGCCTTCTACAATACTCCAAATTTAAGATAATAAAAATGCAAAGAATACTAATAATATTAATAATGATAATGTTGGAGTTATGCTAAACCCAAAATATATTTACACAAACATAAAATGCCTCTACCAAATGGATTCAAAATTTTTTAAAAGAGTAACTAAGTTGGCCTAATCTTAATGTTCAAAAAATGTTGGCCTAATATAGTTAAACAACGCACCTTATTGAAGCCTTAATACATAGTCAATGACCATGTTTGATTAATCGGTGAGGGAGTAACGAGACTCCCTTTGAATCAACAAGACCCCATCTGATATTCTCTCGAAGAGTGATTTATTGTTGGGGAGATAATCACTTCACCCTAATAAACAACTCTGCATATCCTAAAACATAGGATTTGATGATAACCAAACCCTACATTCAGTATGACTTAGAAAGAATTCAAACATGTGTTGTTTGAATCAGTTTATGTAAAAATATGCTAAGTATGGAACCATCAGCTGAGGAAAATAAGCCATCAGCTGAGCATCAGATCCTACTCAAAGTATCAGCCAAAGGATATCAGCCAAGGAGCATCAGATGAAGAAAACAAGTAAATAAGACCATCAGCTGAGGAAAACAGTCTATCAGCTGAGCAAAATTGTTGATCAGCTGATGAAAATATTCTATCAGCTGAGTGAACAGATTGATCAGCTGAGTGCCTACTCTATCAGCCGAGTGAAGAAATTGATCAGCTGAGTGCCTACTCTATCAGCTGAGTGAAGAAATTGATCAGCTGAGTGCCTACTCTATCAGCTGAGTGAACAAATGGATCAGCTGAGGCCTAGAAGCATCAGCTAAGTAAGTCTTTCTTTACACAAGTCATCTCCCCTTTTAAGCCAATGTATTTGATTGATCAGCTAAGCATTCTTGATCAACTGATCATACAAATACACAAGCTTATGTACTCCTAAGCTTACTATTGAACAGCTGAGCATCTATATGATCAGCTGAGCAATATGTATCAATTGAGTCCTAGCTAAAAGTGATCAATTGATATATTTTGTCAACTGAGTAGTGAATATCAGAGTTCCTTGTACAATCTGTTAGCTGAGTCGTGAAAAATGCCAAATCTACTTTATCTTTTCAGATTGCAAGTCATATGTAAAAGGCAGAACATGTGTTGTTCTATTATGCCTTAGATCTTTGTTTGTAAAAGTAAGAATGCACTTTTTGGATCAAGTATGAGACAAAAAGGTTTGATCTTATCCTCTGAAAAAGGATAATGATACCTCAAACAGACGAAGATCTTGAAGATTTGTTCAAACAACTAAGTATGGCTGGCAATCCCATACTTGGTAAAGTCAAATCAATCAGAAGCATGGTGTTGATTAAAGTACAATCATGGAAAGGGAAAGAAACTTATACACGGCAGTAGATGTGGTCTTTAATATTTTATATTGTGAATGGGTTGCACTTTTGCAGAAAAGTACAATTACTTTTATCATACTTTTGATTAAAGTAATTTTACTTTTCACCCACTACCTTTACAATTAAAATATTATATTTCCACATCCTCTTTGTCTCTTACCTTTATGCAACCGGATCCACCAAGACTTCTATATATACTCATGCATGGTGGACATGCAAACAGACAATACTACACAACACAACAAAGTGAAGTCTCTACTACACTAAAAGAAAATCTCATCAGTTGAGAAATTTCGTAGAGTATAAGCATTGTGTAGATTCAAACTTGTTCATGTGTTGAACACTCTATATACATTAGTTGTTTTAGAGTTAGCTTGTCTATGTGTTAGACAAATTGATGGCCACCTTTTATTGTACTTAGAATTTCCGCTTCTAGTACATGTAATTCTTGATTCATATCAATAAGAATTATATAAAAGTATATAAGTGTGTCTTTAACTTTTAAAAGCTAAAGTTTGTATTCAACCCCCCCTTTCTACAAACATTTGTTGTTGCGTACTCAATCTGGGACTAACAACTGGTATCAGAGCAGGTTAGATAATCAATATCTAGATCTGTTTTGCTTACTCTACAACTGCTTCTACCCATCACAATATGGCCTCATTCACAAACAATATGAATATCTCAAACACTGGGTCCTTAACAAGATGTCCCATGTTTGATGCTGAAAATTTCTCCATGTGGAAAAGTAGAGCACATCTTTTCCTATCCACCCTTGATATCCAAATGCTTGAAATAGTTACTGATGGCCCTTATGTTCCAACACCAGTGTTATCTATCCCATCAGAATCTGAAGGTCAAACCTCTACAACTGAAAGAATCATAACCAAACCCATGCATTTGTGGACAGATGAGGATAAGAGGTTGGTTAGCCTAGATATTAAGGCTAGATCAGCTCTTGTCTCTGCACTACCCAATGAAATCTATCATCAAGTGCTTAACTGTTCTTCTGCAAAAGAGATGTTAGATACACTCACAGTTGCATATGAAGGGACTGAAGAGGTGAAGGAGAACAAGAAGCTCCTCCTCAATAGAGAGTATGAATTCTTCTTTGCTCAGAAAGGTGAGAGTCTTACTCAGACATACACCAGGTTCAACTGCCTTGTTAATGACTTGAAAAGGGCAGACATAACCAAGAGCAACTTTGTCTTGGTGAACAAGTTTCTAGACTCCCTCCCTGAAACATGGGATCACTTTGTCACTGTTTTAAGACATAGTGAGAAGATTAAGGGAATGTCTCTGGTTGCTCTCTATGGTAACTTACTCAACCATGAGCAATCAGTTAAGCAAAGGAAGTTATCATCCAAGGAGATGAAGGAGGTAGTGAAAGCTGCACCAACTGCCCTTGTATCAAGAGATACAAAGATGAGAAGCTTTGCAGCTATTGATTCTGGTTCTGATGAAGAAGGAGATGGAGAGGAGAGTGCTGGAGAAAGTGATGAGGAAGTTTGTGAGGAAAGTAATCTGGAGGAGTTGGTTGAAGGTGTTGCTATGCTGGTTAAGAAGTTCAAACCTTTCAAGAAGGAAAAGGGTGTCAAGAGGTTCAGCAAGAGGTCATCAAAGTTTGTCAAGTCCAAATCCACTTTTGATGCCTCCTCAGCAGAGTGTTATAAGTGTGGCAAGATTGGCCACATAGCCACTGACTGTTAGTCCAAATATAACACTGGTTCTTCATCTGTGCAAAAGCAGGAGGGCAAGATTGATTATGAAGCCAAGTATAAGAAACTCCTTGCTGATGTCCTTGACAAAAAGAAGAAGAAGAAGAAAGCCCAGGGCCAAGTTCTTGTTGCCGAAGAAGAAGATTGGGCAGAAGAAGATCTCTCCTTAGATGAAGATGAGGTGATCTCTGCTCAGTTTTGCATGATGGCCAACAACAATGATGGTAGTTCATTTGATAAAGATATGAAAAAGGCTGCTAAAGCTTGTTCAGCTACCAACTGGGATCCTTCTTCTATGTATCAGGTTGGAAAATTTATTAACTATGATGATAATGAGAAGAATGCTATGTTTGATTACTTGTGTATTGATTTCCAATCTGCTATTCAAAGAGAGAAGAAGCTAAAACTAGAAGTAGAATCACTAAAGGAAAAGTTAATTCTTAAGGATGAGGAACTTAAGCAGATAACAATCTTAAATGATGAACTAGATAATCAAAAGATACTTAATGAGATCTTAGTAAAAGAAACTAGTGAAGCAACCAAAAAGTTTAATGACCTCCAAAAAGTAGTAAAGTCTTGGTGTGTATCTGCAGAAAAGACCACTCAGTGTGTCAAGGAGCAGATACCCAAACAAGTTCAAGCTATTATTGGTGGAAATTACTCAAAGGCTGCTAACTATGTTGATTTTAGTAAGAACCTTAATATCTTAGACAAAGCTGATATTTTGCCACAGACCTTTCACAAGACTATTAAAGGCAAAAGTGTATTCACAAATAAGTTTGTTAGAAGCAAAAGTTCCCACTTAAAAGAATCAATTATTCCTTCTGTTGAATCTAGTAAGATTCCAGAATGTAAAAATACTAATAACACAAAGTCAAAGGATGTGATTAAAGGAAAGGAATCATTAGTTGAAACCTCAGAGACATTATGTTGTCAAACCTTGAAAACAGATGACTTAATTCTTAGCATTTCATAAACTGAAGAATCATTAGCTAATACTACTCCATCAACTGAGAGGTTAGTAGATGATAAATGCTCAGCTGATAACCTGTCAGCTGATCATAGCTCATCTTTTAAACAATCAGTTGATCTAGAACTAATCAACTCTCTTTTAATAGAAGAAACTATGAGTAAAAAGAATGATGTTCACATTGTTCCCATTTCTGCCACTCCAAAGATTGGTCAAAAGCTTTCCAAAAACAAAGATCAATCTAAGGTGCCTGTGAATAAAGACCTAAGAAATTTACAGGATAAGCTTCATAAGCTGAATGGTCAAGTTAGTCAAATGATGACTGATAAGAAAGCTCATAGGCATTCAAACCATGTTGCTCAATGCCCCAAGACCACAAAATCTCAAAAATGTTATAAATGTGGAAGCAAAGAGCATAAGGCATTTGAATGTTCTTTAGAAGGGAATTCAAGACAACGGACTTGTAATGATGACATAGTCACTCCTCTTATTCATAAGAAACCTAAGATGAAGTGGAAAGCTAGGTGCATTCCACAGGGATCCACTGAGTAGTGGATTCCTACTTGTGTCACTAACTCTTCTTTCATTCATATCTGTGCAGGGTGTTGGTTCTTGGTTTCTTGACAGTGGATGTTCAAGAACCATGACAGGTAACAAGGCTTTGCTCAGTAACTACAAGAAAGATAAAGGTCCAAGGGTGACTTTTGGTGACAACAACCATGGGCAAACAAAAGGCTATGGTGAGCTTCATAATGGGAACCTCAAGCTGTCAAAAGTTTCATATGCCAAAGGGCTGAAATATAATCTCATAAGCATAAGTCAATTGTGTGATGGAGATAATGAAGTCCACTTCACAAAGACAGGAGGCTCCATCATAAATAAAGAAGGTAATACAATATTCAGTGCCAAGAGAACCAAGGATGTGTATACACTTGACATGTCCTCTGGTGACCCTTCAAAGGAAACATGTTTGTACTCCAAGAATAGTGAGGATACAAACTGATTGTGGCACAAGAGGCTTTCCCACCTTAATTTTAAAAACATCAACAAGTTGAGCAAGGGTGAACTAGTGTAAGGACTACCTTCACTGACTTATCTTAAGCCTAAACCTTGCACTGCTTGTGAGAAGGGAAAGCAGCATAAGGCATCATTTCCATCCAAGCAGGCCTTCTCAATTACAGAACCTTTCTATATGTTGCACATGGATCTCTTTGGTCCTGTTGCAACTGCTAGTATTGGTGGAAGTAAGTATGCTCTTGTATTAAGATATACTTGGGTTTTCTTTCTTAAAGCAAAGAGTGAGGCTGCTGAAGAGAATATCTGTTTTATCAAGAAGATGGAAGTGTTGAATGGCAATCTGGTAAGGAGTCTTAGAAGTGATCATGGAACTGAATTCAGAAATCAAACTCTGGAATCTTTCTGTGATGAGAAAGGGATATCTCAAAACTTTATTTATTAGGAAGTACAAAGATGATGTGATACTTGTGTAGATATATGTAGATGATATAATATTTGGGTCTACTAATTTGGAACTATGCAAAAAGTTTTCTAAACTCATGTCTGATAATTATCAAATGAGCATGATGGGTGAGTTAAACTATTTTCTTGGTTTGCAAATTAAACAAGAGGTTGATGGTATTTTCATTCATCAAACAAAGTATGTCAAAGATTTACTCAAGAAGTTTGATTTTGAAAACTGTTCTTCAATGAAAACACCTATGTCTACTTCTATTAAGTTAGGAAAGGACACTGATGGCAAATCAGTGAACATTACTACTTATAGAGGAATGATTGGATCACTTTTATACCTCACTGCAAGTAGACCAGATATAATGTTTTCAACATGTCTCTGTGCAAGATATCAAGCAGATCCTAAAGAATCACATCTTGCTGCTGTTAAGAGAATATTCAGATATCTCAAAAGAACTCCTAATCTTGGTCTTTGGTACCCCAAAGACTCAGATTTTGAGTTAGTTGGATATTCTGATTCTGATTTTGCAGGATGCACATTAGACAGAATAAGTACTTCAGGTGGTTGTCAACTTCTAGGAAGAAGATTGATTAGTTGGTCTAGTAAGAAACAGAATTCAGTGTCAACATCTACTGCAGAAGCAGAATACATTGCTGCAGGAAGCTGTTGTGCTCAAATTTTGTGGTTACAAAATCAACTACTTGATTATGTATGAAGTTTGAAGACACCCCAATTCTTTGTGACAATACAAGTGCAATCTCCATCTCAAATAATCCAGTCATGCATTCAAAAACAAAGCATATTGAAATCAGACATCATTTTCTCAAAGATAATGTGCAAAAGAAGAAGGTGACTTTGCACTACATCAACACTGATTTACAACTTGCAGACTTATTCACCAAGCCATTAGATGAAGCAAGGTTCAACTTCCTAATATCCAAACTAGGTATGCTAAATTTTTAGTTTAGAATAATAGTAAGTTAGTTTGTGTTAATTTATAAGTGTTGAAAATCAAAAGATACTTATCTAAGCATATCTCAGTCTTACTTGATTTGTGTAAACTGAGTAACTATGCTCAGCTGATGCCTATCAGCTGATCAAATTTACTCAGCTGATCACTTTAAGATAAGGAAGACATGCTCAGCTAAGTACTTTACTCAGCTGATACCCAAATTCTCACTATCAGCTGATAGTTTTCCATCAGCTGATACCCCTCAACTAATAGTTTTTCATCAGCTGATACTCTCCTTGATCAGCTGATGATTCTACACTTAGTAAATTTTCACTTTTTACTCTCATTTAATGCTTTTTAACCTTAGTTATTTACTCCGTTTGTCGGTTTTCATTTAATAGCTATTTAATTTGTTTTCCGTTAGATCTTTTGTCAGTATCTAACGATCTCTGTTAACTAAACTTCATAAATATCCACATTTCTCTCTCATTCACCTTTACCTGTTCAAACTTTCTAAATTCCCTCTCTCTCTCTCTAAAAAGAACTACCCTACCTTCTCTCTCGATACTCACTGTTCATCATCCCTACCAAATGGCCACCTATATTCCAGACCCAGCTGTTAACCCCGGTGAGAAAGTTGCACCCAATCAACCAATGAATATAACTCCCAACAACATTCTGCTTTGCACCACCATCCATGCCTCGCGAGAAAACCAAGGATATGAACCAATGGTTCAGTTCCTTCAAGCTCATCCACTGTTTGATAGTCTCACCGCTGATCCTCACTACATATTCCCTACCATTATTGGTGAACTATGGTACTCCGCAACCTATAACCTAAACAACAACACCATTAACTGCACCCTAGCCCAAGGAAACTATAATCTCCAAATCACCGTTGACACACTTCGTGAAGCAACTGGTATTCCCCACTTCCAACCTTACACAGCTTTTCCATCCAGAGCCGAAGTTCAAACAGTTCTAGACACTATTGGCTACAATGAACCTGTAGTGCATGGTCAAGTCAATGTCTCTGCTCTTGCTCATCCATGGAAGTATCTGGCCAACGTGGTCATTCGTTGCTTCGGTCCTAAATCTGGAAGCCATCATCTCATCAACCAAACCGAGCTTCTTGTGCTCTATGCCCTAGTCTTCGGGGTAAATATCGACTTTGCTCAAGTCATATTTTCAGATCTTATTGACAAAATCACCCAGAGCACAACCAAGAAATCATCAAGGTCACAGGTGCCCTACATTCGATTTTTGAGCCTGGTAGCCATGAGGGAGATTGGAGAGGATGATTATGTAGGCTTAATCGAACATCTTGAACATATTCTTGTCCCTGCCATGGGTGAGAAGATATTCCATTTTTTGAAGGCAAACAGAGGTCCTCCAATCACTGCCCAAATACAGGAGCTCATAGATGCTGCCAATGACAATGCAAATGCTAGTGATGATGATGAGAATGATGATAATGATAATGGTGATGATGATGCTGATGAAAGCCACACTGGCTCTAAGCATGATGATGATGCTGGTGATGGTGATGTTGGTGATTTTGCTCCTCTCAGTCCAATGGAGCTAAGTCCTCTTGGTGATGATGGTGATGCCCAAGAACAAGAGATCTCTGAGCAACTTCTGGAGCTCATTGACAGAAGTAGGCACATCATGTCCCAAGGTAAGGATAGTACTGATTCCACCTCTGAGGATATTCAAATGGTAGTCCCAACCTTTGATAGCCCATCCTCATCTCCAGTCCATACACCAATCCAACAGCCAAGCTCTAGTGAACCTCATGTGGTCACTAGTTCTACTCCCTTCCGCAACCCCATATATACAAGGTCACCACAAGTGACTCGTCATGAGAACTTTGAGGGAGTGCAATCCACACCTCTGACCTCAACTCCAATTACCCTTCCTCATGTTGAGGGGGAGCAATTGGATGTTGCAACCTTTGAACCAGTGGATGTATCCTCACAACAGGATACATCTGTAAAAATGGGACTTAAACCGCTAGCTGAGACAACCTACCAAAAGGTTGATCTCATTGAAAGACAGACCTCAACCCAAGGTCACACTGTGTCTATCCCTCAATTGAGTCAGCCTATACCATCTACATTCTCCCAACAGAATGTGGATCTAATAAGGGATTCCCTGTTATTGAGTGCATCCCATACTCAGTCCACTTACCTTGCACCTATCATTGATTCTATTCTTACACATGCACAGCTTGCCAATGCTAGTGGTACAAACCAACCACTTGCACAGGGCTCAACTCTCTTTCCCAATGAATTTGAGCTTATACACCAAGGCTCAAATGAGGGAACACACACCTTATCCAAATTCTTTGAATCTTTATCCACCCCTTCCACCTCTACCCCATCTATATCTGCCCAAACCCCAAACCTTACCCTTATCCAGACTATTAACCAAAACCTTGATCAACTAGCCCAAACCTTCCAAACCTTCCAAACCCAAACCTCTGCTCAATTGTCTAAACTTACCAAAGACATTGAGTCTCTCAAAACACCACCCCAACCCTCCCCTACACCCATTAACCTTACCCCCATCCTTACCAAAATAGACCATCTTTCTACCCTTCTTCCCTCTCAACCACAAATTCCCAGCCTACCTCAATCTACTATCTCTACCCTAAACCAAACCATCTCCAACCTCCTATCCCAACTCCAAACCCTACGCCCAATCAACCCAAACATTTCTGTACCCATTCCTGAACAACTACTCCCTATGCCTTCTTTTCTCAAAGGCATCCTTGATGACATAGAAACCTTAACAGGACAATTCAGAATGAGTCATCTCTCATTATGGAAAGACATTAAAGATCTCAAGGATGACCTCTCCCTTCAGCTCTCTAAAATTACCCCTGCCCCTTCCCCATCCCATAAGCCTGCAGCAGGTGACTCCCCTCCTCCTTTTGATGATGCCAAAAAGGGGGAGAAATTCTTAAGTTCTTCAAGGGAGGATGATCCTGACTCAGAGGATATTGATGCTGCCTATGCTGAAACTGCCTCAAAAATCATGCAGCAGGAAGCACCCAAAGCAACAGCTCCCTCACCCATTAAAAGAAAAGCATCTTCTGAGGGGGAGCAAAGGTTTCCAAAAAGGTTGAAAAGGATGGCAAACAGGCCAAAACCTAAAAGAAAAATTGCTGAAGGTTGCTCTCCACCAATCACCATAGAGTCTGATTCTGATAATGAGGATGATACTCCACTTTCTGACATCCTCAGAAGAAGAAGACAAAGCCCTAAGCCATCTGCTCCACCAGTCCAATCAACCCCATCAGTCCAAAAGCCTTCAACCTCTGCTCCTAAGGATAAAGGCAAATAAAAGATGACAGATGAGCAAGTTGAAGAAGATGATCAAATGAAAAGGGAGCTTGCTCTTAAAGAAAAGGAAGAAAAGGAGAATGCTCAAATGGCTCAAGCATTGGGTGTTTCAGTTGAAGAAATCTACCAAGCCAAAGAGCTAGCATATCAGCAAGAGCAAGAACAAAGTCAAAATCAAGCTGCTGCTCAACACAAATTGGCAAGGGAAAAATCTCAGGCTGAACTACTCAAAGTTAGATCCCATGCTGATGCCATCAAAACCCTCTTCAACCTTGATTTATCTGCTCCTATCAACCTAAGTCAAAAAAGACTTTAAAGCTTCAGAGAAAGAATTAATATTATGAGAAACAGAACAGAACCAACTCCAATAACAAGAGCCACTGTCCATAAAGGTGATGCTGAACCCTACCTCAAAGCAATAAGACAGAACAACTTCAACAGCTGTGAAGTTGTATCCTATGAGAGGTGTCACATATATGGGTTCACAGAGTTAGTTGAGATCCTGTACCTATAGCTCAAATCCAAATCAAAGCTCAAAGTTCAATTCATTCAGAAAATTCAGAATTGGATAGCTCTAGCTGTGTCACAAAGGGCCTTCACTCCAGATGACTATTACAGGCATGTGCACACAGTTGATAATCTTCATAAGAAAGGCTCCAAGCCCTTCAAACCATTTGAGCTAAGAGAGGTACTACCCCAGCATGAATTCTTATCAGATTTTGAGGGTCTCAACACTTCTCTTCCACTGAACATCACTCCTGAGCTGTACAAGTTTATAATTATGCCTGTTGAAGGTATATTCTTTTTGGACAGAGCTGGCACATGGAGATTCTTTAGACAGTCTGAAATCCTTAAGGATAGAAAGAAGTTTCTATTTGGGCTGAGGATATCTACAAGGGGCAGAACTGGAAATGAAAACTTTGAAGCCCTTGTTCAAGCCCGATGTGAAGTCTTAGCTGAAGCTGATCCCCATGCCAAAGATTTTGAAGTTAAAGAAGAGCAATGGTGGGATGATTGAAGACTGATTCTATCTCTGAAGATTTTGTTGTTATTTAGTTGATTGTAAATTATAAAATAGTTAATTAGTAGTCTATCTTTGTAATCACTTATGTACATTTCTTTATTCTGTTATTTCAAGTGATGTTTATGTATATTAGAAAATCAAAAACATATAAAAATGGAAAATGAAAAGATACCACAAAAACAGGACAAAATGGTACAACATAGAAAAAGATTCCACAAAAAAATAGAACAAAATGGAACATTAGAAAAGAAACCAAAAACAGAACAAGGTTCAAATAAAAAGAGCTACCAAAAACAGATAGCTAGGTAGCCATATGTACTTAAAAGTTTAAATCTTTTGTAATTCGAAGTCAAACTGATTCTTCAAAAAGAAAAAGGTTTTGTCATCATCAAATAGGGGGAAATTGTTGGGGAGATAATCACTTCACCTTAATAATCAACTTTGCCTATCCTAAAACATAGGATTTGATGATAACCAAACCCTATGACTTAGAAAGAATTCAAACATGTGTTGTTTGAATCAGTTTATGTAAAAATATGCTAAGTATGGAACCATCAGCTGAGGAAAATAAGCCATCAGCTGAGAGCATCAGATCCTACTCAAAGTATCAGCCAAAAGATATCAGCCAAGGAGCATCAGATGAAGAAAACAAGTAAAGAAGACCATCAGCTGATGAAAATATTCTATTAGCTGAGTGCCTACTCTATCAGCTGAGTGAACAGATTGATCAGATGAGTGCCTACTCTATCAGCTGAGTGAAGAAATTGATCAGCTGAGTGCCTACTCTATCAGCTGAGTGAAGAAATTGATCAGCTGAGTGCCTACTCTATCAGCTGAGTGAACAAATGGATCAGCTGAGGCCTAGAAGCATCAGCTAAGTAAGTCTTCCTTTACACAAGTCATCTCCCCTTTTAAGCCAATACATAGTTTAAAAGAGTAACTAAGTTGGCCTAATCTTAATGTTCAAAAAATGTTGGCCTAATATAGTTAAACAACGCACCTTATTGAAGCCTTAATACATAGTCAATGACCATGTTTGATTAATCGGTGAGGGAGTAACGAGACTCCCTTTGAATCAACAAGACCCCATCTGATATTCTCTCGAAGAGTGATTTATTGTTGGGGAGATAATCACTTCACCCTAATAAACAACTCTGCATATCCTAAAACATAGGATTTGATGATAACCAAACCCTACATTCAGTATGACTTAGAAAGAATTCAAACATGTGTTGTTTGAATCAGTTTATGTAAAAATATGCTAAGTATGGAACCATCAGCTGAGGAAAATAAGCCATCAGCTGAGCATCAGATCCTACTCAAAGTATCAGCCAAAGGATATCAGCCAAGGAGCATCAGATGAAGAAAACAAGTAAATAAGACCATCAGCTGAGGAAAACAGTCTATCAGCTGAGCAAAATTGTTGATCAGCTGATGAAAATATTCTATCAGCTGAGTGAACAGATTGATCAGCTGAGTGCCTACTCTATCAGCCGAGTGAAGAAATTGATCAGCTGAGTGCCTACTCTATCAACTGAGTGAAGAAATTGATCAGCTGAGTGCCTACTCTATCAGCTGAGTGAACAAATGGATCAGCTGAGGCCTAGAAGCATCAGCTAAGTAAGTCTTTCTTTACACAAGTCATCTCCCCTTTTAAGCCAATGTATTTGATTGATCAGCTAAGCATTCTTGATCAACTGATCATACAAATACACAAGCTTATGTACTCCTAAGCTTACTATTGAACAGCTGAGCATCTATATGATCAGCTGAGCAATATGTATCAACTGAGTCCTAGCTAAAAGTGATCAATTGATATATTTTGTCAACTGAGTAGTGAATATCAGAGTTCCTTGTACAATCTGTTAGCTGAGTCGTGAAAAATGCCAAATCTACTTTATCTTTTCAGATTGCAAGTCATATGTAAAAGGCAGAACATGTGTTGTTCTATTATGCCTTAGATCTTTGTTTGTAAAAGTAAGAATGCACTTTTTGGATCAAGTATGAGACAAAAAGGTTTGATCTTATCCTCTGAAAAAGGATAATGATACCTCAAACAGACGAAGATCTTGAAGATTTGTTCAAACAACTAAGTATGGCTGGCAATCCCATACTTGGTAAAGTCAAATCAATCAGAAGCATGGTGTTGATTAAAGTACAATGATGAAAAGGGAAAGAAACTTCTACACGGCAGTAGATGTGGTCTTTAATATTTTATATTGTGAATGGGTTGCACTTTTGCATAAAAGTACAATTACTTTTATCATACTTTTGATTAAAGTAATTTTACTTTTCACCCACTACCCTTACAATTAAAATATTATATTTCCACATCCTCTTTGTCTCTTACCTTTATGCAACCGGATCCACCAAGACTTCTATATATACTCATGCATGGTGGACATGCAAACAGACAATACTACACAACACAACAAAGTGAAGTCTCTACTACACTAAAAGAAAATCTCATCAGTTGAGAAATTTCGTAGAGTATAAGCATTGTGTAGATTCAAACTTGTTCATATGTTGAACACTCTATATACATTAGTTGTTTTAGAGTTAGCTTGTCTATGTGTTAGACAAATTGATGGCCACCTTTTATTGTACTTAGAATTTCCGCTTCTAGTACATGTAATTCTTGATTCATATCAATAAGAATTATATAAAAGTATATTAGTGTGTCTTTAATTTTTAAAAGCTAAAGTTTGTATTCAACCCCCCTTCTACAAACATTTGTTGTTACGTACTCAATCTGGGACTAACATTTATATCTTATGCTTCACACTCTTTTGACTCACCAAATCTATATGTGTAAGTGACAAATTGTGAGTGACAGAGATAGAGATTAAGATTACTAGAGTCTTAAATTGGAGCATCAGTTGTCTAAAATTGGACCATTCGTTGAAGGTTAGGCAGTTCAAGGTTCCAACTACGACTGTGATGTGGTGTAAAGAGAAATTAACTTTGAGCTATTGGTAGCATTCCAGGCGTCTCCGTGTGTAAAAATACGATATACTTGTTAGTCACAAAATCTTATATTTTCCCGTCGGAATTGAATTCGAATTTAATTCCTTTTCATCGTATATTTTTTAGCTCAGTCTTATTAGACTCAGTTAGTCCATCAACTAGGTGTTTATTGTTATAGCCTATATGAAGCTACTTATAGATTGTATGGTTTTATTGTTATTGTCTTATCGTTAGTGACTTTAGTCTCTTCATTAGAGTGACATCGTGACTATCTTTTAGTTATTGTTTCATTATTTAGTATTACAATTCTACCCTGAGTACACAAACTATTAACCACATACAGGAGTACCATAAGCACGTCAATATGACACTGATGTGTGATACTTTTGCAGTGGTGTGATTAGTCTATGACGTCATATTATTATGGTGTGATAAGGGATTTTTAGGGGCATGTTGTTTAACCATAGTTATTGTTTGTGGTGGAGGCGTAATGCCCGACATCATCCACCATTGTTTAGTAGTTTGGATATGCAGGTTCATTTACCCATTATTTATTTGCTCATACTTGTCGTGTGCAAGTGCTAGTATTATTGAGATCGAATTGCCACAAGCCTATTGTTAGTATTTAACTCGTCGATCTCTTATTGTGTTTGTATTCATTTGCCATATTTAGCTTAATTGTTCGGTATATTTTTTGTTCATATGATTTTTGATTCTAATTGTGTTTGTATACGGGGTATTTGGCTCAACAAAAAAATTTCCACATGGTAGGTAGAAAAGGGCAAAGAGATGTAGCGGAAAACACAAGTGACGAGAATAATTGTTTCCCAATAACGCATTTATTTACTTAAGCACTGTAAAGACTTTGTAAGATAAGTTATTTCTTGAGACATTTTCTTAAATTTAACTATGTTTTGTGTATTACGTTTATTAGGAACATGGTGTTACACCTTCCATGTGCGCAATAGTGATGCTGGTGGTTGCGTTGGCGTTGACAATGGGTTTCTAGATATTGTTGGTAGCATTTCACGAGCGAGTAGTTTTTACAATTTTATGAAAAAGAGAGTTTCTTTTTATTTATGTTTATTTTGTTTACTTTAAGTATTTATCTAAAATACTCTCATGTGAATTACACATGATATAATTTAACCATGGATTAAGGTTATAGTCATTTGTTTGAGGCTTCTTGAATGAAACATGTTTTTAAAATATAAACTCCAAATTAATTAATAAAGTTTAGAAACCAAAAGTAATAATAAGTCTTCAAACTTTCAAATTTCAATGTCCAAAAGACTTAGAGAGGGGTATAACATGACAATATGCACAAGTTAAAGTGGGTGTTTTAACTTTCATTATAAAATCCATGCCATAGGCCATAGGTAAGGCAGCAGAAGATTAAAACCCAGTCTTCCCCACTTCAAAAACTAAAAACATAAAATAATCCCAAAACACAATCTCTCACTCACACCGCTCTCAACTCTCTACACACTCTCTCTCTCTCTCTGTTCTTCTGTTTTTGGCAAAAAAATTACCAAAAGGTACCGCTACTTTCACCCCCAAATCAGAACCCATCACCGTCTCAACGTTTATCGATCACAATCTGCCTCTTTTAGTTGATTTCATGATCAAAATCTAATACAAAGACTTGGAAAAACGAGAAGCAAAGCGTTTGATACGATATAAACCCAAACAAAAATCGTTTCTGCTGTTTTCGAAGTTTGAAATTCGAATCTTCTTTTTCTAATTTATTCCTGGATCTGTCTATCTCCCTCGCAAACCCCACTCATCAATTTCTCGCGATTTTTGTTCACTCGGATCAGATTTATCGTTATTTTTAAAGGGTTTGTCCTTGCATGCAAGATTACTGATATTTGATGTTTTTAAATAATTTTAGGGTTTTGGGAGCCAAGGCATTGGGTCATAAGAAAAAATATATATACATAAGCTATAATCCGATAATTTTGTTTTGTTATGGTAAAATCATGAAGGGTTTGAGAGTGGGTTAAGGATTATTGTTTCGATTATCGGAAAATGGGGAGCTCTTGTGAAGCAAACGGTCAAAGTATTGACTCAACGGTCGGTGGGTTGGTTTGGGTCCGGCGTAGAAACGGGTCATGGTGGCCGGGTCGGATTCTAGGGACCGACGAGTTACCGGAAAGTTGTTTGGTTTCACCGAGATCGGGTACGCCCGTGAAGCTGCTAGGAAGAGAGGATGCAAGTGTGTAAGTGCCAGTTTCTTTATCTCAAATCAATGGTGATTAACAAAAAATTTTGCTCTATATGTGGTGTTATCATGATTTTGTTTAAGTTTGTTGATACCACTTATAGGGTGTTTGGGAATTGAGATTGTTCTTTTTTCTTAAAGGCACTTTTTAGTGTTGTAAGGAAAAACTGTAAGTGTGTGTTTGTGTGTGTGTGTTAGTTACTTTTGCTAATTTTAAGCTGAAAAAAGCACTGGTTTTTGATAGCAGAGTTGAATGTGCTTATTTTGAAAGAGCTTGAAAATAAGAAGTTGAACATATGCAATCCCAAGCGCTCCCTTATTTTGTTTCTTAGTCTATATTGGTTCATTGATATTTTTGGATGCTGAGTTTGAAAGTGATCATGTATAAATAGTTTATAGGGTATGGGTAACATTTAAGGGGTCAAATAATCAGTTTGATACTAGCTCTCCAATAAAACAAATTATCAAAACTGTAGAGTGAAGTTACTTGCACATCCTTACTATGTCTATTAGTAATTTAGTATTAGTTAGATAATCTGAAATTTTCCAAGTGAACACCATCAAAAAGTGATTTTGACACACAAAAACGTCTGATATATGTAATCACTTGATTCTGATTATTTAGACCTTGTTTGTTTTTGAGGATGGGCCGATGGGTACTTATTTCGTAAAAGCATCTGCAGGTGCGCCGGCGTTTTTAAAGAAGAGCGTTTGTTTAGAATAAGTGATAAGTGCTTCAAAGATCTTATTTCATCTAATTTTTGGAAGTGATTAAATACCTGTTATCTTCTCGTAGACATTTTAACTTAGGCCACATATTCTCCTGCAGACATGGAATATTACCTAAAGACATGTTACCTCTTCTAAACTAAACACCACCTTAATTTATTTTATTGCTATTTATTTTATTTCTTATTTTTATTTTTCTCTCTACCTATGGGTAGAGGTATGATTGTCTACATTTTACCTCCACCATACCCTGCTGAGGAGGGATTGGGTTTTGTTGTTGTGTAAAATAAACACCACCTTAGTATCACATAATGACTTTTGAAGCACATATCCAAATTCTCGCTTTCTGTCACATGTTTGATGACCCATTGGCAAACTCAGTCCTACTGTTTTTGATTTTCATAGTCGAATGCAAGAAATTTGGTCAGCTATATATTGTTGCAAGGTTTAGTTATTATTTTTGTTAAAGAGTTAGCTTTTAAGTTGTTTAGAACCTTTTACTAATAGTTAGGTTCTTAGACGAATCCTTAAGAAGCTTAATGATTGAGCCATAATTTGCTACAAATTGGAAGTAGTAACCTGTCAAGTAGAGATGGCAATTACAGGTGGGTCAGGTAACGTGTATTTTTTATGCTTTTATCTTTTATATTGAACTGTTTTTTTAAAATGAACATGCTTAATTTAGGAGGTTTTTTGCATATGAATACACTTCAGATAGCTTTCAACCTCTGACATATACAAAATGGGTGGGTCTGGTAACGAGCCAAAATTGATTCAGGTGAAAACAATTGATTTTGTATAGGTGGGTCAGAATGGGTAGTGATGGTCTTTAAACACTATCTTTATCCTGTTTTTCTAAACCATTAAAGTTAAAGAATGTGCTAACACGATTGCAGAAGCTATATTATTACAACATTATATTTTTGTTCCTAATAAAGCAATTTAGTAGGTTTTTGACTTTTGTGCATTTGAATAACTTGTTGGATGAGTTTCAAACTATTCGGCCCATTTACTTGTTAGTTAAATAATTGGGCTTAAGATATTTGACCCATTAAACATAAAGAATAGCCCAAATAGACACATTTATATGTTAATGGGTTGTAGTAGGCATCTATACCATCAAACGAAGGAACTCTCTTAAACCCTTTAGGCTTTGTGGTGTAGACCACCTTAACATAAATTTGGACAATCCTGAAGTGATATATTTATTTTCTGTTGGCATTTGCGATTTGAAAGCTTATAAAACAGGTTTTTAACACGGGAATAAAATTGACACACAGGCTGCAGCCCATTATTTGAATTTGATTGCTTCTACTAGTTGATTGGGAAATTATTAAGTTTAAATAAAGCAAATAAATATCATTATGATGATGTTAGCCCAGGACTTTCCCTAAAGGTTTCTGATTTCTGGGATTTGAAAATACTGAACTGATGTAAAATTTACTTGGCAAAAGATGTAAAGAGGCAAAATGCATGTTGTTTTGTAACGTTTTATTAAGTTTTTATATCATATAGATTTTTAACTTCTTTAAAGGTTATATCCTCATTAATCCGCCATTATCTGTTGCCATTTTCCTTTTTTTTTAAATCTTGGTTTGTGATTTTATCTTTTTGTTCTCTTTTAATCTTATCTGTCTACTGATTCTTTTGCAAGTAGGATATCTGCTAATGAAATATGTATTCCTTTGCATCAACAATTATAGGATCCCTACTGACTAAGTGACTATTCTCATGTGCCATCCTAGGAGTCCTTGGTGGGAATTTTAACCTGTTCATATGAAATTGGGCTTATTTGGGAATTACTTCATTGCTAACGAGTCAAAATGTTTTAATTTGAAGACTTAACTAAAAAGGGACATGGGTCAAATGGGTTGAGCACGTTAAAAGTGGCCCAAAATGTAATCAAGTGTTTATAACCTTTTAATTTGTTTTAGACTATATCTTTATTGTACAAGTGCTTCAAATTACACTTACTTTTCCAAACTTTTAGGTTTCACCACAATTGATGGTTTTGCAGCTCTGCAAACTGACCTAGATACCCTCATCTTCTTCAACCTCTTTATTTATTCTTAAAATCTAATGTAGTTACAAAAAGCAAATTCATAAGGTGCAAGAACACTTAAAATTAAAAACTAAATATATCATAATTTATAGACCAAATTTTAATTATTGAACTAAAGCCCTAACATTAATCAAAATTCAAACCCCAAAATCAAAAATCTTCATCTTCATCTCATAAGTAAAAATGATTTTCTAACGAAATTTTAAAAAAATAAAACCCATTTCTTTCTCTTTAGAATAAAAGCTGACTGGTGATTATGATGCAGGGACTGGTATAATCTTGAGAAATCTAAACGTGTAAAAGCATTTCGATGTGGTGAATATGACGAATGCATTGAAAAAGCAAAGATTACAGCATCTATTTCTTGCAAGAAAGCAGTGAAGTATGCACGTAGGGAAGATGCAATTCTTCATGCCCTTGTGCTTGAAAGCTCCCGGTCACCTAAATATACTCCTGATAAACAACCCCATGAAGAAGCTGAAAACACATCTGATAAATTGAGTGGCTTAGAGTCCATCTCAGTTTCCCCAAAAGAACTACCACGTACCGCGGCTTCAGCAGATCACTCTTTGGAGGGTAGCAGACGGCAGCACCCAAATGATTCAGAAGATGATGGAACAGAAGGAAGTAAGAAACGTATGCGGGGGCTTGAGGACCTTGGGATTGGTGGGGCAGTTTCGTCATTTAAGAGAAAACGGTCTCGAGTGGCCCATGTACATGATTTTTTAAAAAGGAAAAACAGAAGGCGTCAATTGACTAAAGTTCTTAAGAGCACTGCTATGGTGACCATTCCTGTTATGTGTGAACAGCCCGCGGGTCAAAACGGGCTGTGTCTTTCAGGCCTTCCCGACACTTCAGAGCTGCCCAACTCTTTGGAATTTCCTGACAACAAAGTGGCTGGAATAGAATGTAATGGGCTAAAGAGAAGTCTTTCGGATAGTACAGGTGATGTCACAAACAACTACAAGCAAAAAGACAATGAAAACTCGAGCATTTCAGAATTACTTGAAAATGGCGATTCTTCTGGAAGGCTATTTGACGTGCCTTTTATCGGTGAAGAAAAGCAGACTGCAGGTAATATTAAAACTACTATTCCTACAGGCTTTTTATCCGATTTTGAGCAATTATAATTGGTTATCTGATTATTTCAATCACCAGGTTCTTCTCCGGGATTGGTACTCGAAAAGGCCCAGACTGGTACTGGGCCTCAATCGGGCCAAAGTAGCCTTGTTGAAACCTTATCGCTGGGTCCCAATGAACTCCAAGAATCTGGTTCAATCAGTTCAGGTGCTGCTGCTGCTGCTGGTGTCAACATCAACCATATAATCAATCACAATGGTACTTCAAAATGGAAGCATAAAAGGAAAAGAAATTCAAGAAATAAAAGCAAGTCCCTTGTTACAGTTAATCCCAAAAATCAGCTGTCAGAACTTGCTTACAAAAAAGCCGATATGGGTTCTCTTTACGATGTCAATATTGATGTTAAAGCGGGTCATTTTCCTCGGCATCTTCCATACATATCTCTTTTGAGCAAGTTTACAGGCCAGCCCGTTACAGGTCATTCACTTGAAGTAGAGATACTGAACGACGCGATTTCTGATCTTTCATTGAATAGTTCCGAATGCCTAAGTAGTAGCTGTGAGTTAGGTGTGGTCAATGGGGATGCCAGGATGGTACCCGAAGCCTCTAAAAAATCGAGAAAAAGCAGGCTTTTATCTAGCAAGAAGACCCGAAGGTTATCATCCTTAACGGGCTCCAAGAGAGCATGTGAAACGGGGATGCTTAAAAGACCTGATTTAGCTTGTATTCCACTGAAGGTTGTTTTTGGTAGGATAAATGCAGCATTGGGTATTGGTTCTACTGATATGGGCCGAACCCGGTGAAAATTTCGGGTCGTTGGTCGAGGGCGTTTTCGTAAGTTAATTAAAACTATGTGTAGGGATTTTGATTTTGTTAGAAAGTTCAGATTTTTAACTTAAAACTTTTTGCTGGTGAACAACTTGACGCCCGTTGTATAATAATGGAGTTGTGGGTGATAGTGTGGAGGCTGAAACGGGCCGGGTTTTGTATAGGAATGGTGTAACCTTAAGGTGTAAAGATTCCCATGATCTGGGTTAGCCATCTTGTGATGGTTTTCAAATGTCTGCTAAATTATTATCACGTTATTAGGTAGCGAGGTGGCTATATATTGCTTAGTGTGGTTCATCTTTGTTCTTGTTTACTGTTTGTGTTTTGTTTTTGAAAACTCAGAAATGTTAAGAGTATAAGTCTAGCCGTTTGGCCCATATCGCTATGTTCTTGAGTTATTTTTTGGAAAGAAAGGAAATCATTAAGGTTGTGTGTTCTCAAGTTTTTGAAGGAATGAAAGTGATTTCTTTTTCATATAGATAGATATAGGATCTATGGGGCAATTACTTAAAAGTACATTTTGTGCTACAGCCCTTCCTATCTGATAGAAAAGGATCTCACCGATCTTACCTGGGATCGCAAATCCTAAATTTGTCTATGAAGAGCGGATCTAATTGTATTAGTATCTATAATTGATTTCTTCTGTGTAATACTAATCGATAGGGCCTCATTGGTAAGTGCTACAGGAAGGGTACAGAGAGACTGTTTGGTTTAACAGATATATATCTAAATATGGGATGATTTCGAATGAAAGACGTTTTCTTTTATTTATTTCTTTTCCTTTCTTTCCATCCTCTATTCTTCCTTAAAAATCTCGAGAACGGAGCGTAATGTTACTCCAATTTGTGAGAAAAACTCATTGCTTGAACCAATTAGTCCCATCTAAGTCTTTTTCAAACGATGAGGCAAACCCGTTCGACGACGTCTCTTTAGATTAGGGACTAAACGATGATATAATACGGGTACTACTTTAGTACTTTGGGCGGATAATGTAAAAAGTAAAAAATGTAGGACTAATCCTGCAAATTAGCCATCGATTATTCGATTCTGTTAATTTACTCCCCAGACCCCGATCGTATCAAGTGCATTGAAATCCCCAAATTGATTGACGAGAATCCAGAGACCGACAAACCCTAGCTCACAAAAGTGCAAATCTTAGCCTCCTGATCTCAGTTTCTGTGATCTCCGATCGTTTCACAATGGGGCAAGCGGAGAAATTGATGAATCAAATCATGGAATTGAAGTTCACGGCGAAGAGCCTTCAGCGGCAGGCAAGAAAGTGCGAGAAAGACGAGAAATCCGAGAAACTCAAAGTTAAGAAAGCAATCGAAAAAGGTAATATGGACGGTGCACGGATCTACGCCGAGAACGCGATCCGTAAGCGTAACGAACAGATGAATTACCTTCGGTTAGCCTCCCGCCTCGACGCCGTGGTCGCCAGGCTGGATACGCAGGCGAAAATGAACACAATCAGCAAGTCGATGGGCTCGATCGTGAAATCGCTTGAATCGACCCTGGCAACGGGAAATTTGCAGAAGATGTCGGAGACAATGGACCAGTTTGAGCGGCAGTTTGTGAATATGGAGGTGCAGGCTGAGTTCATGGAGAGCTCGATGGCTGGAAGCACTTCGCTTTCGACTCCGGAAGGTGAGGTTAACAGTTTGATGCAGCAAGTGGCGGATGATTATGGTCTGGAGGTGTCTGTGGGTCTGCCTCAACCGGCTGCGCACGCTGTGCCCACAAAGAACGCCGAGAAGGTTGATGAGGATGATCTGTCTAGGCGTCTTGCAGAACTTAAAGCACGTGGGTAAATGAAAATGGTTTGATAAATCACATACTTACTATCTCTGAAACTGGAATCTGGAATAAATTTGTACATTTGACTGACTTTTGAACTATTTGTATTTTTCTAAATGCTGCTTAATACCCCCTATCAGTTGCGTATATATATATTTTTATATAATCTAATGGCTGCAGTATAATGCAGTTCAGTTTCGCTTGTTGTCTGCTAATTTGAAAGAAAAAATTGTCCAGATATCAATTCCATAAATACCAGTGTATCTATTTCTGTGTGTGTATCAGCGTTGGGTTTGTGTGTGTATGAGTCTGTCCGTATTTGTGTGTATGCATGCATGTACACTAAAATGTGTCTGTCTATATGTATATGTCTGTGTCTGCATATGTGTATGCATATGAATCTGTGTCTTGCAGAAGTCGAAGCCCGGGGGTAGCTGAAAATGGTTTGGTGATTCGTGATAACTTTTTATATCATTGGCATGCTTGCCATCTGTGAAACTGGAATAAATATGTACAACTGGGCCGATTGGCTGACTTCTGATCTGGTTGTATCTCTTTCTCTTAATGCTGATTGCTGCTTAAAGCCTACAAGTTGCATACATCTTTCATCTTTGTGTATAACCAATGGCTGTGGGATTCTGCATTTCATTAATGGCTGTCTGCTATTTTCTAGGGAAAAAATGTGCATGTCTATACTATATGAATACTTGCTTGTGTGGTGCGAGTTTGTGTGTGTGAGAGAGAGAGAGTTTGTGTGAGATAGAGCCGAGCACACAATGTGTGTATATGTATGTATGTATACGAAAATTTGTCTGCCTGCATGTGTACATGTATGTCTGTCTGTGTATGTGTATCAATGTATCTAAACCCAAATTTGTGGCATACTTTATCCTGGAAAAAGTGTGTACCAGTCCCCATGTGTGTTTATTCATCTTCATAAGAAAACATGTCTATTTCTCTTATGGACCAAATCTGTAATACCTTGGAAGTTTGTTGATTTACCGTCTTATGGTACAATCGGACCTACCTGTTTGTTCATGAGATTTTTCACTCCACCATGGATATCGGGCTTTGAGAAAACGGCGCCTAGTTATTGTCTTTCATGATCACCTTTGTAGTATACACACACATACTTGCCTCAAATTCTGCTATTAGTACTATATGGGATTTAATTATATAAATTATGTGCTTTGTTGGTTTATTTTTCTGATTACTTGTTGGTAATTTATTATAGATATTACAAGTTGATAAGCTTAGTTTGGATTTGATTAAAGATCGGGTTGATATTGGTATGAACAAAGTTGGTAGAAAAATTTATGACAGGGGGTTTGTATGACGTCCAAACTGAAACTTGTGTTCGTTTGAGTTGTTTAATGTCTTGGAAAGTTGTCTATACAATTAATGAACCCGTTGTAGGCTCATTTGTGTAGTTTGGTGTTTGGGTTCTGATCGTCATCCAGCCTAAGGACGAGTACAAAGACTATAACTCCTTGAATGCATGACTTGGCATATGATATGTTGAGCGTGGTTGTCATATTAGAAAGATTCTTTTGATCTCTTTGAGCTTAAGGACACAAACTAATGGTCCTCCCAGAGTCCCAGGCTCCCACAAAAGGTGATTGACACTATATATATATGGACTTATAGTTCTATATTAGAGATCTTTATTTAAAAAGGAATGAAAAGATTTTTGGGTCTACTTATGTGATTTCAAACATTTTCTTCAACGAGTTACTTGATCTTGATTCAACATTATGTAACTTATGGACTGATGATAATGTGAGTTCATGGATATGGGGTGTGAAGATGCCAAAGAATTAATAAGTACTGCAGGAAGGTAAAAAAGTTAAAAGACATACGTATACTTTGCGGTTATACTTGATTTATGTAGGAAAAAGTCGATAATTGAGAATGGTTTTACGAAAATATGGCAACAGGATCATGGACTTGAAGCGTCACCGAATGAGATTAAAGAAAGAGATGAAGCAATATGAAACAAATGGAGGATGAGCTGAAAATGATGATTATAGAGTATGCAATTCTATATGAATCTCCAACTTATACAAATGTTAGGTCTAAAAAACATGGTAGCGATAGAAGGTAGTAGTAGTACTCTTTAAACCGACACGAAACTTGAAACATCCACAAACTTTGATATACAAAAATGCATGTGTACTAGATTCTTCAAACTTTGATATACTTGATCAATAGAAGATTAATTTTCCACAATTTGATTATCTCCTAGATAGTAAAAGGTACTTTTTTTATAGGGGTGAGCATTTGGACAAGAAAAACCGAACCGAACCAACACCGTATTTAATATTTGGTTATGCAATTTCACAATTTTCGGTTTCGGTCCAATCGATTTTGGTTCACTCGGTTTTGGTTTTTTACTGGACCGAACAGAATGGAGAATCGGTTCTAGGACCGAAATCCCAAACCAAGACCGAGACCAAACCGAAACCGTATATATACAATCGGTTTGGTTTTCGGTTTGAAAGATAACACATTCTCGATTTCGGTGCATATTGGTGTGGTTAGGTCCAATTCGTGAACCACGCTCATCCCTATTTTTTTTATGTCATACATATATAATTTAAGATACTTTTCATGAAACTAACACTTGATTCTAATTTTCTATAACATGATTAGTAGTAGTATCCATGTGTGCTTCATAATCAATCCAAAAAATAAAATACCAATCACCAAACTAGTTATTACAATTGTCATTTTTTTTAAGGTTTGCTCATATCAATTCTTAAAATTGTGCTCCTACTAGTTTTTAGATTGTTCATTACCATTCTTCAAAATCAACAAACCTTTTACTAAATAAATGAAAAAGAGAGAAACAATGAAAACTCACTGTGATGGATGGATCTTAGCCACCCACACAACAAGAACATACACACCAACACACAGTAAGAACACACGCCCAATCGAATGGGATTGGAATACCCACACTCACAAACACACGTTAACAACATGCACACTACCTTTGACTAAGATCTAGAACACAAACAAAGACACCAAAAAACTTACATTTCTGAAAAATCCTAAAAAGAGGGAAAGAAAAGTTGTGGTGGTGGTGGTGATAAGGTGGGGTGGTGATTATGGTGAAGTGACACTATGGCAGTGGTGTTTGCGGTAAGGCCAATCAACAACCTAAAAATAAAACTTAATCATTGTAAATCGAACTAAAATTTCTAAACTTGCAACACACACTCAAAGACTCACTTAAGGTATATAAATCAAACAAGAGAGAAATTGACCTCATATTTGTAACTGAACCAGAGAGAAGCAATAAGTGGTGATTGTTGTAATGAAACGGAGAGTCGATCTTCAACGGGGAAGATTAACAAACGTGGAGTTATCGCTGGAGTTGGTTTCCTCGCTAGCAGGAGATTTACAAATAGGAGAAGATACAATTGTGTTTACTGGGTAGATTTTTGAGCGGATGTTGAGAATTATAGAGAGAACATTATTGATATAAATGGGTAAAAAAGTAATTTGGTGTGGTTAATAAAATCATATTTTAAAATTAACAAAATTCTGTTGACTTTGTAAGACCCAAATAATATTAAAACTATCATAACTCAACTTGTTATATACTACATCTACATTCTATTGTGATAAGATAGGTAATTTACTCTAAATTTAATATTTTGGATGTAATTTTTTTAAATAACAGAATACACGACGGCTCCTTTTATTCTTTTTATAATAATCCAAACTACAGCTCCATGACTCCATGAGCTTACTCGGAACCGTACACATTAACCTACTTATAAATACAAAATTTTTTTATTCACAAGAGACTAAACCTATAATCTTAATCTATAGAAATACCTTTTAATATCTTAATATTGCTAAACTATTTTGATGTATATGTAAAAAGACATAATACACGTGACATTTCATTAAAAAGCACGTGGGTAAATAATAAATTAATTGCCTGCTGCGTAGCCGGCCACGGTTGCTGATAGGCTGATACCATGGACGGCCATTTCAATTCATCTCTCTCTCTTACACACACACTCACTAACTTTCATCAGTCATCACCTACTGATTCCCCATCCTAATTTGGTCAATTCACACTCTTACAAACTCAATTTATTATCCAACTGACCATCAATTACTTGCCTATACCGAAAGAAAATGAACGTTTCGAAATGGGTTTCCATGATTTTGATCGTTTCCCTTCTTAAACCCCAAATCTCAACTGGGGTTTCCGAGCATTCAAAAAAATTCCTCGATTTCGCTAAGAAGGATGAAGTTTTTGATTGGATGGTGGGGGTTAGGAGAAAGATACACGAGAACCCAGAATTGGGTTATCAAGAATTTGGAACCAGTAAAATCATCAGAGACGAACTGGATAAATTAGAAATTTCTTACCAACACCCAATTGCGGAGACCGGAGTTGTTGGGTTCATCGGCTCCGGTGAGCCACCGTTTGTTGCTTTAAGGGCAGATATGGATGCTCTTCCCTTGCAGGTTGTGTTCATCTTTAAGCTTGTGTGTGGTTTATTTTTTTGGGTCGTTAACTGAATTTGTAAGATAGTTGTAGTTGAATTTTTGAGAGATTTATTTCACTCATATTATCTGAGTTTTGAATTATGGTTACAAAAAGCTATTGCTATATACTTTGACCGTTGACTCTTTTCCAAAGTTTGGAGATTTAAGATATGTAGATCAAGACGCTTGCCACCAGAATTCCTGTTAACGCGATACCTCTCGGCTCTTTCTCTTATATATTGAATAGCCTAGAGCAAATGAGTCAATTTATCTCGAAGATGTTGTCTGGTACCAACATTCCCCCCCCCCCCCCCCCCCCCTCCCCCCACATCAACCACAAATGCCCTAGACTAATGGGATTCCAACTCGTCATAACCTGAGAGCGGATTTAGAAAGATGTTGACCAATGACCCATCCAACTTCCACCCAACATTTTATTGCATAATGTGGGATTCGAAACCCAAGACCTCGCTCCGATACCAATTGTTAGGATTAAGACGTTTACTACTAGGCCAAAAGGAATTCCTAATGGTCAAGGTGCTACATCTCTTTCTTGTATATTGAGTATCCTAGCTCGCCCATAAGTCGAATTTTTTCAGAGACGTTGTCCCATAACAACAATAGGACTGCTAATGGGCTCAAACTTTATTTGATAGCCTTTAAATGTTTTGAAAATTCGAGCTCGATCTGAGAGTTTGAATATCTGAGAAATTGTACACATAAGGGGTTGTTGGGAGAAACTGATTATTCAAACTGCTTATTCGAAACAACTTATTTCGTTATTTATTTTTTTGAAGGAAAGCAATGTAGACTGCTTATTGAAAACAACTTATTTCACTAAGAAATAATGAGATCAGCAATTTGAATTAACAATCCCAAACACCATCAAAACAGCTTATTGTTGTTTTGAAATGTAGTAAGCTGACTAGGAGTATTCAAACACCCACCAAGTCTTTTTGATGTTTTAGGGCTCGATTCGATGTTTCATAGCTGATAAGCTTTTTCAATGATTAGAACTCAATTTGAGAGCTGAATAGCTTAGAAGATCTATAAGAAATGTTGTTTTGACCCAAAATTATACACCATAAGGGTATTTGGGAAAAGCTGATTACTTGGTCATTACTTTCTGAAGCAAGCAGTTTGGAATGAGCAACTTTGAGCTTTGAACTGTTTATTTAAAACAGCTTATTTCAATAACAAAAAATGAGATAAGCAGTTTGGATTAACTATACCAAACACCATTAGAATGGCTTACTGTTGTCTCAAAACGCAATAAGCAGATAAGTTGTTTTAGTAACCAATACCAGAGACCACTAAGTGCATACATATTATTACATTTTATAAAAATTCGAGACAGGTTCTTAATAAATTGAGACTCTGTCTGTTATCATTTGGAGCTCATATTTGTATACAAACTCTATAAAGATTGACTCATCCATGCTCAAATAGAGTTTGTGTAAATTACTTGGTAAAACCTCGACTCATTTGCATTGCTAGTTGTAGCATACAAATACCGTTCAAAAAAGAACTTTGTAGCATACAAATTGTATTGACAACGCTTTTAATATTTGTGATTAGGAAATGGTGGAGTGGGAACACAAGAGTAAAGTTCCTGGAAAGATGCATGCTTGTGGTCATGATGGTCATGTTACCATGCTTCTCGGGGCAGCCAAGATTCTCAAAAGCCATAGCCATCTTTTGAAGGTAGGATTTTTTTATTGTTTTCATGGCATGCTCCATGTGGATATTCACCATTTTGGTAGATTGGATTTTGTCAATATTTAGGTTTTCTGTGAATCACCTGCTTAAAAGAGCCAAGACCATACTTGGGGTTTATTGTTTCACAATATTAGGTTTTCTGTGAATCATCTTTTGAAGTGGGTCCTCCAAAGGGTGGGTTACCCTTTTTAAATTATCAGATTCTGATAATCAAGTAAGGAGTAGTGGCAAGAAAACTGATTATTAGGATAAGTCTAAAGTCACCTAATTATTCCTTAACTCACTTGATTATTTGATATGATTCTTCATGAAGACCAAGTTCTCGCTAAGAACTTTACTTCTCTTGGCTCCTGGCGGGGTTGCAGGAAGCCAGGTATCCAAGGGTTGTCCTGTGACAAAGTTGTGGGTATGTGCATTGCAGATCTGCGCGAAACACAATTCATTCAAAATAAAAATTAAGGTTTTAAAGGCTTGGTGGGCATGCTAAATGAAATTGATTTTGCTACAGTATAATAGTAAGATCAGTCGTTAATAACGACTGAGTTTTCCCCATCTCACTAGATCTATGAAGTTAGATATGGTCTCTTTCTAGGACCCGCGAGCGATATAACACCCAAGTTTTTAACAGACAAACAACTCCTACTTCTAGAGGGTAAAGGTCTTAAATTATTTGTTAACCCAAAATTTCTAATTATTTGACCCGTTTGGGATAAAACATAGCCTTAATCGACCATTCTTTAAGTAGTAGGTGAAATGGCCACCTGTACCGATAAACGAATACATAATATTTAGGTCATTTTGCCTATTCTTACATAAAGACATGTCTATTTGTTACGGTTAGCAGGGAACGGTAGTACTGGTTTTTCAACCGGCGGAGGAAGGCGGCGGCGGTGCAAAAGTCATCGTAGATAGTGGATCTCTCAAGAACGTAAAAGCCATATTTGGTTTACATGTTTATCCAGAGCAACCTCTTGGTCAAGTTTTCTCTCGATCCGGTACAATTTTGGCTGGCAGTGGTGTTTTTGAAGCTGTCATTACTGGAAAAGGAGGTCATGCAGCTATTCCACAACACTCAATCGACCCGATTTTAGCAGCCTCAAATGTTGTTGTTAGTCTACAGCATCTTGTATCAAGAGAAGCCGATCCTCTTGATTCTCAAGTAATTTTTTAGAGTGGCAATTCAGCTCATTTACTTGTCAATGAAATGGGAGATTCAAGTTATGTCTTATGGGAGGGGATTTGTACACCACTTATTTCAGCCATACACCGATGAATTAAATGGTTATGACTATTTTACCCTTAATAATGGAACTTTTTCTCAGTTTATAAAACCAATTAGGGGTAATTTATCAAAACCATTAATTTAGGTTGAAACTCACCTGAAATGTAGTGTTTGTAATCATATTTAACACACAGGTTATTTTAAAAAAATGTTTAAAAAGCATGACAGAAAGTGTTTCTGCCTTTATGTGTCATCAACCTAATAGACCCACACGAAACTTACGCATTTTCACCCATTACCCAACCCTTCTTGCCTTTACTTTTGAACCATGTATAATAATATTTGTACTAAAAAGAGAACTCATTCAGGTTGTTACGGTTGCCATGTTCCATGGAGGCGGTGCTTTTAATGTTATTCCAGATTCGGTCACCATTGGTGGAACCTTTCGAGCTTTCACTAAAGAGAGTTTCATGCAACTCAAGCAACGAATAGAGGAGGTACGTACGCATATGCAGAGGGAAGGTGTTTGGGGTTGCTTATTATTACTCTTTATTTGCTTATTGCCTTTTGAAATGGCAGTTTGGACAAAAACACAATTTCAAAATGCTCTTTTAAAACGGTTTATGTCACTCGCAAATAATTAGATAAGCAATCACAAACATCGTCAACTATTGTTGTATTTAAATGCAATAAGCAGATGAACAGTTTAACAAGCAATAACAAACACATCACTTATGAACGAAAATGGAACTGCTAATTTCCAGACGATCTTCAACAAAATTTTCTAAGAACTCATATAACACTGTAACTGTTGATGGACATGATCACGATTACGTATTTCTCACGATTCTCTCCTTTCGATTGGTTCTCATTTGACTGTAATTGTAATTGGGCAAACACATAAGATTAAAATAAGTGGTTAATAAGGAAAAGGTTAATTGCACCAAAATGCAATACACTTTCACTTTTTTGATTGTATGTAATGTATTTGCATTTTTACCATTTAATGCAACTAACCTATTAGAATGAAAATTATTTAAAAATTTTTCCTTTTCCTAAAAAATTGATTATAATTTATATAAAATTTTCCAATTTGACACTAATTAACAAGTTGAAAATTTTAGAAATATTTTGGACAAAAAGTGTTTCTTGTCAACCTAATACACCTCATACAAAAACTACCTAACCAGTCAAATGGGTGAAAGCCGTTAAAGTGTATTTTTAATGCATACAACCTCATAAACCGACTAAAAAAGTTAGATTATTATCGGAATTATACAGTTTACGTAATCATATATAATAGTAATTATTTCTCTATAACAAGAGCTTAAATTTTTTTGTACAAAATGTATTTGTGCCAACCCAATCCGACTTGTATATAAAACTACTGAATGAAACTAGCAGGCGTAAAAGGTTGCCTAAAGTGGTCAGTTTGTTAAAATACCAATTATTTATAAACAAGGAAATTGTTTTTTATACAAAATGACCCGTTTGACCTGCTGTGCAAAACTCCTGTTTTGTTGCCATTTTTACCGGACGAAAGGTGTTTCGGGCCTACCCAACCCGTCTCACCATGTACAAAAACTACCCTTGTTGACCTGAACATGTTTTGACCCATTACCCAACCTAGCTGTTTTCTCATCTCTTCTAATATATCTTGAGAACAGGTTATTATAGGACAAGCAACTGTGCACAGGTGTAATGCAACTGTCGAGTTCTCTTCCAGCGGTAAACCATTCTTCCCTGCTACCATAAACGACGCAGGCTTGCACAAATTCTTCCAAACCGTTGCAGGGGATGTTCTTGGTGTTGATAATGTTAAAGAAATGTTACCTTTAACGGGCGCAGAGGATTTTTCTTTTTACCAGGAGGTTATTCCTGGTTATTTCTTCTTCATTGGAATGAATAATGGAGAAAATGAGAAGCCCGCCTCACTGCATTCCCCGTTTTTCCAACTTAACGAAGATGTTCTTCCTTATGGTGCTGCAATGCATGCGTCTTTGGCTGTGACCTACCTGCTTGAAAGTCAAAGTCAACAGCGCGAGTACAATGACGAATTGTGAAGTGTTGACAGTTGCTTGATATGGTTTCTGCTAACAAGGCGATTATGTCGGAGCTATAAACGATCAATGTTGTTGACTATACGTCGATCTATTTGACTTTTGTACAGGGTGCATGATCATAACAATATTGTTTAGTATGTCTTATTTTTCATCGCTAATCGTCAAATCTAGTGGTAGATAAGCACATCTGTTGAGACCAAGTTCAACTCAATGATTTTAGGCCATATTTTGAGTTTGGCTAATAGCTTGATTAACTTTCATGATTCAAGCTCCATAAATGTATAAATGTATTCCATAACCAAACTCATTTCAGATATTTATAAATACTTCAGAAACCCATTTAATAAAGTTTTAATAATAATAAAATATAACAGTAACTCTATCTGCAAATTTTGTTTCTTTAAAATAAAACTCAATATTATTTTAGATTTAAACAGGTTTAAAATAATCTAATCGTATGTATTCAAATGCTTAAAAAGTAGGTTTATCTAAAAGAAATTATTAAATTATTCTATAATACGAATTTTCAATCATGCAATAACACTAAGACCCAACTGCTTTCCGAAAGACTTCTGGCAGAAAATGGACCACATGCTAAGTTTGCTCACGGACGTGCCTGTATGTATGTATGCATGTATGAAAGTAAGTATGTTTTGTAGCATTTTCAATCATGATAATTATTTACAAAATTCAATAAATGGACAAGCTGTTGGGTCTCCCGGGTCCGTGTCGTTTTGCAACCTCTACAACAAAAGCATAAAAGCTTACAGGTAGTTCATATAAAATACAAACACTCTCATTTGTATTATACAAGTGTAAAATTACATAAACAGGGGATAATAAAATTATTATTAAGCCATAAACTGTTCAATAATGCCTAGTAGTAAGGTTCAGCCTATTCTGCAAATCATCAAGTGATCTTCAATTAATATCCAAAAAAATCAGTGGAATTTCGCAACAATACATCTAGAGCACTAGGAGCAAACTTTCTTGCAAAAAGAAAGCAAACCGAAGTCGGCTGATTGTTATAAAGACACATTTGATCTTCAACTATTTTCTTGAAAAAGTTCTTGTTAATGTCATTCTTCCCAAACGTAGCTGGATGAGCACCGCCCCGTGACCAGTCAACATAAGTCAGACTCCTATTAGCCAATAAACTTGGAGATTGAATTGTGAGCATGGTAGGAAAATAATGCTCATCAACATAACACGCCGGCCTACAAAACTGCTCAAATTTGGGGTAAAATGTGGTATCTTTAATGATACTGATTGCAAGATATCTATTAGTTTCAAACCACTGAGACCCTTTTCGCCATTGGGTGATGAAGACTTCTGGTAACATGTTGATGTTATATCGACCCCTGCCATACGGGCCAAGCTCGTCAAACGAGCCCATGAAGATAAACCTGGATCTTGATATGTAACGATAAATAATGCTGAAATTGTGAAGAGGTATGCATGCTTCTGATAGGAGTACAAACCACTCATTTGAGATGTCTAGTAAAGCATTGGCTAAAAGTCTTCTCTCAGCATCAACCATACTCATTCTTCCCCATTCCACCATCTACATAAAAAACATAATAAAAGTGAGCTTAAGACCTTGATTTAAGAAAAGTTATCTATTTGAAAACTAAGAGAAGGCTGAAATCTAAAGAATGAAATTAGCGTTTGAAATTATAAGAGAACCGAAAAGTGGGTCAATTAGATTGTGGTCAATGAATATATAACAGAGTCAACGAAGTCACAAAGGGTATGATTTAGAGGTGGCTATTCCAATTTACTTTTGTCTAATAGTGCTATTAGGATTTAGGACCAAAAAGTACTTAAGATAAGGGGCTATTCTATGAAGCACATGCACCTTATGGGTGTTAAAGATGTAAGTGTGAGACTAAGTGGGTTCTTTAAAGAAATCCATAAATATAATGTTCCTATCAAAAATAAATTTCTCTTTTTTCCCCTTTTCGGTGTTGATGAGAGAAACCCTCGGGGTTACTCATATGACATCAAACCTTGTGGAACTACATTGTAAATTGAAATTGGAAGTTTTACGTCTTGCGGTTTCAGACTTTCAGATACTCTTAACAAAATGGAATGTTGGCCAGGTAAAAGATAATATTTCAATGATATGTTCATTTTGTGATTGTAGTACCACATCTATGATAAACGAACTACCTAACTAGGTATTTACTGTTCTTTAGCCGAAGACTAAATTATGCAAATTTGTTATTATCTCATAATTCCAAACCAGCATCATTATTCCCGACTTCAGGATTGGACATAAGAGTGCTGATGGGTGTCTTTATGTTGAAACCTCAGTTATAGTTTGTTTATAAACAGATGATATGTTCATTATTAGTGCAAACATTATGGGCCAAACAAAATCTCAAGATGATAGATTAAGTAGAGGCATGACTACATGTCGAATGTTTATAGTTTCCATCTACAAGATAACGGAATAAACCCTCAATCCCAAAGTAACATAACATCTAGATTAAGATATAATTTTAAATGTGTATTACCTAAAATATGACGGATATATTGTGGATCAAATTGATGGGATCGATATTCATTATGATCTTTGATTGTCAAAGGGATCATTTTGTATTGGAATTTGGAAGTTTGCCAAAAAGGCAAATATTGCATTATCTTGGGACATAAACTAGGATATAGCACAGAACCATTGTGTTTAGCATTTTTTTAATACTCTTATGGGTGGTTCACTGGTTTGTATGTGCAGATGTATTAGGCTTCAAATAAGACAATTATGATATTTCCTTAACCAGTACAGCAATTTCGGTATATGGGACTAATGGGAGTCTATATAAGCAGGGTTCAGGTAATAGACCATTAGTTAATTATGCTTGATTTGATCATTAAATTAGGGTCCTATTGAGGGTTGGCTTACCTTTAAAACGTAAGCAAACTAAGAGAGATGGTTGCCTCTCGAATCAGACCAAAACCTTGTTCAAGTGTGCTTCACTTGTTTTTAATATAAATCAAGTTAGATCCTATCTAAATACACCATATAGTGAGGTTTAAGTGCATGAATATCAACAAATTTGGTGTGACTTTAAAAACCTATCCACGAAGAAGGTTTCTGGTCTTGACCACTTTCCTTATGAACATGGATTCATGATGGTACTGAAAGGAAAGCTTTCTAACAAAGAAATGAAATGCAAGAAAACATACATATTAACTTGCTTATTTAGTTATTTCAGCAACTTTGAGAGAGAGTAAGTATCACTAACTAGATAAAACCTGCATTTTTAAAGTGTCATTATTAGTACATAATATACACAGATGACAAAGTTATTATTACTGTAATTGAGCAGAAAGTTGGTATTTAACTATTACTCAGGTATTAAGGCATCTACATAATGAAGAAATTATAATGTATCTTATTTTGCCTGACCGCCGACGATGAACTTCCAAAGAAAAAAGCCTCATTAGTCTCTGCTCTTTGCTAAATATACTTTTCCCCTTACATAAGCAAGAGATGCAACAAGCAAAGATAGTGTATATGGGTGGCTTGAGGTACATGTTCTAGGTTATGGTAAAAGGCGACACAATTTTCTTAAATTGAATTATTACAACAGAAAAGCTAACAAAATGACTAGTTATTCACTTGTGTGTGTGTGTGTGTTATTACAGGGTATTTTGTCTCTACAGAATACAGATAACCAGATATATGTATTTTAAGTTGTAACATGTTTTTCCAGTTTCCAGAGGAAATTGAAAGCATTCACATTAATAATTACATTGGGTTAGAAGTAAACCTCTTGGTATATCAGCTACTGCTTGATTGACATCAAATTAGAAAGCAACACTAGTTGTAGGCATAGGACAATGAACCCAGAAAAAACACACACACGCACATACAACTCCCCGGCAGGGTGTGAAAGTTCACTTGAATTTATAACATAAACACGAACAAAGGTGATAGGCATAAAAACTCAGTAGAACCCCCTAGCTCAAAAGCAAAGATCAAAGGCATGCTAATCAAACACTCAAATGAGTTGCACTGAGCAAAATACGGATCATGATCCACATACATGATTTGTAAGGAGAACCAGATGAAAAAAAATGTTTACCGCCTGCTAAAAATGAACAAAAACTCCTCAAGAATCACCATTAGAAGCCGTTATTACTTAATACCTATACAATTCTTGAATGACCCATTTCACTTGATATGCAAGACATATAGTATCAAATTGTATCGTATATATGAGACAGCTAGCTTTATTTTAGCATCCATTATTTCACCCATGGTTAAAAAACTTAACTAAAACACATATACATATGATTTTCAACACATGGATATGAAAACAAAGTCCCGAACTTCAGATATTCTCTTAACCATATTCCTTTCGGTCCCTTTTCTTGTTCTTCTTTAACGGTTGAACTGTTTTGCTTTTTGTGCGTGCCATCTCTTGTCAAATTATAAATTACAAATGAAAATCCTAGCTTCAATTTAGCATCCATTGTTTCACCAATGACGTAAAAACTCGACACAAGCACATATAAATATGATTCCCAACTCATGAGAATGGACATAAAAATGTGAACTTAAGATTAACTGCACTTTTCTAATAATATTTGTTCAAGTTTCAATCCATTCTTGTTTTAGGGGGTGTTTGGGATTGTGTTTTGAAATTAGATTATGCTCCCAACTCATGAGAATGGACATAGAAATGTGAACTTAAGATTAACTGCACTTTTCTAATAATATTTGTTCAAGTTTCAATCCATTCTTGTTTTAGGGGGTGTTTGGGATTGTGTTTTGAAATTAGATTATGCGTATCAAAATTAGATAATCAGCCGTGTCGCAAAATAATAGTGTTTGGATTTGATTATCTTGTTTCATATCGCAATAATCAAATAGTCAATTTTTTGAGTGTTTGACAAATAGATTAATTGATTTTTAAAGGTTAGAATGACAATATAATTAGCTTGAAAAGTAGCCCTGAAGTAGATTTTTCAAAACTCCGTTTTGTCACCTCCAAATGCAGATAATTGATTTCTAAAAACACAACCCCGAACGCTATAAACTAATTATTGCGATTTAAAATCAGAATATAAGTTTCAAGGCGCAATCCCAAACACCCTATTAGGTCTTCGATAATCCTATCATGGTTTTATGAGAATTCATTGGCGCAATCCCAAACACCCCCTTAGGTCTTCGATAATCCTATCATGGTTTTATGAGAATTCATGTAAAGCTTAAAAGCAAAAAATTGAATCTTTCATCGCATAGAACCACAAGCATCTTAGGACCATCGTATATAAGTGTATGAAGTATTTAATGTTAGCAAGAACATAAAAGATAGATATTACTCACCTGACAAGGAATTTGCCTCCCATAAAAGACTGAAGATGTCGAAAAGTTTGGACGATATGAAGGCAGAGAATGAACATAAATTGAATAAAGTCCCTCGTTCCCTTCAAAAAACTTCTCCCACAATGGTGACAATGGCAATGGCCCTCTTGTCAAGAACATAAATGCAATTTTTGGTATTCTTTTAAAGGGGTATTCCTTAATCTGAGGAACAAGTGAAGCTCGCCATAACAGCTCACTGTCATTCATGGTATGCATTAAATTTGACGGAGGTTTAATCAAATTCTGTAAACTAATGGGTTCTTGATAGCAAGGTTGTGTTCCTGGAACAATATTCCGAATGCCTAGATTTCTGTTCATGCGTATACTAATGATCGAAAAGATAATGCCTGCACCTAGAAGAAACAACAAAAATCTAAGTGATCTTAGTGGAAAGACCCTCGATTGATTTGTTCTGATCGAGTTTGTGGTGGGGTCTTTGCCTTCCTCCATTGTCACTAGTCTTGATTGCATGTTTTAGGGCATAAAAACTGAAAAAGCTCGGATTTTTCTAAGAGAAATTTTCACAAACACCTTCACTGCACACTTCCAGTTAAAAGCGTTCAGAACCCACAAGGGAATCCGACACCAACCTTGCAATTATTTGAGCTATTCGTGCTTCTTATATGGTAAATCGAATATTTATGGAAAGAAATCTATGCCCATTGCAAGACGATCAAACACCACATGCGATATTTGACAGAAAAGTAAGAACAAGAAGAATCTTTAAAGTCCGAAAATCTAAGGAGATTTTGTTGGAAAAGAGTGTAAGGTGTTGATGAAAGGAACAGGAGTTGGGTGTGTTTTTGTAGTGTTGGTTGTGTTCGAGGGTGATCGATTACTCGATGTGTGTGTGGGAGAGTGAGCATTTGTTGGTGAGTGTGCACGGTGGAGGAGAGAGAGAGAGAGAGCGACAAAACAACAAAAAGATTGTCGAATTTCACGATAGTTTTATTGTCTGCGATGAAATCAAGAGGAAGCTACAAATTTTATGTGAGTGGTCTATGTCTAAGATCTAAATCTTTTTTGTATTTTGTTGATTGTTTTGTTTGCTTATAGAAATGGAGAAATGACTCCGGAGTTGTTAAATGTGTTCTACATATCTTATATTAATAGGTGAATATTTTTGCATATATTATACAGTGATGAGTGTTACCCGTATTAATATTGAAAATATTATTTTTTTTCTATTATTTGTTTCTACTTCATTCTTCTGCTCGTATATATCATATCTTGAGGGGTGTCATCCTATTTCTCGAACTCTTAGATCGACCGACCAGCCTCATCCCTCCCTAATGACCACCACATTCTTTATCCTTACCCGCCAACTACCACATTCTTAATCCTCACTCGCCACCACCACAATCTTCTCTCCTCACCCATCCATCACACTTCGCAACCACGTCCATGTCACCACGTTCAATGCTTCATTTTTCGATCACCATGATATGTTATCGGGTTATGGGTTTAGTTTCTAAGGGTTTTCCCACCCACCTTCATTTGACGCATCATTTTTCATTCTACGCTTTATTTTTTCGACCATCGTTAATTAATCGGATGACAAGACCAAATCTAAAGGATGTTATTTCTAGGACTTTTTTTCTTCCTGAATTAATAGTTTTTTAAGGTCACGAGTTTGATTTAAGTTTAAATATTGTGTGATTTAGGGTTGAATGTTTGAATAATTGAATATGTGATTTACATGTGTTTGTGTGAATTTGAACTTCAGTGTTTTTTTAATTGAGCTTCAATGTTGCTTCGATGTTCATGTCTTGCTTCTTGTTTGAATGTTGCTGTTTCACTTGGATTTGAGTTAATTATAATGTTAATCTTAAATAATTTAAACTAATCAATATCTCGCTTGGATTTGATTTTTAGGTGATACTAACATCAATTCTTTTTGTAAAATACTTTATTAATTTATTAGTTAGATTAACATGTTGTTCTCGAGTTTTTTATGAGAGAAATGGAAACAATTAAAAATTGTGTTATTTGATTTCATTTAAAGGGAATGGCCAATGAAATAGAAGGATTAAAAGAGGGGGGGGGGGGGGGGGGGGGAGTTTAGTCCAATTATGTTAAAATTTATCCTTTAAAAAATGAGAGAATTTGAAATAAATGACTCACTTCCCTTTGAATTCCTTTCTTCTCCTTATTAAACTTGAGAATAGGTGTAAATGATCATATTATACACGGGTTATTTTAAAAAATGATAAATATTAAACATTAATAAATATATATTAAATAATTATAGACCAAGAAAGAAGTGGGAATTTTTAAAAAAATAACGACAAACAACGTCAACAACCATACAAGGGGTGGAAGCGTCGGCTCGAGGGGAAGGGCAGACGTGACAGTAGAAATGTGGTATCTTATACGAAGAGACGTGTTTCTATTTTTTGTAAAAGTCATCGTTCACTATTAATACAATTAGAGATAGTAAGGTAAAATATTTATTGTTTATAGTTAAAAATTATTTAAAATGATTATAAAATATTTTAAAATGATAAACTAAGAATTTTATAGTATATGATATTTTAAAATGATATAAAGTGTAAATATATTATTTTTAATTGAGGTGGACAAATAGGATATTTTGTAATGTTATCAAGGGTAACTATGATATTTGGATAAATGAAATTCCCTTTAATAATTTTGATTCAAATTAAAGTCAAAATTAACTTCAATTTTGACCAAGAGAGATTAATATTTGACTTCAATCTTTATCAAAAAAGATGGTTCAGACTTAATTTTATCTAAATTAATGACCGAAATTATCTAATAAATTTTATTTATTGTAATTTTTTATTTATATTAGAAGATTTTCCAATTCTAATTTAAGACTATCTGTTAAAAACTCCAACATAATTTTATGTTTAAATTTATCCTTCAAAAACTGAGAGAATTTGAAATAAATGACTCACTTCCCTTTCAATTCCTTTTTTCTTCTTATTAAACTTGAGAACAGGTGTAAATGATCATATAATATATAATATACGGGTTGTTTTGAAAAATGATAAATATTAAACATTAATAAATATATATTAAATAACTATAGACCAAGAAAGAAGTGGGAATTTTAAAAAATAACGACAAATAACATCAACACTCATACCGGTGTTGGAAGCGTTGGCTTGAGGCGAAGAGCAAACGTGATAGTAGAAATGTGGTATCTTATATGAAGAAGCGTATTTATATTTCTTGTAAATGTCATCGTTCATTATTATTACAATTAGAGACAATAAAGTTAAGTATTTATTGTTTGTAGTTAAAAATGATTTAAAATGATAAACTAAGAATTTTATAGTATATGATATTTTGAAATGGTATAAAGTGTAAATATGATATTTGTAATTAAGTTGGACAAAAACTTACCTATGCATTCAATCTTTGATACGAAAATATCCTCTTTTCAAGAGCTTTGTGTTAAAGTCTTTCGCCAGTCGTATAATCATTATTTTCGTTTTCCTTTTTTAGAGAGTTTCGTGCTGATAATGTGTTGTGAATATAGAAAGAATAAGAGAAGAGAAAGAGTTATCTTATTCATTAGGCAGTCCTCTATTTATAGAAGTATAATAGATAAGTATTCAAGATTCAAATCTACTATCTAAGGTAATGCATATCTCTAGTAATCTTATCTAATATTATGGGATAAGAACATTTATTCCATAATTATCCATAATAAATTCAAATTAAAGTTAAAATTAACTCTAATTTTGACTTGAGAGATTAAAATTTGAATTCAATTTTTATAAAAAAAAATGGTTCAAACTTAATTTTATCTAAATTAATGACTGAAATTATCTAATAAATTTTATTTATTGTAATTTTTTATTTATATTGGAAGATTTTGCATATGTAATTTAAGACTATCTGTTGAAAACTCCAACATAATTTTATGCTACAAAGTCAGAACTTACATTTTTTGTTGAATATAGGTGATTTTGTCCTTTTGGTTTGTCTTTTCAATGCTAGGTGTATATACATATGTTGTAATGTCCTCAAATTCTATTTGTCTTATTAGTAAGTTTTGAATCAAGGAACTGTACATTTTACAAGGTTATTAAGAAAAGTTTGATTAAAAAATATATTATATTGCTTCCAACAAGAAAATTGAATAAAATAAAGAATGTCAAAGTAGAGTTTTTAATTTTTGTGTTGGAAATGTAAAGTTGATGGAGTAAAGATGATTTGTCGTGGTTTCTTATAAATGTGAAAGTGATGCACTTATTTTAAATGGAAATGAGATCTTTCGTCTTTTAAAAAAATAAAAATAAATAATTAAATCTTACATTTAGTTGTATGTATGTTTAACGTAACTTGAGATTATCTCAACCCTCGATACAATATTACATACTGACGCATCAAATATGGATGTTCACGTTTTTTTTAATAAATATTATTAAAATTTTTAAGTTCATACATTATAATACCAATCTATAAGATATAACTTGGCATTTTCTTCATCCATACTACCATAACAAGATAGAAAGTATACTATTATCCTTAGTTGTACATGATGAATATGAACCTAGAAACATTTTTGATTGCTTGGAAACCACCGTTTTATTCTTCTTCACTTATACTCAATTTGTTTTGCAAGCTTATCTAGAAATTGTAACCATATTGCCATTGAACCGAACCCATTCTCTTGCATCTTCCTTTTAACCATTGGAATAATGTAATTGTGTATCCGATATTTTCTCCTCTGCGTCTCTTTTTCTGTTTTTGAACACCATTTCATTTCCATATATTGTATGATAGCGATCAGCATGCTACTTCGAGTTTTTTTTTTACACAGATAAAAACCTGCATGATCCATTACTTATCACTTCATATAAGTTGTTACCACTGTTAAACTGTAAACCCCACCACTTGAAGGAACTCAACCACACTTTACTTTTTCACAACCAAATATTGCATGTTTAACCGATTCTAGTTGTACTTGACATCTTGGACAAATAATTGATGGAATATCAATTCTTTTTTTTGCTAAGTTGGTGAGTACTGGCGGTCTTTCTTTTTTGGGTTAAAGTTGTGTAATAACATAAAATTTGTCCTAATGTTTCAATATAATAGCTTAAAGATTTTTTTACACATATGACTATTTAACTTGTTAAAAATGTGTTAATATACCTCTTTTTTAACCTGCAACCGGTTTAGCTAGTAAATTCATGATTTTTAACCCAATCTTCCAATATAGTACTTTGTAAAAGTATTTTTTTTCTTACACATTTGAACATATTCTTCTAAAAACTTCATTTTTCTATCCACTTTTTACTTTAATAACTTCATCTTAGTCTTGTTCATGTTCAACAAAGCATAAGAATTTACACTTCTTACCAACTCTCTGCAACAATTAATGCATTTACAAGATAAATTAGGGCAATTTTTACAAATTTTAGTGACTAATTTCATACAAAATCGTACCAAAGGATTAGGGCATGTTAGGAATCTTCAACCAAGGTTGTTTCTTGTTCATAATTTTAGATATTTTACTGGATTTTCACAATAGCATTCACTTGGAAGCTTTGAATTTTGGGTTGGAGTTGTAGGACGATGATAAAGACATTCTCGACACCTTCAAAAGCTCAAAATGAACAATTCTCCTAATTTTTTATGCATAACTGATAAAAAATGACGAGAAAAGACATCAAATTAGGGTTTTTACCTATTTACCAATTAACATTTATTGTAAGGGGCATATTAACATGTTTTTAACAAGTTAAATGGTCATATGTGTAAAAAAATATTTGAAATACCATATTGGAATATTATGACAACTTTCATACCATTACGCAACTTAAAATACGAACTTTTTTTGGAATAATTTTCGACCAATATGTAGGAATAATTACCTTCAGCTCTTCCAACCCATATCAGATTTCTTTTACAAGATACTTTGCATCCTCTTCTCCTGTTCATATCCAAGTATCTTTGGTGTTTCTTTGCAAGGAGACATGATTCAATCTGTTTAAAAGACTATGAAATTCAGCCATCACCCTCCCCCTTGAATGACCCAAAAATTTCAAATTTCATACCCAATTTTCATCCATCCATGATCCCAATTCCCCAACTAAAACATTTTTATTTCCAATTCTATAAAATACTCTTGGAGAACTAGGGCTGTCAATGGGGCAGATCGGATCGGATCTTTTAAAGATCTGACCTGACCCGTAGACACATTTAATTGGATTTGGATCTGATCCATTAGCATTAGGATCCATTTACTTGGATTTGGATCGTATTCATTACTAATGGATCTTGACCCAGAGCGACCAATTAAATATTTTATTATTTATAGTATAATTTATCAAATATTTTTTCAACCACTACCACCCACCCACCCCTACCCCTACCCCCACGGACCATCACTGCCGCCCACCACCCGACGCCGCCGACACCGTCACCACCACCACCGCCGGCCACCACCCGCCACCACCGTCACCACCACCGCCGCCGACTACCCGCCGCCGCCACCGATACCGCCGACCACCACAAGTTGCCGCCATCGTCACCGCCAACCACCACCTGCTACCGCCACCGTCACCGCCGACCACCACCCTCTACCGCCGGCCACCAACCGTCACCGTGACCACCACCCGCCGCCACCGTCACCACCACCACCGCCACCTTCACCGCCGCCGCCACCGTCACCGCCGACCACCCGCTGCCGCCACCGTCACCAACCACCAAATGGTCTTTAACCAAATGGTTCTCGAGGACACGAGTCCACCCTCATACTTATGTGTAAATCAAGTGGATTAATGAAGATATTTATGAGAAGCCTCACCGGAAGCACCACACCGTGGAAATCAAACCTTCAGACACCATTGCTAACCTGAAACACATGATTCGTGAGAAGGATGGTGCTCCCCTATGCATGCAATTTGCACCTTTTGTGACTTTCATGAGTACTAACATGAAATTTACACTGCTAAAGTTCATGTTCTGTTTGTAATTTGATACGTATTTTGAAGGTGGCTATTTGTATATGGTTGGAGGAACAAGAATGATACTTTTTCCGTATGTAATAAACTAATAATATATAATATATAGCTCTGTCCGTCATGATTTTAGGTTTTGGAGTAGATTATATATATAATGTTAATAGCTTAGATTGAACCTTCGTAAAGGGGACGGAGAAGACTAGGTGAGTAGGCGGTCATAAAAGATGGTATCACCGACAAGCTGGTGGCGGGGGGTGGTGGCTGGCGGCGGCGGTGGTGACGGTGGTGGCAGCCGGTGGTCGGCGGTGGTGGTGGCGGTGGTGATGGCGATGGCGGGTGGCGGGGTGGTAATAGGCGACCGCGGGTGGTGACCGATAAACTAATGATAGTTGATGGTTAACATTAAATTGTAGTTTAAATGGGTCGACCCACATAGTGATCCAATTAAATGGGTCGACCTATTGGATCTCTTATTGGGGCAATGAATCCAATATTTAGACCCATTGGATCCAATAAATGAGGCAGATCGGATCGGATCTAGGGCAAGATCTGACCTATTGACAAGCCTATGGAGAACTATTTTTAGACAACCAGATCCTAACCAATTTTCATCTCAAAATCAGGTAGACATGCCATCTTCAATTTTGAACTTATAGAATGATGCCACTATCAAACCTGGTTTTTGCATTACATTTAATGCTTTAATATCCCACACCATAAACCCGAAACCCCGTTATTATTAGATTCATCAAAACCTCCTGAAAACCTATGTATATATATATATATGATTCATGTATTAAAACTTAACATATGATTTTTAACTTTGAATTACGTAATTTATCAGAGAAGACCGGGAATAGATTACTTAAAATTAAAAACCCATTTATTTTTTACTTTTATGTATAACAAAAAAAAACATTAGAGAGTTATTTAATCAAATATAAAATTTTATATAAGGCTCGCCGCTTAAAAATTAAAACATGAATTTATATGAAAACTTTTTTAGAAATAATATTTAAGTCTTTTATCCAAATTATTACACTTTCACTTAACTTCTGTTTTTCTCTCAGATATTTTTTTCTTATATGACGGGTTAATGGGTTATTACTTTATTTCTCAATAAAATATTTTGTCCGATTCTAATACATATTTAATCGTGAATCTATATCTCAGATTAATTTTAAAAAATGTACATTATTTATTATTAAACCAGGCCTTGTACATAACTCATACATTTTCTTGACTTGCTTTTTAGGTTATGGGTATCCAATCGGAAGGTATGGAGTTGGTTGGAGTGTGACACAAATCTACATCATTACTTGTTTCTTATCATTCTTACGGACATGTTTTAGCCGGTTCTTAATCATGCTATCTCTCCCATTTTCTCTCTTTTCTTCCCTCTATCTCTCTCCTTTATACATTTATTTTTTTTATAAAAGAAAAATAGAGAATGATTGCGAGAAATGGATGTGGGGGTTAGTGCGATGAAGGGGATGAAATAAAAAATGATGTGACGCTGATGTGACAAGGGGAAAAAGGAAGATAGGATGATCATGATCTTATACTATAATGCTCTCACCAACATTTATCTTTTCCACTTAATGAACTTGATTTTAGTACGAAGAAAAACAAAAATCTAAAAATCCATTAATTCGGCTGTAAACAAATCGTTTGTTTATGAACCGTTCGACATTCAACAAGAAGTTCGTTTGTTTATGAACCATTCGACATTCAACAAGAAGTTCGTTTGTTTATGAACCGTTCGACATTCAACAAGAAGTTCGTTTGTTTATGAACCGTTCGACATTCAACAAGAAGTTCGTTTGTTTAATAAATTAACCAACATGATTCTTGACCTTTTTGGTATTTTTAGTTAAATGAACAAAAACAAACAACGATCTCGTTCATTCGTTTATGTTCGTGAATATTCGTTTATATATATATATGTGTGTGTGTGTGTGTGTGTTTAATAATGTTGATTTGCATTATAACGTGGTCTTTGTGTGAGTGTTCTTTCTTTTACGTTTATTTAACAATTAAATGAACGAATATAACTGTATACAAACTAAACAGTCTTTTAAATGAGTGAACACAAAAACTCGTTTGTTTACTGTTCGTGTTCGTGTTCGTTTATTTGTTCACATAAGTTTAAACGGACGAACATGAACACATGAATCTGTTGATGTTCATTTATTAGTTCGGCTAAAGTTAAACAAACAAACAGGAACAAACACCATTCCTTTGATTTACAACCCTAAATTCAATACTCATAATACTTTGTTTTACATAGATATCCAAGATAATTAGAGTTTAGAATTTCAAGTTATGGATTACAAATCCTTATACGCATACAGAAGTACTAGTATTGCACTAGCTTTATGCAATAAATTGTCAAGTGTGATTGTGTGGAAAAATTATCCCCTTATAATCAATTTTCAAAGCAAAACACCATTCGTTTTATATTTTTAATTCAAACTCTTATAAAAAATTCACTTTTGGATAGAAGAGATGTAACTGTTTTTTACAACAAAATACTCTAAACCAAAAGGCTCCGTAGAAAAACCTTTGAAAGCTAGCTAAAAACTTTTTATGTACAAAATTACCGAATATCCACGTTGTTATATAATTCCTTCTCTTTTTTATTATGTATTTATGTTTCTATACTTGTCCTTTTTAGCCCATTTACACTATCCACGTCAATCTAGCAACTACTAGGACAAATACACATGTACGTGTAAAAGTTTCAACCGCTAGCTGCTAAGTTCTAGCTATAGCTATAAGCTACTTTTATCGAACACATTAAAATTTGACACTTGGTAGCGTTTGTTTCTAAGGACAAAATCACAAAATATCTTATGTCTTGTTCTATGTTCACAAAAAAGACGTGCCTTTAAAATCTTAAAGTATGAAAGTCTGCATGGCTTAAGTGATAATTTACCACCTCTAAGATTAAGCGAAACTAAGATTCAAAACAAACAATTTTTTGAAAATGTTTGTACATCCACAAACATTTCTTAAAAGTAAATAATTATTTAAAAAAACAAACAAGTCATAAGCCATTTTTTCTTTATCTTAAAAATAGCAAAAAAAAAGAGTTTATTTAACATCAACATAAGAAATAGTAGCTGTGTTGAATCTATAAGGTCAAATATAAACCACTAAAAGATTACCACGTTGGTTTAAAATATAGGTATTTTCACCAAGTAGCGGGATAATAAATGTTATCTCCAAAGTAGTCATTATTTTTTCATATATATGTATATACACGTATATATATATATATATTCAAGTTATTGGATGATGAGATGAATTTTCTTCTTGCACCAACAACATTTCAGAACCTTGTACAACGTTTGTCAAAAGGTCTATCAATTGAATTTATCGGAAGAAGATGATGCCGATCATGACGATGATTCCCCTTATGATGAGCGGGTTTGTAAAAAGAATAGAAAAAAAAGTTGTGCATGGTTTTAAAAATGAATTATTTTAAATACACCATCAACAAAAAGGTAAAAAAAGAAGAGAAAACTCATCATCATGGTCCCTACCACACCCGAACTTATCACGTAGCCACTCTATGGTGTTGTAGGCACTTTCCTTCACCACGCCTTGTCGATGACCATGAGACCCCACTATTAAATCCATGATATCATCACTCTCGCTGTTCAAATTAGAGGATCCACATACTTTATAATTTTTTAAAGCTACTTTATAAAATTTACCTTTAAAATATTAAAAAAAGTCATCGTGCAACACCTCGACGTGCTTTTCATCACGCCAACCATCTATCATAAAATGATGGTGTGAAAACCACACCATAGTCGAGGGAAACAACAAGATCTCACTCTATATCAGGGGTGGCAAATAGCCAAATATCGACAAGACACAGAATTAAACAAACTGAGGTTGACATGTATAAGAAACAAGTCGCTTTTGGTTGATTCGTGCAATGACACATATAATAGTTGGGTCGCGTTAGAGTCATTCTTAAATTTTGCAGGTCGACACGTAAATCCGTTTAATAACAATCTTCATAGTTTTATTTCATGAATAGTTAAACAAGAATGTTACTCATGTTAAAGTTATGATTTTTTGGCAACTCTTGTAAATTTTAAATATGCTAACTTTCCAACTTGTCTACTTGTTTATAACCTATCAATCCGCTAATGATCCATCAACACGCCAACCTATATTATTACATAATTTACGTGGGCCGGGTTTAAGTTTTTCATAAGAGTTCATGTTTTGAATTCTAATACGAATAAATAAATTAAGGGGGCGTTTGGTTCACATATTGTTTTTCAATAGAATTAGAATTGGAATGTAAAGGATTTAGACTTTGAATCTAAATCCTTGCTTATTGTGTTTGGTAGTTCTAGGAATTGGAATTCACTTCCCACCACAAAATACCCTACTGAGACCTGCCACCACCATCCCACCACAATCACCACCTTCTCCACCGTCTCACTGTCGCCCACCATCTCGCCACCATCGAAGCAAGGAAATGCCGCCACCCTACTGTCAAAAATCGAAGCTCTTCGAAGGTGAAAGTCGAAGCTCTAATTGCCGTCGCCACCCCCACTGTTGAAAATCAAAGCCCTAGTCGGAGGTGAAAGTCGAACATCAAAGCAGGTTGCCCTAAATCGATGTCGCCCTAGACGGAGGTGAAACGCCGTTGCCCTAAAACATGGTCGGGAGAAGAAGGAATTCAAATTTCATATGTTTGTGAAATGATTCTCAATTCCTTCAAATAAGGGAATGTTTTCCATTCAATGAATTCCAATTCTTTTCATAATATTAAACTAAACACATAAATTGATTGAAATTAGATTTCAATTCCTTATCACTTTCTTCCAACCAAACACCTCTAATAAGATTTTCATTTTGAAATTCGACCATTCCTACCTTCATTTTAAAATCACAAAAAGAACGTTGTTATAACACGCGCCTTTATTCCCTATCCTTAATTCCTTACCTTTGGTAAGGGTTTAATTTCGCCGGAAAATATTTTCCCGGGCTAGTCGGCTAGGTAACGGCTGTGAAATGGCGGCGATTATGCCAAATCTTGGCATCCGGCAACTTCCACGGCTAAATAAGTTTCGCTCCTCAACTCTTCTGCCTCCATCTCCACCGCCGCTATGCCTCAACCGTTCCTCTTCCGCCTTACCCGTTGCTGATTCTTCACATTCATCTTCTTCCTCAAACGAACTTTCAGAAGAAACTAAATCGAATAAGAACACATTATCCACCACCATCGAAGAACCACAGGACAGGAACAAGAACAGAAAATCTAAGCCGCTTTTCCCCAAACGAGGTGAGACATTGGAACTTGTGTGCGAATCGCTGGCTTTCAAAGGAAAAGGTCTGTGTAAGGTGGAAGATACTGGTTACGTGGTCATGTGTGATCGTGCTCTTCCTGGTGAACGTTTTATTGGTCGAGTTACTCGCAAGAAAAACAACTACTCTGAGGTTCGTTCATATTCTCACACGAAATGCTTAAAGCTAGCTATCCATTGATAAATTTTAACAAAATTAGTGTTTTATGCTTCTGAAATTAGTTAGGACTGCAAATTAACATTGCTAAGATGTTGTCGATGAGATTGAATAGTTTTTCTACTTTTGTAATATCGGTTATTGCTGCAATTACATGGTCATCATCTCTTAGAAAGATTGTTAGCTTGGTGTTACTCGCAAAAAGAACAATAACTCTGAGGTTCGTTCATTTTCTCATACTAAATGCTTCAATTTACCTTTTAGAAATGATTACTAGTGACATTTCATCGAGCAAAATCACTTGCAAAAAGAAGAATTACACTGAGGTTTGTTAATTTTTCATACTACATGGCTACATGCTTCATAGTTCATATTAGCCGTTGATTGGAAGATTTTAACGAATTTAGAGCTTTTTGCTACTTCTGCAATTAGTTGATTGCAAATCAATGTTTCTAGGATGTTGGAGATGAGATTGCATCGTTTTTCTGCTCTTGCAATGTTGGATATTGCTGCAATTACAAGGTTTTCAGCTTTTAGAAAGATTATTATCAATGTTTTATTGGGCCAGGTTACTCACAAAAAGAACAAGTACTCTGAGGTTTGTTCGCTTGCTCATACTGATTTCTTGAAATTAACTTTTTTTGGGAAAATTTCAACGAGATTAGGGCCTTTTGCTATTCCTGCAATTAGTTATATGGCTGCAAATTAACCTTAAAGGACGTTGTAAACGAGAATAAATTGTTTTATACTACCTTTATGCTTTTGTGATTTTTGACAACACTGTAATTGTAAGGCCGTCACCTTTTAAAACTGTTAGTAGTGACATTTTATTAGACAAAGTTACTTTACAAAATAACAATTACTCTGAGGTTCATACAGTTTTTCGTGAGTTCATGCTTCAAATTAGTTGTCATTTGAAGATTTTAAGGAATTTAAGGCTTTATGCTACTTTTGCAGTTAGCCAGGCTGCAAATCAACAGTGATAGATGTTCCAGATGAGATTAAATCAATTTTCTGCTTTTGCTATTGAAGAATCATCACAATCCCAATTAGAATGTTCTTGAAGGTCCTAGAATAACGTTCTAGAATGTCCTGGAATACTCTAGAATGTCATAGAATATTCAAGAATGTCGTGGAAGACCCGGAAGGTTATGGAACATTCTATAAGATCGTGGAACGCCGGAACATCCTAGACTTCTCTAGAATACGGCAAAACATTCTAGAAACATATAGAAGCTTGTAATAGATATAGATTGTTGTAGAATGTTCTAGAATAATCACAAATGTATCTAGTGTGTAGAAAGATCTAGAATCCTCCCATGAGGAGGTGAAAACACCTATATCAACCTAAGAATCCAAACACAATTCAAGAAAACATAAGAGATAAACCACGTAATATTTCATTGTATTGGAAGATTACATCATATCTCTATTTATAAAGAGAATGTTACATTTAGGACCCTCTACTTATAATAAATATAAATTACATAATCTAACATTCCCCCGCAAGTTGAGGGCGGGGAACGACCTGTAACTTGGACCGTAAAAACTGGAATCTTTGAGAGGGTAGAGGCTTTGTAAAGACATCTGCAACCTGATCATTCGTGGATATAAACTGAACATTCAGTTGACCTCTTGCTACTTGCTCACGAACAAAGTGAAAATCAACTTCAACATGTTTAGTCCGAGCGTGAAACACTGGATTGGCTGAGAGATAGGTAGCTCCTAGATTATCACACCAAAGAACAGGAGGGGATGCAGCCGATATGCCAAGCTCATGCAAAAGAGCTTTTAGCCAAATCAATTCCGTAACAGTATCAGCAAGAGCTTTGTACTCAGATTCAGTTGATGATCTAGAAACAGTTTTCCGTTTACGGGCAGTCCAGGAGACAAGGTTTGATCCCAAATAGATGGCAAATCCCCCGGTGGATCGGCGGTCGACTGGCCAGCCAGCCCAATCGGAGTCAGAATAAGCCTGAATTGGCGAGGAGGTAGAATCTTGCCAATGAGCATCTGTAAAAGCCTGTATAGAAGAGCCTGATTGTTGACGAATCAAGAGACCAAAATTGGATGTGCCTTTTAAATAACGCAAAATGCGTTTAACCGTAGACCAATGATTTTCTGTTGGAGCATGCATGAATTGACATACCCGATTCACAGCAAAAGCAATATCGGGGCGTGATAAAGTATCATATTGCAATGCTCCAACAGTTTGACGATATTTGGTTGGGTCCGGAAGAGGGGGGCTATCATCAATGTTTAATAGCTGAGAAGAACTCATTGGAGAACAAACTGGCTTGCAATCAGAAAGACCCGACCGATTGAGAATCTCGAGAATATACTTCCGTTGGGATAATACAAGGTTCTTCTGATGATGAACAACTTCAATGCCCAAAAAATAATTAAGCTGGCCGAGATCTTTAAGGGCAAAATTAGAGCTCAGGCAATTTATAATTTGAGTAATAGCTGCTTGATTGTTACCTGTGATGATAATATCATCAACATAAACAAGAACATAAACAAGAATGCCCCTAGAGTTTAGAATGAACAATGAAGGATCTGTTTTGGAGCCTGAAAAACCAAGTTGAAATAGAGCCGTGGACAGCCGTGTAAACCACGCTCGCAGGGCTTGTTTGAGCCCATAGAGAGACTTGTGCAGAAGACAAACATGGTCCGGTTTAGTTGGATCAATAAAGCCGGGGGGTTGCTTCATGTACACTGTTTCTTGTAGGTCACCATGTAAGAATGCGTTTGTCACATCCAATTGTCGTAGATCCCAGTTGTTGGTCACAGCAAGGGATAAAATAACCCGAATGGTGGTCGGTTTGACCACCGGACTGAATGTCTCGTGAAAATCAACTCCCGGTTGTTAAGTAAATCCTTTGGCGACAAGCCGTGCTTTGTAGCGAGTAACATTGCTATGTGGATCTGTTTTTAACCTGTACACCCACTTACAATCAATCAGGTTAGTATTTTTGACATAAGGAACTAAAGACCATGTCCCATTCGTCTGAAGTGCTTGAAACTCCTCAGCCATGGCAAGACGCCACTCGGGACTATTGTTGGCAACGGTAAAGGAAGTGGGTTCGGTAGGAAGAGGGGCGCGAGTTGAAGTATAGGCAGAAGGATCAAATCTAGAGGTGCGTGTAGGATTTTGACGAAGGTTAGGAGGTCGAGCCCTTGGAGGTGGGGGTGGAGGATTTGGGAAACTAGAAGTCCACATCTGTGGAGATAGAATCAGAGGCCACAGTCGGAGATGATGGTGAGGCAGAAGTAGTAGGTGAAGGAGGTGAACCAGAAGTCCAGAAGCCACGTTTGGAGGTGGTGTAGGAAAAACAAAAGTATAGGTAGGAGAGACGGGGTTGGGCGGTGGTGATGGAGAGACATGAAAAGGAAAAACATGTTCATTGAAACGGACATGTCGGGCTACGTAGATACGTTCTGTTTGAGGATCAAAACAGCGATAGCCATGGTGAATGGGACTGTAACCAAGGAAGACACATGATGTGGAGCGAAAATCAAGTTTGTGACGGTTGTAAGGACGAAGATAAGGAAAACATTGACAACCGAAAACACGAAGAAACGAGTAATCGGGCTTTCGGTTGTAAAGATGTTCAAACGGGGACTTGTTGGATGAAATTCTGGATGGTAAACGATTTATGAGATAAACAGCAGTGTCAAAAGCAAACTCCCAAAAGCGTTGTGGAAGATATGATTGGGCAAGTAGGGCAAGTCCGGTTTCAACAACATGGCGGTGACGCCGCTCAACAATCCCATTTTGTTCACTGGTGTGAGGATAGGAGCGTCGATGAACGATGCCAAGGTTTGTGAAAAAGGGAGTAAGGGAACGAAATTCACCTCCCCAATCGGTTTGAACATTTTTTAATTTGGTGTTGAATTGACGTTCAACCATGGTAGTAAAGTGTGTAAACGTAGAGTAAACATCAGACTTATGTGCAAGAGGATAAAGCCACATGTATCGAGTGTAATGATCAACACATAAAAGAAAAAATCTATAACCATTAAAAGAGATTGTGGGAGATGGTCCCCAAACATCACAAAATACCAAATCCAAAATTTTATTGCTACGAAAATTAGAGTTGGATAATGTAAGTTTAGAAGACTTGCCCAACTGACAAGAACCACATAAGGAAGAACTAAGTTTTGTAGACACTGGTAAAGAACAACTAGAAATAATATAATTAAAAACACGTTGATGGGGATGGCCAAGACGTTGATGCCAAGTAGTGGAAGAAGCTTTGGTTCCTGTGAAGACAAGCTTAGGAATGGGCTTGAGTTGAGGAAGACGAAGAGAGTAGAGGCCGTTATCACTTGGACCCGAAAGGAGGATAGTGTGTGTAGACTCGTCCTTCACAACAAAATAAGAAGAGTGAAATTCAAAATAAACATTATTGTCATGGCAAAATTGTTTAACAGATAAAAGATTCTTTTGAATCTGAGGAACATGAAGAATATTTTCAAGGTTAAAGGTTTTGTTGGGTGAGAAAATTTTTGATGAACCAATATGAAAAATGGGAAGAGGATTACCATCACCAACATGAAGTGAGTCATTACCATGGTACGTGTCGGAGTTGTCAAGGTTAGACAAATCAGGAGTTACATGGCTATTAGCACCGGTGTCGGGGAACCATGTGGCTGCTGACGTAGATCCAGAGTCCGAACAGGTTGCAAAATTTGCAAAATTTGCTTGAGGATTGGTCCTGTGAGACGTAGTAGATTGATTCGGACATTGAGATGGCAGATGACCTATACCACAACGGTTACAGTGACCATACACAGTATTCTGAGTTGAGGCCCACTGAAATTGTCGAGTGAGATTGTTGTCACGACCACGATTATTATAGTTACCTCTTGAATTACCACGGGAATTTCCCCGACGATTGTTTCTGTTATTAGATGGACGAGAGGCATAATGGGCCTGTGATTGATTGTTTTGCGAACCAATAGGGTTTAATTGATACCCTAATTGAGATGCTAACAGATGTAAACTGTTAAGTTGAGATTGAATAGCTGTAAGATCAGGTAAAGAGGTAGATGAATTACCTCCTGTAGAAGCAGCAAACACCTGTGGGGATGAAGCAGTGGGTAAAGTGGTTGCTTTGTTGATCATGTAGTCATGATCAGATAATAAACCATGCAGGTCGTGAAAAGTAACAGGTGGTTGACGAGCCAGCAGGTTTGATTTTAAACTGTTGTATTCATTACGTAGGCCAGAGATGGTAAGCATAACCAGGTCTTTATCCTTCATTGGTTCACCAATATTGGCTAGGGCAGAGGCATACTCCATTGCTCGGGTGAGATAGGTAAGTGGAGTTTCATCACCTTTCATCTCTATTCGAAGTAACTGTGTTTTTAACGTGTATTCACGAGAGGCAGTATTTGGTGCATATGCACGTTCTAAAGAAAGCCACAGATCTCTAGAAGTTGTACCTTGAACATGTTGAAAAGAGGCTTCAGAGATGGTGGATAAGATTAACATTCGAACATGAGCATCGTTGGCAACCCAACGAGGATAACTAGGGTTATCAGTCACTGCATTCTCTGTTGTAATCGTCGATTTGGACACCTGATGGTACCATCCACATAGCCGATCAAGTGATTTGTGATGAGGAAGGGTTCAAGCATGGCCTTCTAGAAACCGTAGTTAGTAGGAGAGAGCGTGAAGGTGAATTTGTGGGTATTGTGGGCTGCTTTCTCTGCAGCAGTGAAAGCAGCGATGGTTGCCATGCTTGATTTGCTGGCTTTGCTTGATCGGAAAACGTGGCTGCCGTTTTTAGGGTTTAGAGGTGGCAGGAGGTTTTCTTGGCTCTGATACCAAGATAAACCACGTAATATTTCGTTGTATTGGAAGATTACATCATATCTCTATTTATAAAGAGAATGTTACATTTAGGACCCTCTACTTATAATAAATATAAATTACATAATCTAACAATAAGTGAAGTAGTTTCTAAAAAGTGTACTTTCTTCTTAACGTGGTCTTAATAAAAAGAGTGTTTGTTGTTGCCAAAGAAGAGTCATACTCAACATTTGCTATATCAGATATTGTTTTAATTACAAGGCCTCACCTTTTGGAAAGATTTTTACCGATTTTATGGGACTGAGTTACATGCAAAGAAGCATATACTCTCAAGGTTCATTCATTTTCTCATACTAAATGCTTTAGTCTAGCTATCTTTTGGAAAGTTTCGTCGACATTAGGGATTTTTTCTACTTCTGCATTAGTCATGGTTGCAGTTTAACCTTAGTTTGATGTCGTAGATTGATTTATTTGTTTTTCTGCTTTTGTAATATTAGATATTTGGATATTGCTATTACTAGGTCTTCACCTTTTAGAAACAGTTATTAGCAACGGTTTATCTGGCTGAGTTACTCATAAGAGAACAATTACTCTGAGGTTCGGTCACTTTCTCAGACTACATGCTTTAAATGAGCTTTTATTTGGGAAAATATCAATGAAATTAGGCTGGAACAGAAATAACAGTGATGCCCTTATCTAACAGTGGTGGCCCATTGTAAATGGCGGATCTAATTGGGCAGGTATTGTCAAAATCTCGAAATTCAAAATCGAGTGGAAAGTTATGAGATTGAATAGCTACGACAATATGTGAATTGAGGAAATCCTGGATTTCACATGATTATATTAAAAACAGGAAGAAAAAAAGAGAATCTTACCTATAGCAGGGAAATTCGGAACTGAGGGTCAAAATGCTAGATTTGGCCCCCGTAAGGTGGCCCAAGCGCTGTAGGCTGTTTACAAAAAACCCCTCTTGTCGTGGGCTTTCTGTCCATATAAAGCGGGCTCCTTAACTCCAAATAGTTTAAAAGTCATGATCTTTTTAAGTTGTGGTTATCATTAGCCCATTTGCCATTCTCCTGGACATCCATGAACTTATGAGCCAGCTGCTCCATCGACTGATGAGGGCTGCAAAACAATCTTTGTAGGATTTTAGATGACATTAAATCAATCTTATGCCTTTGTAATAATGGATATGACTGCAATTACTAGGTCTTCACCCTTTAGAAATGATTGTTAGCAAGTTTCTTGATAAGGTGTTTGACAAAATGTTGCATACATCTTTGAACTTACAAGCCTATAGATATTTGAAAATGATCTGGCTTAAATGTTTGCCCAAACAGCTGGAAAATGCATTGTACCACGTAAATTTCACTTAAACCATTCTATGCTACATACTCACCATTGCATATAGAAGTATGAAAACTTTTTGCATTTAATGGTTACAAAGTGTATAGTATGTTGCATTAACTGATCAAAGGAAGTATGCTGCATATGTCGGTAAAGAGTAAACTTCACATTGCATTTCTTGCACCCTCCCCGATAAGTTTATTCTTTAACATATGTCGTGTTGGATGTGGCATTTCTTTATGTAGAATTTGAACTTTGAAGTATGATGTTGTATGGGCTTTTTATAAGTGCAGGTGACTAAAGTGAAGACACTAAGTCCTCATAGAGATATGGTGGAAGCACCATGTGAATATGCTTCACATTGTGGAGGTTGTAGGACACAAAACCTATTATACGAGGCTCAGGTCAGAGCTAAGGAAGAACAAGTTCGAGACTTAGTGGTACATGTTGGAAAGTTCTCATATAGAGACCCGGAGTTTGAGAATGTAATGAAGCCCATTGTTCCCTGTGATATGCAATTTCACTACAGAAACAAGGTCAGTAAAGACTAGAAGCTTGGTGCCTACATTTTATGTATTTGGTTTTAACAGTGGTGGCAATTTACTCATTTACTTATGAATGGGTCGATTTGAGACTTGTTTATATCTCAAACAGGTCAAATGACTTGAAATTCATACAATGTCTATTTATAATGCATAACCTTCAAGATAATTTTATCCGAAGATCTATGTTATTACTGTGATAAAACTATTTTTGCAATCACAATTAATGTATGAATAATCTATATGGACAAAAAGTGTCCCGAAGATCTACTATGTTGCTCACAGATTGCTTTGTTGGTGCATGCGTGCTTTCTTGCGTGTGTGTATAATCCTGTTGGAGAGAACAAATGTTGAACAAATGTTTGGTTGATTATGCAGATGGAATTTTCTTTTGGTCCCAAAAGATGGCTGCCCAAAGAACAATTGATAGAGAAAAGGGAAGACTGTAATGTCTATGCTTTGGGATTACATGCTCCTGGTTTTTTTGATAAGGTGTTAAATGTCGACAAGTGCTTTTTACAAAGTGAACCGGCAAATAAGGTATAATATTTTGTATTCTATGAGGTTTTTGATACGATCACAAGTTCATCTTTCAACTTTATTATGTCTACTTATGTGAGTGCTTTAAAATGTGACTACCAATGCTCATAGACAATGTAATATTCTAAATGCGATTATGGAAGATCAATATGTAATTTTGAAGATACAAGATATATATTATTATAATGAGGGGAGTCTAACTAAATGCAAGACTTGTGGGTGGGCCTTGGCTCTTAATAATTAGGGTTTAGTAATATGAAATAATGTATTCCCTGAGATATGGAAAAATTATTTTGTGAGATTATTCTTATTTGGTTCTAGCCTTCTAGGGATTTTGGAGAGACGGCTAACCTCTCAAATGCAGCCAACCACTTTTGCCTGTACTAATTATTTTCATTTAATATACTTCATGTCCAAACAATTTAGAGCCTTGTCTATGGACCCATCAAATGAATTGATAGCAATTTGTTGGATATGAACGATATGATACTAATTGACAAGTTACTTGGGAATACTCTTCCCCTATATAGTATTCAATCACTTCTATCATTTGTATATTCTTTAAAAAGTATCCTTTTGCCTAAGCGAAAAATGTGTATTGTCAATTTTGAAGACAGATCTTTGCATTTCAGTAAACAGGCTACTAACTAGACCTTCTTCCTGAATTGTAAACTATTACCGGAACCAAGCAACAGTTGCTACTTAAGCAATGGAGAAGTAAGACAGTACAACTTAGAAACTATTCTAGAGCTAAATGAATGTACTAACTTCATAATCTTTGTAATGTACGGTACATGTATATACAAGTACAATTGTCAAAATTCTTTACCGTACGTTCTTTTTAAGTTGCATTTCTGATGTATAGGTTCTTGCAGCCATGCAAGATTGTTGGAGGGATCCAGAACTAGGATTGTCACCATATGATTGCCATTCTCATACTGGATTTATGAAGCACCTAACAATAAGAAGCGGAAGGTACTAATATCGCTTAATTTTCTAATTGGCATCACTTTACTTTAGAGTCATCTTAGACATAATATGAACATAAATGCATATCCCTGTTGATCACTTTACAATATAGTTACCTTAGATGTAATATGGTCATAAATGCATACAGCAACTTTGTTTCTGCTCCTATGATAATTCTCCATGTCATCATATCCACATGGTTGTGAGGCGTGTCACTAGCGAATATTGCTAATTGTTTATATAATACTGTAATATCTTTTCTTCTACACATACTTGGGTATAAAGATTGGTCCTAATATATGTCAAGTTACAAGTCTAATTCTTTTACCAGAGATGTCGAAACTCAGCTCCCTCAGCTCATGGTTAATTTTGTGACATCTTCCTACAAGCCAGAGCTTTTGAAGCCCCTTGTTGACAAACTTGCTGTTTTCCCAGAAGTGGTATGTAATGGTAACATGTTTTATGTTAGTTTTCTTAAAGAACTTCTCAGAATATGTTAAGTGTATATTCTGGTATTTGCCCATTACTGAAAGCTGCTCTACCTGGTGAATATAAGTAGAGTTTTTACTAAAGGACTGACTGAATAGCTATGAAAGTTTTTCATTCTTGGTAGTGCTCAAAGTGAATACAGAGCAACCAATTTCTGACCTATTTTCACAGAACTAAGCATTCAGTGGAAAACATAGCATGTTTAGACTTTAGATTCAATAGTGTTAAAAAAATCATATCAAATATAAATACTCTGGGGAACTTATGAGCTAATCTTTTATTGTTTCCACTTTTCTTTTCACAATTTTGGGGGACAGGTAAGCATCATGAACAATATAAATACTTCTGTTGGTAACACATCTGTTGGAGAGGAAGAGTACACACTATACGGGAAACCTACAATCACAGAGATCTTAAGAGGATTAGCATTTGAAATTTCTGCCAACTCTTTCTTCCAGACAAACGCGCACCAAGTACGTATCATTATAGAGATTAAATGCAACTGCAAATAATTTCTTGATGGCTTTCTTGGCTTTCTGATTCTTTGTACTTAATACCATCTGAATAGAAACAATGACTACATTGTGGTGTAGGCCGAGATATTGTACAAGCTAGTAGAAGATTGTGCTGATCTCAAAGGAGATGGCTCAGAAATTGTTTTTGACCTATTTTGTGGGACTGGAACCATTGGTCTTACACTAGCCAAAAAGTATAACCACTTATCTCTTTTAGGTCATATTGGAGGTCGCAAGATAGGCGGGTTGGGTAATGAGCCAAAATGGGTTAGCGTCGAAACTGATCATTTTTTAGTGGTGGAAACTGGAGGGTCTGGTTGGGGTTTACCCGTGACACCTTTTTTAATCCACGGTTTATTTTTTCTTAAGTAGTTAATGTATTAATTTTGATTTCAAAAGCAATATTGTTAGAGCATCTTTGATGTATGCATCACATACTTGTGTCATCTTGATGCAATAAGAGTATATTCCTTGCACCAAATTTATTTCAACTCCAACCTACGCACCAAATTTTTACACCGAATTTTAGCATCAACTTTTTTCAGTGAACTTAAATTCTATATTTGCCTAGTTATTTTAAAAATTAATTAACTTACTAGTTAAAAAGATTATGTTTATGAAAAATATATTTAGAACAGTACTCATTTTAAAGGTCTCAGTTAGATTTTTTAACTATAAACTTTTATAAATTAATTGTTACTTTTTATGTTATATTTTAACAAATAAGTGACTTGTGAAAATTTGGTGTGATGAATAGTCAATAGTGTTGCGCATATAGAAGGCTATATGCATTAGAATAGACTTTGGGCTACCTTCAATCTGTTTGAGATAAATCAGAACCTGAATTGATCCATTCGTAAGTAAATGGATCAAGATTTAGGCTAACAATTCTGAATACATTTATACATCTGAATATGTTTCTTCCTTTGAGTGTTCTATTTCAGGGTAAAACATGTTTATGGTTACGAAGTAGTTGCTGAAGCCATCTCTGATGCTCGTCGGAATGCCAAGCTGAATGGTGTCCACAATGCAACATTCATCCAAGGGGATCTCAATAAAATTAGTGAAAGTTTTGGGAATGATTTCGCAAAACCAGACATCGTCATATCAGGTTGACCCCTTGAGTACATGAAAAATTACTTTGCTTGACTCAACTAAGAAGTACTACTTTGCAATTTTGCATGATGGCTGTCACTAAAGGTGGCATCATGGGTGGGTTGGTGTAACAGGTCGGTTCAAACGGGGTAATCTTTTCGGTATGGGTTCAAAACGCACCCTAACCGGGATGGGCTGTCCAGCAAACACCGTGTTCAATTTTTATAAGTAATTAATGTGTTAATAATGACCCTACAATAATAATCATAAAATTTTAAAAGTGGTTCTAGAGGTTGTATGTGTTGAATACACTTGGGTGACTTCAGAGTTCAGACCCATCTCACCTGCTTCTCTCTTTTATGTTTTTATTTAATCTATTCAACCCAATTTAGATATTACTTAAACCAAATCAGCCCATTCATAAGTAAATGGGTCAAAATTGTCATCTCTAGTTGACTCACTTCAATATTAGCAAGTGGTGGGGTATTTCGTGATTATGGAATCCCTTTGTATCTACGTTTTTTCTATCTGAAGCATAAGATGTTTAATGAAAACAAACTACAAGGGCATTTGGTATCCTACAAGAGATGTAAAATCAGCAACATCAGGTTTTTTGAACCAAGTTTAAGCGCAGATATATAAACACATTGGCATAGTCTGATAAAAGGGTCGATTCTTGCTATGTTTTATCATAATAGGCATATGTTAATCTAAATAATCTCAACATAATAGAAAACTAAATTGCTCTACTTAGAAGGTAGATTATTTTGTAATAATATAGTTTTTGGAACCATATTCAGAACATTATATATTTAAAAGTAAAAGAACCGGATAAAAATGTGTTTTTGGGTTGGCCCAACCCGTTTTAAATGATTACCCAACTTGCCTTTTTTGCCACCTTTGGATTTAACCATAACCAGTGATGTGATTGGTAAACACGTTTTATACATCGGTTTCTCTGCAGTCTAACATTTACCGTATGTTTTTTTAACTTTTCTGAATTATGCAGATCCCAACCGACCAGGCATGCATACTAACTTGATTAAATACTTGTTAAAACTGAAGGCACCACGGATTGTGTATGTATCATGTAACCCAGCCACATGTGCACGCGACCTTGATTATCTTTGTCATGGTTCGGTGAGTACTACTTACAACAAAATTGCTCTTCTCCTTGTACTTGTATTTGAACTAGAGATTGATTACGTGCGGATCGGGTAATAGGTCAAAAAGATCCCAATTTGTGGTGGTCAAACCAGGTACCAACACTTTTTGCCCGGAATTTCTAGATGTAAAAACTTAATCTACTAAATATGATGAAAAAACTTCATCTTTAAAATAATAATATTATTTGTTATACAATAAAGGGGAAATGTCACCTAATAGTAACCAAGTCTAAAAACTTAAAAGTGTTCCATTAAAGTTGCTCACTCAAACCTTTTTTTCACCAGCAAAAAGCACCCAAGTTTCGATCTTGTTCCCTTGTTCTGAAAATCTTGGTTAAGACCAAGTTACCTAAATCAAATAGTTATGAAACTTGGTTACCATCTGGTGTTTTTTTGTTTTAAAGTTAACATAAAGTAACAGGTAACTAAGTAACTTCACAAAAGAAAATTTCACTAGCCTGGAATTTTTTCAACTGTTTAAAATTTTACTCTTTGACCAGTTATCAACTTTAGGAAAACCCGAACTAGCCTGTTTACATATAAATGGGTTGAAAATGCCACCTCTATTTGAACTATGACCGTCTTTGTGCACAGGTGGAGCAAAAACTACAGGGATGTTATAGACTAAAAAGCATACAACCTGTTGACATGTTTCCTCACACTCCTCATATAGAATGTGTTTGCTTACTTGAACTTCGTTGATTGCTATCTATTTCACCGGTTCATATGCGACCCTGCAAGCCCGCCCTCTGACAGTTTTGATGTGAACTCCAACTCAGGAGAGAAAAGCCTGTCCGTCTACTCAACATTTAAGGTAAATGAGAGTAATTTTCCTGTCCAACTTTTAATTTTATTCAATTAATTTTTATTACGTCGCAACATATTTTTTAAATTGAACCCACATATGATCCCTTTGTATGATAATATAAGGTTGTGTTATTGCCATAGTGTTTTGTACATGCTAGTAGGTGTCGATTCCTTGGTCAAGTTTCCGTAGTATACGAGTCAAACTGGATATATGGATGATTATTTTTCGTCTTACTTTCTTCTATCGATAAATATGCACGTCTTTCCTATAGGCACCAATTTTGATGCGTTTACCTATGATTGAGTGTGATTTCTATTACGTCGTATCTCTAGCAACTGAACTGAAAATTTAATTAGCTAAAAAGAAAAAGGCTTAAAATGTTTGCCCACAACTTTTTTTTAGTAAAATGTCTCTTTAATTGCTTTGTGGGGGAAGATAAGATTAAATTTGTATTAAGATTGGACAAATTGTCGAGAAGGGTAATCTTAACGTTTAAATTTGCCAATATATGTATATATATTTTTTATCAAGAAAGGACTTGAATCACAATTTGCAACAAAAGGGTTTTGTTAATCGGATTAGTAGGTTATGATTAAAATGAAAACCATTGGCTTATGTGAAAGGCCAAAATGTAATTTAGTATCTTGAACAGGGGACAACTAAGTTGAATTCTACCCTAAAATAGTAAAATATGAGAACTTGAAAGTGTAGTATAGTACACTGAACTTCGTAACTTTGTTTAGTACCATAACTCACTTGAACGAAGCAAGGATTTCCTTTAGAAAAATTCTATTTCTTCCTACTATTTTCTTCTACTTCATTAGTAGGAGTGTCACAAGATGACATGTGTAATCCGGTACGTCTCTTTTTTCATCTTCTTTATTGATTTTGACACATATGTTGATCTTGTGTATAGGAGAATAAGTAAAAAGATTTTGTGGAAGGACGTAGAACCTTTTTTTTTTCTTTTACCATCCTTTTAAAACATCCTTTGCTCATCCATAGATGCCCAAAAACAAGCATTGATGTGGTACATAGTATAGCGTATCAAAACAAGCACTGTTATGATTTAGCTGGTTGCCGGTGACTTGCTATCTCCACTCCTCTTCTTTGACGACAGACATTCCGATGACTCTTCTTCTTCACTCGATTTAATGTTCTTTACGAGGATTGTATTATCTTTCAACTAATTTCTTTGAGAAAGCAAATTCTATCGACTTCAAAGTGAAGAACACCATTATTTCTGATAAGCCACCACTAATTTCAACGACGCTCCATTATATCCGGTGAGTTTTACTTAAGATTTTCTTAAAAAACTTATACCAAACATGACATTCCACTGACCTCCCCTTTAATAAACACCATTTTTAATGAGTATCCGTACAATCTGGCAAGATTCTACATATTCCGGTGAGTTCATAAAAAAATGTCACCACGCACCATAGTGATCGATAATTTAAAACATCAATGGTTATATGACTAAAAGAAAAGCTGTAGGTATCATATTAGTACATAAAAACATTGTTACACTTTTATAATTGTAACTCTTATAAAAGTACAATGTGTGATGCGTTTTAAAAAAAAATGTTTTTTAAAAGCAAAATTCATATTACAATCCTAAACACTGTCTTGGACCAATGGGACAGTCTCGAGTCCTTTTTTAATAATAAATGAAGCGGTTCGATTTATATTATAAGTAAAGAAGAATGTTCAATATAGTTCATACTTAATTCATAGTCTTAAGAGACTAATTTTAACCTTTGGATCAATCATATCAATGGTCTATATTGCATTTTTAAAAATTTGGACGGAGTGACATGTTCGTAATTCACATGTGATGCTTTTACAAATCACATGTGATTATATACCGAATCACCTGTGATTGAATATTAAAATTTTAAGTCTGTTTTTTACATGGACTTTGTTGAACACAACTCTATAAGTAAAAATGTTGATCAATTTATACTTTTAACTTTGTTCAATTGGATAAAAGGTGACATATTTGGTGTACTATTCACATGTCATAGATATATACATCATTTTTCAGCACTTTATCTTGTTGAAAGAAAATACATGTTAAATAGAGAATCAATTTGAATAATTGTTTGATTATATGAAACACTTTTTAAAAGTAATTATTCGTACATCGATCTGTTAGGCATCATAATGATTAATTTGGGATAATCCAAAGAAAAACGCTCCCAAATATACAGATGATTAAAGAGAAAGAAACAACGAGATCGTTTTGTATGTTCTCCGTAAAAACCAAAACAATCTTCAACATATTTACCAATTACTCTAACAAACAGAATGTTAAATGTAAGCTTCATGTATTAAACTATCAAATAGTTAACAAAACACATTAAAAGATTGAATATACATTACTTTATTTTACTTTGCCCTAAATAAAGCAAGCCAAAAGTTGTGACCAATAAATTCATAATGTTTATAACTTCAGAATGGTTTCAATTAATAATGCAAATCATTTATATTAAAAAGTATAAATTTTACAATTATAGCTAATAGATTACATATCTCAATTAACTTATTGGTTTAAGGTCATGAACATGGTAAATTGCGCAACTCAGAGTTAAACACATATTAGAGTGTGATTTCTAGACCTCCGGATTCCATGACCCCAGCCTCTATTCTAAATTGTATGGTGTTATTAATTGTACTTCACCTTCTCTTACATACATGTCACATCACTCGTTAACCCACTCACTTAGGCCAAATGTAGCAGGATTCTTGAATGCTTCGGGTAGATGATCGAGCTTCTTGGGTTCCTTTCGGTTGACCACAACGCCCAGCCTTTTGGGTTAGGGGGTCGGTTTTCGCAACATAACCTCACCAGCACACTTTTTTTTGCTATGTAAGAGAGAGTAGGAGAAGAAAAAATATTGAGTTGTTTAGGTTAGACTATGATTGAGTTTCAGGTAAGAGAGAGAAAAGTAGGAAAAAAATAATATGACGCTTATATGACATTTGGGTAAGAAAGATAGATTACCACTACTCATGGTCTTATAGTGTCTAATGGGTGCAAATGTGCAATGATGCAAACTCATTTTGTATTCATGGACGACAACGTCATCATTGGCTGAAAAATCCTGTGATTTTAATTGACATCTATACGTATGGGATCTCATCTGCTACTTCCAGAAGCCTCTTTGATGATAGAAAACAGAAAACTTAATTTCGAGCGATGGTGACCGAATCATGATCATACTGAAAGAGGATAAGGGGGGTTTTCAATTTCAATCGGGTCCCCTACAATTACAATGCCTCCACTGATAGTAAAGTCACAGGTACATCCTGATTCACACTATGAGCTGTATCTTTGTTGTTTAATCACTTGGTTCATGGAATTTGCCTTTCGTATATTTTTGGTTACTGAGATTGTAGACAAGGTGTTCGACGAAATTACATAGAGACATAATCCATAGACGCTGGGGACTCGACAATTAATGGCCCATAACTACACACTTTTCCCGATGCTGCTTAACCTGTATCTCCTTGAGTGTGCTTATCCATGGCCTTTTTTAGACTTCACTACACAAATTAAGAAAGAAAAAAAAAAACCACTTTCGTTTGATAAAAATGTCCATAAGGAATGTCGGGTTCTAGTCTCATGAGGTTTCAATCAGGTATGATTAAGAGCGGCAAGAAAGCGGCCATGGTAACGGTTAGACTGTATACGTTAAAGCAAATGCTCGACCTGGAGCCCTAACCAAGTTTGATTAGAAAAGTTTATTGAACCTAATTCAATTATTATTGACGCGACGAGTATGGAATGCGAGTTTGACGTTGGAAAACAAAAACATGGACGACTTGAATGTTCATAAGCTTGAAACTACAATGGACTAAAGTGAAATCGCAATAAATTTTCAATGAAATAATAAAGTTGATGTGTTCTTGAGTTTTTTTTAAGGAGACGAAGAAAATGAGTAGGAGAAAGGGGCTGTTTTATAATCGCCAATTAAGGCACAATGCTTTTAGAGTTTTAGATACCCACAATGATAACTAGTATCATTGTCATTACTAACCGTCACGTTAGTATCACCAGCTCATCACTAACGACCCATGGTGATAACTAGTATCATTACCCTCACTGGAGTCTGGACCCACACACAAGTATTTGTCTTAAATCCTATTGGTTGAAAAAATAGAAAATTGACAACGAACGCTACGGCTCGTTACCACCATGATGATGATGCCTTTCACGTAGGAATGACAACGGGCCGGGGAATAACCCCCCGGTCCTCATCCTCGTTTAAGAAAATTGTCCCCGTCTCCGCTTACAAAATCGCGAGGATTTAAATGGGAATCCCTATCGGGTAACTAGTGAAAACCACGAGGAGACAAGTATCCCCGTAACAATTAAGATTTTCCAACAAGTTTTAGAAAATGATTATACTAAAACTAGACAATATTATTGAATACAAACATATCTGAAATGAAATTAAAGTACTAAAGAGTCTAAATATATCCAAAATATCAAAATCAAACAATGCTTATAAACGATAACGATTAATAATTAATAGCACATATATATTTTCTTTTTAAAGTTATTTTTATCTATATATAAATATATAAATAATTAATATTAAATATCGACCCGTCCCCGTAAAAATAATTGGGTTTTCCCCGTCTCCGTCCCCATTTATCATCCCTGACCCGTCCCATTTATGTTGGTTTTTGATTTTTCCCGACAGTTTCGGTTTTTAAACCATCCCTACAGTTTTATTAGTGAAGAACATGCCGGTTGCAATGGTTAACAAGGTGGCATGCTCGCTATAAACAAATTTGCCTTGTTTTAGTGCATCAGAGCATGCATTACGAGTGCTCTTATTAACGTGACATGCTTTTACTTGATGATTATTTCTTGTGCTCATTTTAGTAAAATCATACTTACATTAAAAAAAATCTTGCTTGTTTCATCACACACTTGATATTGTTGAAGATGCTTAAGGTATCAACGTAATGTGCCACGTAGATTTGTTTTTGTAAATTCAAACAAAATCCAATTAGACCACGTGTCAAGACGCAGATGGTTTTCACGTGCGTGTCAGGCCACGTCGGTTGAATTAAGAAAATGGTGATATCCGTCCATGTAATATTGGACAACCTAGCAAGCACTATACATGAAAACACGAGCGCAACATTATTTTCATATCTTAATATTATATAATATTAAATCAAAAGTAAATTTATTTAAATATCAATTTGCACTAATCTAAATAAATAAAGTGATGATATATATAAATTTATTTTATTTCGGATGAAAAATTAATTAGTGAAAAGTGATTTTTTTAATTAATAATTCATACACATGCATATAATTATATAAAAAAATATTTGTTGTCTTAAGTTTTCATTGATAAGAACTTGACGAACTAAGATTTATCCAAAATGAAGTTAAACTGAATGGATATCTACGCTTAATTGGGTACTTGGAATGAAAATTGCAGCTAAGAAATTGTATAAAAGCAATCCCATATATGACTTATAAGGACGATACATTTGCTTGTTTATACATAAAATTTTCGGCCACCCTCAATTTTTGCTAAAGAGAGCTTGCCCTAGCTAGCTACGGCAACACTTTAGGAAAATTGGTTGGCTTCAACTGTGCACACAGATGCAACCGTTAAGCCATGCATGGAAATAAAATACCGACTCGATCTGTTTTACCTAACAAGTTCTCTTTTACAATCTTCTATCACAGATGAAAGATATCAACAATTAACAAAATGTTCACTAATTATGGTAGTGATCTCCTTTAATCCTCTCACCAATTTATATAGTGATCATCATCACAATCTATTTCTAAAGTTTTCAGCGATGAGTTAATGAGGACAACAGTCATTTTTATCTAGTGTTGATTTATCAGCTTTCTTGTAATACAAACCCATTTCTAAATTCTAATACTTCTTACCTATATTTTTTAAGTAATTAAGATCTCTTACCACATTTTTACAAAAATATCGGCTAAATTGTCATATTAAATGAAATTATTTAGTTTCTTATGACTACCTCTATATTACCCAAGGAGCTAGTTTTCTTAATTATTGTACTGTAAATCTTTACTAGCAGACACCCGAGCAAAATAGCGGATAACTAAATTCTTCATTTTTTATTTGAATTTTCAGAATAATATTTATTTATTTTAGTAATTTTTTAGAAATGAAACACATATAGTTATTGTATATAGTTATATATTACTCTTTTATTAAATAAATAAAAAATAAAGAAGTTACAGTGTTTTTTTATTAATTATTAAGATAAGATCATTTAATTTATATGCCTATTAGTAATCAATGTGTTACTAATAAAAATATACGAATGAGATTAAACAATGTTAAAAGAGATCTTTTATATTGATTTCTTCTAATAAAACCAATATATAAAATGTTAAGATGATATATGCATATCTATTGACCTTATTTAACTTAGTCAATGGTCTAAAAAATTGAAATAAATATCTTTTAATCTTCTAATATAAATAAAAAATTAATTTTAATAAAAATATATTAGATAATCTTAACCATTGGATTTAGATAAAAAAATTTATGATCAAATCTTAACCATCCATTTTAATAAAAATTAAAATCCAATTTTGATTTTTTAGTTAAAATTGGATTCAATTTTACTTTAATTTAAACCAAAATTATCAGAGATAATTTCATATATGACTTTTATAAACTTTAAATTTAGAAATATCATATTTACCCTTTATAATATTTCAAAATATCATATTCAATCAAATTCTTAGTTTTATTATTTAAAACATTATATAATCATTTTAATTTTTTTAATGATAACCAATAAACGCTTAACCTTATTAGAGTTAATTGTAACAATAATGATCGATAACTAATATAAGAAATACAATCAAATCTCTTTGTATCATAATACCACATTTCTATCATCACATTTGCACTCTCCCTCGAATCGACGTTTGCACCGTTGGTTTGAGTGTTGATGACATTTGTCGTTATTTTTTTAAATTCTCATCTTATTTGTGTTTTATGTTTATTTAATATCTTTTTCTTAATGTTTAATATTTATTATTTTATAAATCAACGCGTGTATCACACGGACATTTAATCTAGTATGCTTATATAATAATAATACGTATAGATAAATAAATAAAGAATTGAAGAAACATATGATATTTTTAAATAATATACGCTTTCAACAAAGATTTCTGTGTTAACATATATACAAATACTGATTACAAAATCGACCGGCTCCTTTCTTTTGTCTTCTTACATAATTCCAGCCAAAATGTACGTGACCGATCGAAGTGGTCATGTAAGAAAAAACAAATTAATTAATTAATTTATTTGTACATTAATTAATTAATTAAAAAAATAATAAAATGAAGAAAATACAAAAAGAGAGTTGACAATGAAGTACGTCCTGGAAATTTGAAGTGGCAATCTTTCTTTCTTTCATCAAACAAACGGATACCCATTCATTGAGCTGTAGTCATGGGCAGCTGCATGTGGTCGGCTTTATTTGAAACTTGAAACTCCCCACAGATTAAAAATATGGAGTTGCGTTAAATAAAGTTTATGTAAAAGATATAGTTTTAAAATTTTAATATTCAATTTCAGGTGATTTAACATACAATTATATGTGAATTACGAAAATGTCACTGCATCCAATATTCAATTTGTGTATTTTTTTAATTTTTTTTTCTTACTAGACCAGTATACTATGTTGACAGTTGACTACGTACATAATTTGGTATCACTTTAAAATTATTTTTTCAAAAAGAAACTATTCTAAAGAAAATATAAGAGAGAGAGAGAAGAGAGGGGGGGAGTGACTTTTACACACCATCATACTAAACCTAAACTTCAACACACACTCATAGCAATCCACTAACTTAAAAACCAGACATTCAAAACAAAGAACTCCAACACATTGAATGCCATTGTTATTACATGATGCCAAAACATACTAACATGTGGAGTCGACTACTGAACATGTAACCTCCCCACATATATTATTTTAAATTTATTTTTAAGATAGTCTCTATACTTTATATCATTTGACTTAGTAAAACATCGAAAGCATTTATAAGAAACACATACATTCTTACATATCTGAAACACCACTTAAAACATCCGAGTGTTTACTGGCTACAACCGTGTCAAGCACTGCCTTTTTAAAAAAGAATAACCAATTAAAATAATCAATCAACTATAAAAGATAATTGATTTTTCAAAATCACATCCCATAAAATTAGGTAATAAAACCCTAGGTTATTTACATTAACAAAATATAAGTTTAGTATTTACCACTGTACTTTAAATATCAATTTTTGAGCCAAAATTAACACCTTACTGTAATTCAAACATGTTTATATTAAAAGACATTCACAAAAGGGGCTACTTTGGAAGTATGATTGTCAACTTAGCTACACTTTCTCCTTTCTCATTCCCGAAGAACCAAAAGTACTTGAAAGGGATAAAACAACAAACAGGTAAGCACGAATGCTTATCATTTCACTTACAAATATGAATAAATTGTATATAGTATGCATCACATAAACATTAATTTGCCACTCAGGCTAGATAAGTTGCCACCCACATCAAATAAATTGAAACCCAGGCTATGAAATATGCCACCCAGGCTTATAAAAGCTTGATACCCAAGCCATAACAATAAGACATAAATTCATACATTTAAACACATATCCATATAGCATGCCAAATATATAGATAGATTAACTCACCTCTATATAACTTCAATGCTTAATCCACAATCCAAACACACATATAGTGGTACTAAACATGTCAATAAATAGCACCTAGCTACAAGTATTATACAACTAATAAATATCAAATACAATTTTTGCCCTTCTACAGCACGCGACACGACATAAACAGAACGGTGTCCTGCCTTACACGATCTACAAGTACGGTGTCCACACCTGTGCCTTAACCAAACCTTACACAGCCGTGCTACCATAGGCACGCTCGTGCCTTACTAAGTTTGGCATGGGGTGTGCCCCCAAACCTAGGGATGTCCGTAAACGCCAAACGGCTCTTGTCCCCCTAGACACGCCTGTGTCTACCTCGAGACAACAGTCGGTCTGTTCGATATGAATAGTTGTGTTACCTAGCCAATTCAAATCAAAACTTATTTCCGGCATTCACAACACTTGCAATTACATTTGTATCAACAAAAACAATCATAAACACTAAAGAACATTATATTAACCATCCATATGATCAGTTTATACAAATTTGACCTAATTGACCCATTAACAATACCTAAATCTTCTTTTCAACATATAAACTAGAATTTCAGCTCTAATACTCCTTATTTTGCCCAAACAAAAGAAGATAATCAAGACCAAAACTCATCAATTACCTTGATGATGAGCCAAGAACATCTACAGTACCCTTTTCGAACCTACCAAAACTCAAAGATTTACACTTAAATTTTTTACCTTGAATATTAAATCAACTTACACACCTTAATTCCACTTAAATCCTCTCAGAATCAGAATTCTTCCTTGGTTCCTTCTTATTCTCGTCCTTTCCACACACACACATACCATTCTCCTTCAATTTTTACTTTTAAATTCAAACACCCCTATTTATACTTAGTTTAGTTTGTGCTAATGGCAAAACAAGCCCTCAATTCTTATTAATTACATTTCAGCCTTCAATAATCATAAAATCACATTATACTTTAAAAGTTGGCAATTATAGTCCTTAAACTCAATATAAGTACACAACAATTTAACAATTACTATTTATTGTCTCAATTAAGTAAGTTGCAACCTTAATAAACATAGTAAAATAAATAAATAAAATATTACTTACTTTGGGCTGTTACAAACCATCAAATTAGAAACACAAAACATTTTAGAAAGTTGCAAAAAGCCTTTAGCATATTCACTGGAAGCTTCGTCCAATCATCATCAATCAGAAGCAAATAAACATAAATGAAGAAAAATGAGGAACTCATTAAAGAACTCGAAAAATATTTATAAAATTAAGGTTGTAAGTAGTCGTCACTAAAATTATAGTCTACATCATACATTGATATTTTTCTAGTGTTATATATGTGTATATGTGTGTGTACACCGTCTCTCATCCTCATACACTGATACACTTCCAATCTTATATATCATTTAGTACTTGAATATACTACATAGGCATTCTCTAGTTCTTCTAATAAGTATACAATTAGTGATACCCCCTCGTTCTTAGGCAATGATTCTACCTCCATGCTTCATACATTAGTGTATCCTCAATAGCATGATATGTTATTCATTCATCCTCTTAACCAAGACATATCATTATTCGATATCTTTCCCTTGTTTTATGTTTATACATAGGGATAAACACTATTCACTTATTCATCCACTTCACATTAATCTATTAAATATAGAGTTTGATATCATAATAATCTAATCATTCACATAATAGTCAACTAAGCGTCTAGTATTCGATATACATGTAACAAACACAATATATACATTCCACACTTATTAATAGTCTTAAGTATCAAGTTGAGGTACTCACTTATGGTCCAGCTACACAGAATGCTTTTAGCCTTGTAGGTGCAGATCTCCTCACGACTTTACGTTTCCTTAAACAAATCTGTTGGGAAAAATAGGCTTATAAAATTTTGTCTTTACAAGCTTTAATTAAACCAATATTAAGTAAAACACCATATGAAATCATCAAAGGTAGAAAACGATCCAATAACTCAAGTTATAGGAAACCTAAATCAAAGACTCACTAGATCCCAAGCCCAAAACCTTAATACCTTCTTTGCCTTTGTGTCACACATAGAACCCACGAATATTAAAGAGGCAATTAAGGATAAAAATTGGGCAATGGCAATGCAAGAAGAGTTTAATCAATTCACTAGAAGCCAAGTTTGGGACTTAGTACCTTTACCTAGTGGTCACACAATAATTGGAACTAAATGAGTATTTAGAAACAAAGCTAGACTAGTAGCCCGATGATATAATCAACAAGAAGTGATAGACTTTGATGAATCCTTTGCTCCGGTTACTAGATTTGAATCCATTTGGAGTCTACTTGCTTATGGTTGTGCTCAAAATTTTAAATTATATCAAATGGATGTCAAAAGTGCTTTTCTAAATGACTTTATAAATGAGGAAGTTTATGTATGTCAACCTCCCGGTTTTGATTTTTGAAGACCCCATCATATGTATATAATCTTAGAAAAGCATTGTATGACATTAAATAAGCACCTAGAGCATGGTATGATAACTTAAAATCATTCTTGTTGAAAAATGAATATAGTATAGGTCAAGTTGATAATACATTATTCACAAAGAAAAAGAAAAATGACATCTTGCTTGTGCAAATTTATGTGGATGATATCATATTTGGGTCAACATGTCAAGATTTGTGTGATGAGTTTTCAAATCTTATACATAATGAAATTGAAATGAGAATGATGGATGAGTTGAATTACTTTCTTGGACTTCAAATAAAACAATATGAAGATGGTACATTCAAATTAGACATCATTTCCTACATGAGAATATGCAAAAAGGAAATATAAATTTAGAAAAGGTTGCTTCATGTGAAAATATTGTCAACATATTCGCTAAACCGCTAAAAATTGAAATGTTACGACTTGGTTTAGGAATGATGGAACATGTTCCTTGAAAATAACACCTAAATGCATGAAAATGGTCAAAATATACATTCCAGAAGTACCATGGTCGACTGACGGTTGATACCATGGATCGACCGTCAGATCACTGCCTAAATTCAAAAACTAAGCAAAAGGCGCGGTCAATATCACGGTCGACTGTGGATCGACCGTCGTAGGCCTGACGGATTTTTGACCCTATTTTGCCTTTTCTCTCTCTTTCCTCTCCACTTCATCTCATCTTATCTTCCCCCACAAACCCTAGCCGCCATTTTCAACATTTATCTTTCAAAAGGCTTGAAAATTATCACAAGAAAAAGAAAAAATACTTTACCTTATGGTTGAAGTTGCGTTCAAAGGCTCGGTTGGATTCACGGTTGAAGATTCTTCATCTCGTGATTTCTTCACAAGTTTCTTGATAAATGTATACTTTTATCTCTTCCTCCTTTTCTTAGAACTCTCTTTGTGCACCAAAGAAACATGTGATCTATAGAATTTGGGAGATTTCTAAGAAAAAAGTATATTTGCTTTGAAAATGATTCTTTCGTTGTGTAAAGAAAAATAAATAGATGATATTGGTGTTAGTTAAGTATGATAAGTATATAAATATCATGTCACAAAGGACAAAAAGTCAAATTTCAAACAGCTCACCTACGGTCGATACACGGTCGACCGTAGCATCGACCATCGTGCACATGAAAATTCCAGGCGAACCATGGTCGTTCCACGGTCGATACCGTGCATCGACCGTCAGCCCACTGGAAATTTTTGAGATTTTCAATTTTTATATTTTGACTTTTAATGCCCAAACTCAATCTATTCATGCTTAATATATCTTAACTAACATTAGCTATCACATGATTAATAAAAGTTTCAAATCATTCTCCACTTTAGGACACATACACATTATGAACATATTGTCAAGGAGTTTGCTATATTCTTTGAACATACTCGCAATTATGTTGAAGTATATTACCTCTTGTCATGCTTTTACAAAGCAAAGGTCTTTTACAAATCGAGTGTCATGACAAGATAAATTGTGGTGATTCAAGGGGAAGTAGTTATGGTGATTGTTTGTTGATATGATATTTGTTACTATTTGCTGTGATTCTTATGCCATGAATTATGTTACTTGAACCTTGGCTTGTAATAATTGCATATTTAGAATATTGTTTATACTCATATCTCTTTTGCAAGTTCTTGGTAGTATTTCCATATATTATAGATCAAACATCTCAAGAAGTAGAGCTCTACGTTCAAGAGGGAGCTTATGTCAAGGGAGAGTCTGCTTTTTGTTAAGACAAAAAAGGGGGAGAAGATAAAAGAGTATATAGAAGATAGAAGAATATATACATATATATATGTATATATGCACATGTTAACATGTTAAAGTTATATATACAATTTTTATACAAGTTATAAATTTTTGTCTTCAACAAAAATGAGGAGATTGTTGGGAAAAATAGGCTTATAAATATATCCTCTTTTGTTGACACAAAAATATACAACTTGTTTATATAATTGTATGTATTAACATTAACATATGTGCACGTATACATATATATATATTCAATCAAATATATTCTTATCTATAATCTAAGCTCCAATCGTCAAAGATCCGAGTTCAAGTAGAAGCCGATGTCGAAGATTCCTACAAACAAACGTTTGAAGTTTATGAGCTTACAAAATAAAAAATTAAATGAGTTTAAGTTTTTATAAATTAATTTTTATAAAAATTTTTATAAAAATTGAGACAATTTTTTTATAAAATCACAAGCTTGGTAGTCAAAGCAAATGAAATTCCTATTTTGGCAAATACTAAACACAATCTTCTATTGAAATAAGCCAAAACCATATTTAGCAAAAGGAATCTCCAAAGAGGTAAACTTCCAACATGCTTTGTGCATTTGGTTTCCAAACTACCATTTTCATGATTAAATTCAAACTTAAGAAGTATGACACTTACCCAACTTTTCTAAAGCTTCTTTTCAGTGCATTTTTATGGTAAAAATGGGTTGTGTGTGGTTTTGGTAAAAGGCCAACGTCTATATTCACAAGGCTTAAAAAGTTCCAGCAGGCTGACGGTCGATGCCACGGTCGACCGTGGATCGACTGTGGATAGTCTGGACACTTTTTGAGCTTGCACCTTTTTCCTTATTTAAGGCAACTCAAGTCTTGTTTTTTACCAAGCTCTTGCAATCTGAAAAACACAGAATACATACAAAATCTTGTGAGCTCATATTCTTTGATAAATATTCAATATTTCAAGATTAAGAATGAAGCAAGAGTGAAAGCTTTCAAGGTTCAAACACTACATTACTTTCTTATATATTTGTAATAGTGTGAGGATCATCTCTAGCCTTAGAATTAGAGAGAAGTGAGGATCATCTCTAGCCTTAGAATTAGAGAGAAGTGAGGATCAACTCTAGCCTTTCAAATTAGAGTGAAGTGTGGTTTATCTTAGCCTTGTTTGCAAGAGTGAAGTGTAATTCTTGTAAGCTAAAGAGAGAAGTTGTAAAAGGTTTATCTCTACCTTCAAAGAGAGAAGTTAGTGGAGCAACTCTTGGTGGGTGAGGCCAAGGAGTGGATGTAGAGCAAGGTTGTTAACCCTTGCTTGAACCACTATAAATCATTGTGTCCAAACTACTTCATTTGTGATATCTTTCTTCCTTAAACTCTTTAATTACTTGCAAATATTGTTAAAAACTTCAAAAAGTGGGCATATAACCTATTCACCCCCTCTAGGTTCTTACAAAATCCAACACTAACTTAGATTGGGAAGGCCAAGGCTTAACTGGATACACACACTAAGCTCAATTCTTTAGCAAACACGGCCTCTAAACAACTTCACACAACTTGTAACATAAGCTGATCCAAAACATGACATGGTTGTATCCAACCCTCATATAGTTGTGTCCAACTCTTTAACACAGTCTGTGACCAAACAGACATGCCCATGACAATCTAGGATTCAACCGGCGTGTCACCCTTAGACATGGCTATGTCCAGCCAAAACGGCCCGACAACACAACCTTCTACAATGAACACACTTGTGTCCAACTAAGAACAACAGATTGTTTTTCGTGAACAACCCCTGTTCATCACCAAATCACCTGTAATCATTCAATATTGTCTAAAAGTGTAATTAAACACTTCCTATAGTCTTTGGGACTATTACATAATCAAAATAACACAATGATTCCAACATGCAACAAGTAAGCTAATCTAAGCATAAAACCTAACAAAACTTCAAGAACACAAGGAGGGGTAATGAACTGACCTTCTAATATGTAAATCAACATTTGAAATCTGTTGATGGAGCTTGAAATATGTTCCTGGTCCAAGATTGACACATGCAATTCTTGAATCTTCATTTCATCACCAAAATTCTCACCCTCTCTCTTTTCTTTCTTTCTAGAATACACCAACACACACTAAAATTGTGTTGGTGTGTGTATTCTAGCCTTAATTACTAGGACATCAGGATTGGCTATAAAGTACCCTGACCCACTCACAACATGCTTATTAATTCTAAATACACCTAAAACTTGTATTTTGTACTTATATATAGTGACCATATATATGGGTCAACTTTCTACACTCGATTCTTGAAATTAAAATATATCGGAACAAAATGCAACATTTTAAAGATAAATAACCTCATACTAATAGGGGGAGTTTTTATAGGAAACGGAATTGAATAATATAGAATACGTAGTATTAATCCTCTCACTATTGTAAGGTACGTCCATCTACATACAATGAACACCGCATACCGCTATAATGAAAACCTCGTAAAATGCTATATTACATTGATAATTATTTCTAAACTATAATGTTATAAAAGAAACCCTAATGAAAAAACAATAATATACTCTGACTTATCTTTAAAACTAGAACGATCAATCTTATAGTAAATCCTAATATACTTAACCTATTTTAAAAGTTAAAACATAGTCCCTTAATTAATATGAACAAATACTTATTAAAAATAACATCTTTCGCTTATTTTAATTCCTATAAAACAAAAGTACGGTATCTTACATATTATATTAATTATTCTTTAGGAGAATAAATAAATGTGATTATGATGAAAGTATGATTGAATGGCGGAATCAGAAAGTGGTTTCTGTCAAATGAGGCCGAGTGCTCTACTCTTAATTACTCGCTAGCTTTCCACTACTCCACACAGAGCGCATGAAACACACCACAGATAAAAGTTGATGTGCAGCTTTACTCCTCCCTGCATACATACATACATACATACATACATACATACATATATATATATATATATACATATAGGGATGAGATCAAATAAAAAAAATTAAAGTAAAAAGTGTAAAAAGGATGATTATTTGATCATTTTTCGGTATATATATCAACTATTTAATCGTTAGTTCATCATCTTTATTGATTAAAACTAGTTCTTCATCAATTTCTTTTTGATTTCAAATACAGATTTTGAAAACAAAATTTTGGAATAATTTGTTGATGAACAAAATGCTTTCATCTAAAAAGTGATGAATATGTTGGATTCATCGAAAAGAAATTGATGAAGAACTAGTTTTAATCAATAAAGATGATGAACTAACGATTATCAGTTGATATATATATCGAAAAATGATCAAATAATCACCCCTTTTATCCCTTTTACTTTAATTTTCTTTTTACTTGATCTCTACCCTATATATATATATATATATATATATATATATATATATATACTGGCATCGTACCCGCGCAATGTTGCGGAGTCGAATAGTTTTTGTTTTATAATATGCCGCTTTTAAAAATGTAATGATATGTTATTCGCAAAATTCAATGTCACAAAAAAATTTCTTTAGTAACATGTCCCATTTTTTTTTTCAAATTTTCTTTTATTTGCATAAACTATTTTATTAATTTTAAAAATAAAATCTAAAAGACATTAAAATAAGGAAAAAAAATCATATTTGTAAAATAAGGATAGAGAAGTTAATAAGATATTAGAAATTATATTGTTATGGGTGTATAATTATGTTTGTGTAAGAGTATATTTTAATTGAATAAAAAATTAAAGTAAATTAGGAGAGAGATTGAAATGGTTAAAAATTGAGTGGATGAGATTAAGTTAAATAGAATGAAAAGCCAAGATGTTGTTTTGATTGAATTTTAAGAAGTCTTAAAATTAAGGATGAGAGAGAGTGTTAAATGTTTTATATAGTAGTATATATATATATATATATATATATATATATATATATATATATATATATATATATAAGTACTTGATCACTATCATTATAATATCACTTAAAAAATCTTAATTAAAATTAAGTTGTATATGGATGTACTTGTTCTGATTGTTTAATCCTATATATTTTTTCAAGTTGTACGTACGTACATCGCATAATTGTTAAGATGCGACTCGATGTTGTACGATGATCGGAACTGGTTTTGGTAATAAACAAACAAATTTATTTGGTAACCCGATGATCAATTAAGATGTTGGCATATATATATATATATATGTTACTAAACTATCCAAGCGGAACAAAAAAAATATCTTTTAGTTTTTTTAACCCCTTAATTAACTTAATCTTAAATCTATACTATTTTTGTTTATATGCAATGTTGTTGGACCAGATACCGTTAGACTATAAACCATTTAATAAATATCTTTTAGTTGCTAACTGGATTAAATGTTTATGTGACACACATGGTGGTTTAAAAAATAATAAATATTAAACAGTAATAAAAAATATTAAATAATTATAAAACACAAAATAAATGAGATTTTAAAAAAGTGATAAATTGTGTTAATACTCAGACCGGTACGTGGTGAAAGTGTTGACGCGAGTAGAAGGGCAGATGTGATGATAGAAACGTATTATTATACGAAAAGACTTGATTGTAATTTTTTTTATAAGAGATATTAATCATTATTGTTACAATTAGAAGCAATAAGATTACATATTTATAGGTTACAACTAAAAAGAATTAAGATTGATTAAAATATTATAAATTATAAAACTAAGAATTTGATTACATATAATGATTGAAAATGTTAAAGGATAAATATAATATTTATAAATTAAGATAGACAAATACAATATTTTAAAGTTTAAGAAGTGGTCATATATGAAATTATCTTTAATAATTTTAATTCAAATTAAAGAATTTAGACTTTTAAAAGTCAAAATCAAATTAAATTTTTTATTTTAAATAAATAGTGGAGATTTAATTTTTCCAAAACGTTTAGATAAATTAAATTGTTTATTAAAGATTACTCGAGTTAATCTTTTATTTATATTTAGAGATTAAATGAAATAAACAATAAATAAAAATAAGTATCATGTCATTAACACAACAGTATTTCAACCGATCACCAAGCTAGTTACTAAATGAACTAGGTATAACATAAAACAATCTTTTAAGGACCTCGGGTTTACTTTGACTAATGTGTGGGACAAACAATACTTCTTATAAATTATATCTAATCTTGTTAGTATAGATTTGATGATGAGTTAATTAGATTTATGTACTAATTAATAGATATTTCCTTCTCTAGTTTGATTTGATGATTCAAGAAGTTGGTAATTAGTTTTCTTCATGTTTGTGTAAATATAAGGGTAACTATAATTATTTATGTAAAAGTATTATTTTATATTCATTTAAGTAAATATATGATTGTTTTGTATAATTTTTTTAAGGGTAAATTATACGAAAATACAACAAACTATGCAATTAAATATTGTCATTATTTGTAACCAACTTTATTTTGTACTTAAAAATACACACAACTTACAATTTTGGTTCATTGTATGCAAGTTACCTATGACAATAGATAATTTTTCGGTAACCTAGCAAAAAATAAAAGAACCTTAGTACCTAAAAGTACAAAAAACATTCAAATTTGGTTTATTGTATACAATCGGTAACCGGTTAATTACCTAGTGATCAGGTTATCAATTGTATACAATGAAAAAATTTTGTAAGTCGTATGTATTTTTAGATACAAAATAATGTTAATTGATGCAATGACAATATTAGCAAAGTTTTTATAATTTTATGCATTTTGCTAATTTTAAAAACTAAAATAATTTTATATTATTTTAGTTGAAATAGAAAAGTAAATGATGATGGCTTTGATTAGAAAGGTGTAAATTTAATTACTATAACATTTGTATTATATAATAAGCATAGAAAGAAGAATTTGAATATGTATAATATTTTAATTATTATTGTTGTAGCTTAAGGTATAATAAATTTATTCTTAAATTAATGTAGTAGATAAGAAATTTGAATTCAAAAAATAGTTTAAGACAAATAAAATTGATTTATAGTTTAAATTGAGTTTCAATATTGATCATTTAAAATCAAAATTAAATTTCAATTTCAATCAAAATGAATGGTTAAGTTTTAATTTTAATCATTTATAGTTAAAATTAAGTTTAGTTTTAACTAAAATAAATTGTTATGATTTTGATTATTTGAATACCTTTTAGCACGGTGAGTAAACAAGTAACAATATAATATCATACTCATATCTCAACGATCATTTGATTAATATATCTTATTCACAATATATTCATTCGTATAATTATATGAAAATACGAGTGTTTGATTGGAAATTGAGCATAAACATAAAATATATAATAAAATCGAGCTAAGTGGCCAAAAACAGTTGGATTGGGACCTTATCTTTTATGACCCTAGGTAGCTACTTTTCAAGTTTCAACTTCAGTTTTTGTTTCCAACTAAAACATTTCTTGTACTTGCTTTTCCTGCCTTGTGCGTGCGACTCTTTATGCGTATGTCTGTCCATGTGCCCCCCCCCCCCCCCCCCCCCCCCCCCCCCTATAAAGATTGTTAGAGTTTACATCTTTTCTTGATCAACCATCAATTCTGACTCAGTTACCAATCATGGACGATTTGCAATTCTCTTGGTACAATATTCTTCAAGATCATGATAATGATAATCAAGATCAACAAATCTTCGACTTTGATTCAGAAAATATGTTTCTGAATCGAACCCACCAGTTATCACCTATCGATTGGGCAGATCGAGCAACTTCAGCTGATTTGGTTTGCACTAATGTCTTCAAAGATATCAAGAATGCAATTTCCGGCGACTTCTCCGTCACCGCCGCAGTCAGCGTTTCCTCCGGTGATTCCGTTAACGATGACGGCGCCGCCGTTTCTCAATGCTCGTCAGGAAAACGGCGGATAAGCGTTGTCGGGGTTTCAGATGACGTCATGTTTAATTTTAAACCGAAGAGATCAAGATCGGATCCGGGTCAATCCGGACCAGGCTCGTCAAGTATCAACTTCCAGCAACCGGGTAACCCGGAAACCGATACCGAAGCGATTGCTCAAATGAAGGAGATGATATACCGGGAAGCAGCTTTCCGGCCAGTGAGTTTTGCGACGGAGACGGCGGTGGAGATACCAAGACGGAAGAATGTGAGGATATCCAGCGACCCGCAAACGGTGGCGGCTCGGCAGCGGCGGGAGCGGATAAGTGAAAGGATTAGGGTTTTACAAAAATTGGTTCCCGGTGGGAATAAGATGGATACAGCATCAATGCTTGATGAAGCTGCAAATTATCTCAAGTTTTTGAGGTCACAAGTGAAAGCATTGGAACAATTAGGGCAAAATAGTACAACTATCAATGCAGCTGGTACAAGAGCTATTTTCAGCCCTCATGCTTCATTGGTTGTACCTTTTGATCAAAACCCATTTCCCATGCAAACACATTATCAGTTTGCTAATGAGAATCTGTACCCTAATCCACCACCATCTTAGCAAAACAACCAATATTGCATGCAAGTCCAAGAGCACAGAAAAAGACCCTCATGCATGCTTAGTTAATGGTTGTACCTTTTACTCATAACCCATTTTTCAAAGAGATTTAATAATAATAAAGATAGTTAGCTAACCCCAAGAACCATGATAATAATCATTAAATCATCATGCATGAATGATCATGCTGATAATTGCTATCATCATTTGTACCTCATATTTGTCATGAACATGATGATGATGATAATCATTATTAATTGTGTGAATGACCATTTGTATTCATTATATATAATTTTGAATTACTATACCTAAATATTCCAAATTAGATTTTTATAGTTTTGGTAACACTTACTGTTGTTTGCGGAGAAAATTCTTTTAATGTAGGCAGATGATTTGTGTATAACATTATATATATATATATATATATATATATATATATGCTTCGTTATATATAACAAATATGAATGTTTTTATATATATGTTCTTACTAACTTGCTATTTATTTTTTCTATCCACATAATTAAAGACATTATGGTCAAACATATAATCTTTTTATGTATGATCGAATAAATTAGTGTTATAATTAAGTCTTTTCATTTACTATAAAACAACAGATGTTTCTAGTATTTTCTGGTTTAATTGAGCTTGTAGATAATAATATAAGAGCGCTATACCTGTTAGATTTTGGAAACTGAATATCCAGTACACTTGGATATTTCAAGGATATGATCTTGTATGAAAACACTTTTTGAAATTTGTGATTTTGACCCGATCTATTATCTGGGATAGCACGGAATTAACCAGATTTGGGATAATCCAATAACCAATAAAATCTGGGATTTTAGGCAAAATCCAGAATTGCAAACACACATACTTGATCACTTTTAACTTTAAAAATCGTTAAGCATAGGTATAGACAGTATGTCACAATAATATAAAGCTACTATTATAGTTAATTTCTAAATTTTATCAAAAATCTAAAAGCGAATTAAATAAATCAACAACTCGATCTTGTGTACTTTAAGTGCAATTAATCATAGGGAAACTTTTAATTTACTTTATTAAAACAATTATATGATATAGTTATGATTTCACCATGTTACTCGATCTCTATTAAAACCCCTGCACTTATTTTTCTGACAAGTGCTTTTTATTAGACAAATAATGTTTGAAAAGAGCTTGCATGGTCACTTTTATCTTGTTAGTTAAATTTATTATAGGAATAAGATATATGCTTTTAACGAAACTATTTTAATAGTTGTCGTATTTATAAATATTTTAAATAAGATTTATGTTAGTTAATTATTTTAATTATCATTTACTCATTTAAATGTTTGTGATTATAAAAACATCTATTATAGGTGCTTCTAGCTGCACACATCGTTTTCTCTTTGTTTTAAGAAAAATTGAGAGTGAAGAATGAATTTATAGAACGGTTGCTAGAAAAAAGTGATCAAGAGTAGAATGTGAATTAAAGGGTTATTACTTATTAGTGATCGTAGAGTTACCCGATATATTCGAATCCTTAGTTTGAAACATATTTGTAACCACATTGTTATTATTTTCTTGCAATTTGATATTATAAAGTGCAATATTTTAGAAATAATATGAACATATCTTACTCCTTTATAATACATTTACAACCTTAAAAACTCTTAATTTTAAGTAACTTGAATGTACTAAAATATTCATTCTTAAATTCTCTCTTCTAATTTACTTTAACTTTTAAAATACTCATTTTAACCATTTCATTCTCTCTTCTAATTTAATTTAACTTTTTATCTATTTAAAATATCTCTCTAACACTAAAACATCATCTCACACAAACACAATTATCCACCCACATCAGCATAATTTTTAAAATCTTATTAACTTCTTTCTTCTTATTTCGTAAATATAAATCTTTTTCTTATTTTAATGTCTTTTAGGATTTATTTTTAAAATTAATAAAATAGTTGATACAAATAAAAAAAATAAAAAACTGACATTGTACGATATTTTTTCGTGATATTGAATTGCGCGAATAACATATTAATACATTTTAAAAATCAACATAATGTAAAATAAAAATTATTTGCCGTCGCAGTATTACGCGGGTACCTTGCTAGTAACTTTATAACTCATATATACTCTGTTTCTTACACGATTATGTATAGTTATAATTTATAAGTTGATTTATCAACATTTGATATTAAATAATGTTCTATATAGTTATATTTATTTTCATCAAGTCTTCAAAATAATTTAACTTTGTAGAAGTATGTAAGTCGGTCATTTTGTTAAATTGTTAATGTTTAAAAAATCATATTTAATTAGATAAATACCCGTGTGATACACTGGATGATTTAAAAAATAATAAATTTCAAAATTAATAAAAAATATTAAATAATTATAAAACACGGGGTGATTTAAAAATAATAAATATTCAAAATTAATAAAGAAGTATTAAATATTTATAAAACACGAAATAAGTGATAGTTTTAAAAAATGGTGATAGAAGACGTCAATACCAGACCCGTGGTGAAGGTGTCAACGCAAGGGGGATGACAGATGTGATGTCATAAACGTATTATGATATGAAGAAAGGTGATTGTATTTTTATATACAAGCTATTAATTATTATTATTAAAACTAGAAGCAATAATATTAATTATTTATTGGTCGTAACTAAAAAGATTTAAAATTGATTATAAAATATTTTAAAATGATAAAACTAAGAATTTGGTTAAATAAATATGATATTCTGAAATGTTATAAACAGTAAATATGATATTTACAAACTAAAGCGGACAAGTACGATATATTAATGTTTAAGAATGGGCATATATGAAATTTTTTATAATAATTTTGATTCAAATTAACGAACTTTGACTCTTAAAAGTCAAAATGAAATTAAAATTTCAATTTAAATGAACGCTTAAGATTTAATTTTATTAAAACAAACGGATATGATTATTTAATATATAGAAATTACACAAATTAGTCTTTTATTTATATTTAGAGAGTAAGAGTTTAATTAAATGATAGAAAGATTTATATGAGAAATACTTGTACTTACAAATATCAAAATTATATTTTAACTTATCAAATCTTCCAACTTTATATTCTTATCTTGTGATATATATGTGTAATTAATTAATTTTCTTTTCTTATATTTTCTTATAACTTTATCACTTATATAGATCTAGTAAATTGAAGAATAAATATAAAGATTTAACAAGAAGATGTAAAACTGATTTAAAAAAATAAAAATTTATTATACTTTATATATATTATATAGTAAGCACATGTGGCGTTGATAGGGTCGTGTCTCCTTGATTCAATCTAAGGCGTGCCCCTCGAAAATCATCCCTCTATTTTGACCTCTTCCTATAATATGCGTACCACATGTGTCTTCTCTTATTTATTCTCATTTTCGAGATCAACATATAATTAAGTGCGCGCGCGCGCACAAATATATATATATATATATATATATATATATATATATATATATATATATATATATATATATATATATATATATGAATTTCTCATATATGTATATATATACATATATAATAAGTTTTGAAAGATAAAACTAGGGTTGGGGGCTACCAATTTCATGATAGGAAAGGTGAGGGAGAAGAAAAGGAAAGATTTAATTTATAGAATGAAATGAGAAGACAATTTTAACCATTTAATTATAATTGGTAAGTGAAATTCATGAATAAAGAGTGTGGGAGATCGAGTGTGGCAAGATGCATGTGATAAATTAATGGGTGAGCAATTGAATTAAAAAATGGAGAATTGGACGACTAGAATTGGTTCTCGTGGTTCTCGCAATAAAAACGGTTTTCAAATGAACTTTTCACTACACACACACACACACACACACACACATATATATATATATATATATAGACGTCCAATTCCTTCTCCTTCAATTGGATTGTCTACCCATGAATTCCTTACATGCACCTTATCACACTCAATCCCCCTACGCTCTTCATTTATGAATTCCATTATTTAAAATGAACGGCTAAGAAAAGTTCAAACGAGAACTGTATTTGGTACGAGAACTGCGAGAACCAATCTTAATCGTCCAATTCCCCCTCCTTCAATTGGATTGTCCACCCATGTATTCCTTATATGCACCCTGCCACACTGAATCCCCCCATGTTCTTCATCCATGAATTCCATTATCCAAAATGAACGACCAAGATTGGTTCTCGCAGTTCTTGTACGAAAAACAGTTTTTGTTTGAACCGTCCCGTATATATATATATATATATATATATATATATATATATATATATATATATACTTCTTTTGAAACGACAACAACACTATTAAATAGAATTATCAATAGTCAATAATTCGATGTAAAAGGCTAAATGATTATTTGATTGCAACGGCTTAATAGTATTTAACGTTTTTGATTATAATCTTTTAAATAAGGATCGTGTTGAATGAAAACTAATTTCACTTTCTTACTGAAAAATTAAGTTCCTAGTATTTTTTTCTCTAATACCTTCTTTTCTTACGTTCTCTTGTTAATCAATCATATTTAGTTGAACAAAATATCTTCTTTGATGTAAATAAAAAATAAAAAAATAAGTCAATCATATATTATCTTATCTTATTTTGTAATAAATCATTAAATCAATATACAGGTTAAAATGGTAGTTTTTATCATATAAATTGTTAAATCCTTATCAAACAATCTATCGCATTTAAAATTAATTTCATACAAAGCCTTTTAATTATGCAGATCACAAAATTATTTGGTACTTGATCATTTGTTTTATTAAATAGCCTCTAAAGAATTATATATATATATTTATGAAAGAAAAGGGTAAATTAATTAAAAAATGATAAGAATTAGTGAATTATGGATTGATAACCTCATAAAATTTTCGTGTAATTAGCTACATATAATTTGTAGGTTTAATGAATAAACCAGCTGATAAATAAAATGTAGTTAGAATTATTAAATAAAATAAAATAAAAAAAATGATGTCCAATTCCCATGATGAAATTTGACATTTGTCTTGGCATTGTCATGATTGATAAGGTTATTTGTTTGGGAATCAGTTGGGTTTGATTACTATTTTTAGAAAGATCTGTTGTGTGTGACCAGGATGTATCTCTTGCTTGCAATTTATTAATTAATTAATTTATTTTATTTCCCAATTTGGAAATAACATGCATACATATATATATATATGCACTTGCTTTTATTGTTCCAAGTTGACAATAATACAACTTGTGCATATGTATATGCATATGCTTGATATATATATATATATATATATATATATATATATATCACACGTAAATACTTTGACTTTTTTTCTTTCTTTTGGGTTCGTTACAATAATTACATACGTACGTTATCAACTTGCTCAACATTGTCTTCTCGTTATAGTTTTCTGCCATCGATCTCTATTTTTATAATCATAAAAAAAGAGGAATTATAGTAATGAGATGATAAAAAATTCTTACGTACGTATTGATCAATCTATTTAATGTAACAGAATTATGATGTCAAAGATGACGATCATGTTTATATTACTATTACTATGTATAATACACGATTGTCGTCGTTTTCTTTTTTTGTTCAATAAGGATATACAAACTTATAATTTTATGATTCGGAAAATATTACTTTTATATATATAGGGATGGTAATGTGATGGGTATGGGGCAAGTACTAGTGATCCTAGTCCTGTAAATGATTATAAAACCGTATGTATTCCAAAACCTGTCTCATCATGTTAAGTATCCAGTTACTAACTAATTATCATGGTCTGTACGTATACCTATATATTGATATAGCGTATCTCTTTTTATGATCTTATTATGTTAATAACATACATGTTGGGACTTCTTTATTACCTAAAATCCGATTCTAATCCCCATCCAAAAATGATTATTTGGATTTTTTAAAATATTTTTTAATTCTTAACATCGTCAATAAGTTTGAATTTAATAAATGTTAAATATATAAGTGTAATTATAACCATACCAATTTATAATATTTAAATTTCATAGTAAACTAATATTTGTCATAATAAAAGCAATATCATCAATCTCCATGTCATTTATCCCGTATTATCATCCATCATCTATTCATAATAAATGGTTATGAATTAAGTTAAAAGAATAATAGGCTTAAAACTTACAATATTAAATAGAGAAATTAAAGTGAGAAAGGGTGTATGTTCTTAATTGTATCAAGTATTAACGGTAACTGAAACAATGCCACAATGATATTGTATGATCTTAGTATATACGAGCACTTAAGAGATAACTAAGAATATACACAGTTTTTAGAATAATAAAATACTTAAATGAATTAGGGTTAATTTCATTGTTTATATACTCATTAGGTATTTTTATAATATACCCTATACTTTTAGAAAATACAACTAGAAGCAAAATTTAACTAAAATGTTAAAATGGACACAACTTGAGTCTAACATTCTCTTCCTTTGTGTTCATTGTACAAAGAAAGCATGTAAACGAAAAAAAATATTTTCTTCGCTAGAGCAATTGATCTTGAGCATAAACAAAGAATGAATGTTGAGAGAATCTTCAGTTTCAGCATCCTAGTTATTTTTCATCAAACAAAAAAAAAATACACTCCTACTCAAATGTAGTTCTTGATCTTCAACAATGAATTGAAACCTTTTCAGTACTTTGCTCCCCTTCAATCTTTTGAATTTATATCTTCTTATGGTAAACGGATGGCGAAACGTGATGTGGTTTTATGCAAATATCTCTTTATAAAGTATTAAGAGATGTTTGACGGAGCGAAACACAAATGGATATTTAAACTCAGGCAAGGTGGGAAGATATGCATTCGTGTTAGCATTCGAGAATGGTCTTGCTTGACTAACACACACAAATGAATGAGCAACACGATGAGGAGTAGCACGAGGAACATAAACACAATTGTTTTAAGGAAGACGTTCTTTCATTCCTTCAAACTTTTCTTTACTTTCATTCAAAAGCTTTCCACGAAGCTTGAACCGTTTACGAATTTCTCTGTGTAAAACTTGAATGTAATATAATCATTCTTAGAATGAGTGGTTTTCTGATGCACAACACTTTTTGATTATCCACCCGCATAGACTGTTATAGGAACCACCTTGATTTCTTTTTCTTTGAAATACTTATACTTTTGAATTTTTTTAGAATCAGAAGATGTTGTGGTCTTTTCTTCTACACAATTTTGTAAGTCTTGTTCCAATTTCTGAATTTTAAGCACAAACTGATTTCTTTCAGTCTCAAAATTCATACTTTCTGAATGTGACTTGTTTCGAATATCCAATAATTGTTGCTCAATATTTCTTATTTTGGCACATTCTTCAATCTCAAACTTGTGATATTTGTTTTCTGATATGTGAAGTTTTTAGTTAATTCAGATAGTTGTAGAGTAGGTTTTGCATTTTCTGTTCTAAATCATTTGCTCTTTTTTTGTTTGTTGGCGCAATCTACCTAAAGAATAAGATTTGAACAAAGATTGCTACTTCTTTAATTTGATAACTTCTTTTTCTTTGGTACGAAACATGGTTGATACTTGACTATGGATCTTAAAGTGAAATGATAAAGGTGATGATTTTGATTGAATGAAATGCAATTGATTGATTGCAATTGATGGAAATTGCAATTAGAGGAATTGCGATCGGTGAATTAGGATTCGGAATTGTGATTGACAGATACATTGGGATTGCAATTGACAATATGATTGTGAATTGCAGTTGGAACTACGATTGATAGGAAATGCAATTGTTCAAATACGATACTAACTACGATTGAATTGTCAAATAGTAAAATGCCAAATACGATTAGGATTTGCAATTTGCTCAAATACAATTTGAAATACAATTGAAATATCAAATCCGAAATGCAATTTCAACTACAATTGGCAAAATACAATTGAAATATGTGGAGATTCCAAATTGGATTCGATGGAAGAACAATTGTGATTGAGAGACCTTTAATCCACTCTTGGCTCTTATGATACCAATTGTATGTTCTTAATTATATAATTGAAGCAAATTCACAATGATATTGTATGATCTTATATGAATACTTGAGAGAGAACTATGAACACACATAGTTTTTAAAATAATGAAATACTTAAATGAATTAGGATTAATTGCATTGTTTATATACTATACTCGTTAGAGATTTTTTTTTTCTTTTTGACGTCCCTATTAGTTAATTTCTTTGGTACACTGTAATATATATTTCAATTTTCAACTAATATATGAAAGTTTACAAAAATAAATTTTGAAAGATCGAAAACTACCACACCGACGCCGGCCATAAGATGTTTTCATATTTTGTGTACATAATTCCTGATATAATTTCATCTAACAAACTACTTTCAATGTTGTGTTGTCTAAATTGAACAAAACGATTTAGAACCAAACAAATTTAAATTTTACATTTAAATAATTATTTATTTGTTTTAATGAATATACTAGCTAGTTCCTTTAAGATCTAATCCCATGGCTCGATTAAGGAAGAGGTGACGAATTACATACAGGGAGGTGATTTTTTTACTTATTATATTGATTCATTCATGAAACGTACGTCACCTTTAAGTCATGTTTGGTTCGTCGGAATCGGAATTGTGGAATGCCTATAACATGCTTTTTTGGTTCAAAGAAGGAGAGATCAATTGGAGTCTTCCATTCCTTTGTTAATTTGATGAAACCGAACCAATTCCTTTATAATTCATTTCGGATTACAAAATCACCTTCTTGTCAACATCAACATCGATTCATATTACCTGCTTCTTAGAGACTCCAACAAAACTGCTTCGACATGGTTCATCGGTTTATGCTATCGTTCTTCACCAGATCTTGTTTTTTGTTCTTAAATGTTCAATTTTTTGCCTGGGTCGATCTATGCAATTTTCACTGGATCGGTTATGCTTTGTTACTCATTTTGATTCATCGTTCTTAACCCACCTCGATCGATTATTGTTTTTGTTTCTACATTGGTTTCGGTTCTTGTTTCTTGTTTCTAGAATCGATTATGGCTCTTGTGACTTGATTATGGTTTATCATTTATGTATATACTTGTGAATTGATTATCTAGTTATGTGTCATTAGTCATATACATAACAAGTTAGTAAAAAAATTACATTTCTTGAATAAATGTGAAAAAATCATAAAAACCATTATATACAAACACCACATGACCACAATGTACATATAAATACAGTGTCATTGTAGGCCCATTAAATTAGCCCGATTGGGCCTTGGGGTTTTCTTGACCCATAGCTTTCTCATCTCATGTCAAACTGGGCTTAACTATCAAGTTCGTCAATGGGTCATGCTTACTTGCTTAAGGGGATCTTGTTTTAGACTGGGCTGGGCTAGATTATAGGCAACAAACTTTAATGTTCAATCCCAGGAAAGCATGGTGTCGTAAGAACGAAGAATTCATAGTCGACGATTTCATTGATTGTGCATCAATTCGCGTTGTACGTATGTTTAATCTTCTTTCCGATCATGGGATTGCAATTTTCAGTAGCTGAAATTGACCTGGGGTTTTGATTTCGTTGCGATGGTCATCGGAGAAGATTGTTCGATTACTCCAAATGATTTTCACGTTGCTATCATGTAAGTGGAATAATTTCGTGTAAAAAGGAGGAATTACGATATCTAGGGCACAAGATGCTTTATTTCCTAATCCTTGCATGCTTTTAAATAAAATGTCGATTATTTAAGAATATATGTTTAGCATTTCTGTCATTCAGTTGCTTGTTTATGACTGTTATTAGGTTGATTGCTTTCTCTTGTCATTGCATTTAAGAATATATGTTTAGTATTTCTATTGTGATATCTTCCTGGGTAAAATCTTCATCTTCATCTTGAATTTTAAACAAAAATAATAATAGTAATAATAATAATTGGTATAAAAAATAAATCAAAAATCAAACAATAACCTGCAAATTGCTAGTCAGGTTACATAACACATAAAATGGGAAGTTTGAAAACTCAGTACATACAATAGCAAAATGTAACAACTTGGATACAATTTCATTAACTAAACCCTATTTCTAATATCAACTGAAACAATACAAATATATATATATATATATATATATATATATATATATATATATCACACACACACAATATTATAAAATATTTAGGCCATTGTAATCTCTTAACTTTAAGTAATTTGAAATTACTAATTTACCCCTTATTTAAACCTATAAGGAAACCATTATATGAAGTTAATTAGATTCTTAAATACCATTTTTATAACTAAATCTTCCATAATAGTTAATATTTAAAAAAGTCAAGTCAATGCAAACTAATTTTCAACCTATATCATATTAAATACAAATTAAAACTTAAATAAAAATGATCTTCATAAAAAATGGTTTAAATATTCTATCATATAATACATATTTTAATTTAAGTATCAGAAAATACTTATAGCTAGAATTTATAAACTTGATACAATGTAACATAAATTTAAAAATATTTTCAGATTTTTTAAATGACTCGAGTAAAAAACAAAACCTTTAATTTATAGTACATTTAATATTCTTTTTGTTGCTTATTGTTATTGCTTTTAAAATTTTATTTTAAAAGTTGATAAAAGAGTTATAAAGAAAAGAGAAATAAAAGAAATGGAAAAAGAAGAAAGAAAATAGATATATTGCGAACGAAAGTTATTTGATGTCATCATAATGCGTGAATATAATAATCTTAAGTTATAAAAAACGGACATGTTATCGAGTAAATTATTTCTAGCCGCCGCATTACGCGGTTAGTATGCTAGTGTGTGTGTGCGTGTGTGTGTATATATATATATATATATATATATATAGGGGATGGTTCACTTGAGAACCATTATTATTGTGAGAACCGCAAGAAACAAATCTTAGCTATTCAATTGGTAAGTGGAAATTCATCGATGAAGAGCGTGGGGGGATTGAGTGTGGCAAGGTGAGTGTAATGAATTTATTGGCGGGCAATCCAATTAAAGGAGAGAAAATTGGAAAGGTAAGATTGGTTCTGGTGGTTCTCGCAATAAAAATGGATCTCAAATGATCTTTTCACTATATATATATATATATATATATATATATATATATATATGGGGGACGATTCAAACGAGAACTGTTTTCGTACGAGAATTGCGAGAACCAATCTAGGTCATTCAAGTGGCAAGTGGAATTCATGGATGAAGAGCGTGGGGGGATTGAGTGTGGCAAAGTGCATGTAAGGAGTTCATAAGTGGGCAATCCAATTGAAAGAGGGGGAATTTGATGGCTAAAATTGGTTCTCGCAATTCTCGTACGAAAAACAGTTCTCGTTTGAACTTTTTCCTATACACACACACATATATATATATATATACATATATATATAGGGGAAAGTTCATTTGAGAACCGTTTTTATTACGAGAACCGCGAGAACCAATCTTAGCAGTTCATTTTGGATAATGGAATTCATGGATGAAGAGCGTGGGGGGATTGAGTGTGGCAGGGTGCATGTAAGGAATTCATGGATGGGCAATCCAATTGAAGAAGAGAGAATTAGACGGCTAAGATTGGTTGTAGCAATAAAAACGGTTCTTAAGTGAACTTTTCACTATACACACACACACACACACACACACACATATATATATATATATAGATGAAGAATGTTTAATATAGTCCATACTTAATTCATAGTCATAAGAGGCTAATTTTAGCCTTCGGATCAATGGTTCAAATTGCATTTTAAAGTTTGGGCGGGGTGACATTTTCGTAATTCACATATGATGCTTTTACGAATCACATGTGATTGTATACTGAATCACCTATGATTGAATATTAAAATTTCACGACTATGTTTTTTACATTGACTTCATTGAACACAACTCATATATATATATATATATATATATATATATATATATATATAGTGAAAATATCATTTGAGAACCATTTTTATTGTGATTACCGCGAGTACCATATATAACCGCCATTAATGCTCATTAATAGAGGTATTTTGGTCTTTTATATAATTTTCCAACGGTGAATTGCTTCCGGGCAAGTTGTCATTAAAGATCGAACCTTGATTTTCCCAAAATACCCCTCATTAATGAACCGTCATTTTCATTGGCTATTGATTTATTTTAATCAAGAGCCAAGATTGGTTCTCACAGTACTCGCAATAAAAACAGTTCTCAAATGAACCATCCCCTATATATATACTGTTTTTCGTGCGAGAACTGCGAAAAACAATCTTGGCCGTTCATTTTGGATAATGGAATTCATGGATGAAGAGCGTTGGAGGATTGAGTGTGGCAGGGTGCATGTAAGGAATTCATGGGTGAGCAATCCAATTGAAGGAGGGGGAATTGGACGACTAAGATTGATTCTCGCGGTTCATATTAATCATAATTATTATATTTATTTAATTCAAAAGGGCAAATTAGTAAACAAAATTTTTCTCTCTCTAGTTATTTTTCTAGATTTAATTAATTTTTTCTCTCTCCTTTAATTATTTTTTTCTCTTTAGTTATTTATAGAATTTAATTTAATTTATTATTAATATGAAGTTCAACACTGAACACAACGTAGAATTTAAAAAATTTCCGTTATGTATACTATGTTCATTATTGAATACAACATACGATTTTTAATTTTTTCCGTTATTGTACTTTTTACTGCTTCTTGCTTAGTTCCGTATGTTAATTGATAAATAAGTAGATAATACATCATTTATTTTACTAGTGAAAAAAAAATAAAAACTAACCATTAACCATTATAAAATTCAATATTGAACAATCCATACAAACGCGAAAATAACCATTAAACATTAACTGGTATAAAATTCAATATTGAACAATCTATACAGAAATAAAAATAACCATTAAACATTAACCGGTATAAAATTTACTATTGAACAATCCATATAAAAACCAAAATAACCATTAACCATCAACCATTATAAAAATTAAATATTGAACAACCTACACGAAAACAAAAATAACCATCCACCATTATAATATTCAATGTTGAATAAAACAAAAAACAAATACCCTGTTAAACCTTATAACACAATACAAACAAGAAACCAGACAAAAAAATAAATAAAAAAAACAAAAGTAAAAACAACAGACCATTAACCTTTGTTGCCGGCGATGACACGAGGTAGCACCGGTAGATCTGAGACACAAGTCATCACATTGTTCCATAACGTATTTGCTTATCATCATGGAATCAGAACAAAGAAACAAAGAAAGACCGTTGATGATGATGCTAATATGGAAACAAATCTACATATATATTAAAAGACGATGAACGGATCTAATCATCACGGTGAATGAGAAAACAAAAAAAATTGAATAGAAAAACCAGAATAGACGGCGGTGGTGTTTCGGATCTGCAAAAAATTGGGTTTTACGTGTGTTCATCGGCTTCTGTAGCTTCGGATCTATGAAGGTAGTCAAGGGTTTTACCCATGTCCATCGGCTTCGGTGGCTGTAATGGTGTTCGCAACTGGGCAGCGACTAACGACCGGCGACTAGGCGGATAGGGGTCGGTGGTCTGTTCATCGGGTAGTTGGTGATCGACAGACGTTGGGTGGTTGGTGACCGGCGACCGGCGACTAGGCGGAATGGCTGCGATCGACAGATGTTGGGTGGTTTCTAGGCGGACAGAGCTTGGTGATGGTCAAGGAGCACTCCCTTCTCCGGCAGCCATTGAACGTCGACCATGGTGGTTGTTTTGAGGGCGGCGGTTAGAGGCACCACCGAGAGAGATTTAGGGCTAGGTTATTTTTGCTTTTTTGAGCTACCTTCTCCGGCAACCTCAATGGTTGCTCCGACGAGGGGGGGGGGGGGGGCGGCGGTTGAGTTATGGAAAGAGAGAGAGGATAGGGTTTTCAAGGTGTAGGTGAAAACTTTCAAGTGATAAATACGTAGGGAGAAGATAGAGATATTATATATATATTTAAATTATTGGTAATTAAATTCTATTTAGGTAAATAATATTTGAGAGAGATTATAGGAAAGAGATGATAGGAGAGAGAATGTTATAATGACTAGATTGCTCTTTAATTAATTTAGTTGATAACCATGAATTTTAATTTATTTACTAAATTGTCATTGTTAATCTTAACCATCAATTAATTAATCGTAGGGTCCATATTGCTTCTCGCACTTTTCGCAAATAAGATACTTTTCGCATGAACCTTTCTCTCTCTATATATATCAATTCTAATAATAACCACTATGGTAATGATATAGATTAACCTTAAGAACCAAATTAAAATGTTATTATTACAACAATACGACAAATAAATTTAATAAGTATAAATCTAATAACAATAATTAACAACTAGAAATTCCTTTAATAAATTAAAAAATAATTAATTAATTAATTAATACTTGGTGTACGATATATTTTTTCTCTTTATTTTGTTTATTTACATTTCTATATTTATCTATATACATGTATTTACTTTTACGCTGTTAGATTTGTTTTATTTTACCCTATTTTATCTTAGTTTACTTAATTCTATTTTTTGTTTTTATTTATCTAGTTTATTTATCTATTTTTATCTCTGACTACCTCAGAGCTACCAAGATTATTGCCTGCTTTGAGGATCAATGAACGGAATTGATATGCATCCATATTACTGTCCAAAAGCCTTAGTTCTAATGCTGAAATGAAAGGGTTTCCAAGACCTATGTTTACAAGGCAAACATATATGTAGTCTAACGAGGTGAGGTGTACGATCTCAAAGACCATTGCCATGGACATATTGAAGAAACCATAGACCAATGATATGACCCAATGTAGAGGTCAAACTGCGGCAATTGACCTTTGAGATCATAGTTCCCGTACATAAACCTTGCTTTTATCAAATATCTATTACCCTTTCCTTGTTTGGGTCAGAGAGTGTAGCAGCTTCTAGTGTTTTGAGTAAAACTTCTAAGGGAGTTGAGTTGGAAATCAAGGGTGTCGGATTTATAAGTGGATTTATCTCTTGGCTTACACCACTGTCTACGAAGCCTGCATCAGAAACATACTTTATGCCTGTTTTGCTATCAGTGTAGTTTGAGTCGTAGGATATTCCACAATCTATGCTAATGAAGCCTGCGCAGCGAAGTATAAAAGTTACGATTGGTTTACAAATTTATTTAACAAAACTCATTCTTAATGAACCAAAATACAATACGCAATTTTGAATATTTTCATTTCTACATACGTACAGATCGAAGGAGGTATCAGGTTGAAGTTCGTACCTTGAAAGGGCACATATACGCATTTATACGTGAGATAATCGGTTTGTAAATATCGAATTGTATGTAATTACTTGTAGTCAAACGTTTGTAGTCCACCTAAGGAGAAAACACAAACAAAATAAGAGAAACTTGGAACCAAATTAATAATATTAATAACTTTTAATGATGAGAATGTGAAAAAATGTGGTTTAACATCGAATTTTGCTAAAAAAGAAAGACTGTAATTAACATGGGAGATCCCAAATGATTTTATTCAACGACGAGTTTAATTGATCTTCCTTTTTGTAGGCATTTAATAGCTTATTCTTATAGTTTGATCGATTGCTTATTCTTATTCTTAAGGGAATGTTTGCTGCTAATTATTGGTACACCACTCATTGCCTTAGTTAATGCTTAATTAGCATTCCTACAGGCTACAGTTTGTAGTTGTACATGACACATATAAGCATCACCAGGGGGTTACACTTGGTTGATAGAGTTGACATGATCTTAACTTGAATATTATATCATGTTATCCCTGATCGAGATTTTTCCAGCATATGAGAAAAGTAGGAAAAGTAACCACTGAGATAATCTGCAGCTTGTAATTGGAATTGAGTGATTCTTGCTTCATCTCTTTCAAGCATTTTCATTCCTCATGCACATTTATGTGGTGATTGCTTGCTTTAATTCAAAAGAGGTAAAATGTCTTATGTCTTATTCCATGTCTGATGGAGAAAGGTTAAAATGTCTACGAGAGGATAAGTAGTATTTATTTACTTCCAAAAATAAGATAGAATAAGATGTTTGAAGCACTTATCATTTATTCTATAAAATTTGTCTTCTTCAAAAATGTGTGCCCACTCGTAGACGTTTTTAAAAAGTAAGTACTTATCCTAAAAAAACAAGGCCTTAGATAACATGTACCTTCTGTTAGCATTGTAATATGTTATATTTTCACTACTTTAGACAATTAAAACTTTCAGATGTATAATCATGGAGTTGCGTGCCGGCCAAGTTTTGTATGGTTCGAATAAATATGCAACTTCCAGGTAATGCTAGAAGAAAACTGTCTCTTAATCAATTCACAGTCGTTTGATCTCTTTTTAATATGAAGATGGTCCCAAGAATCTTGCATGGCAAGCATAGGGGACTAAACCTTGGTGATAGCTATTCTTTGGATCCTAATGTTTTTAGTTAAAAACTCTTGGGATTAGTTTCTTGACATCAGATCAGATCAGATAAAACTTAAACTTCTTTATTTTTAGGTAGATGTGGCAAAATGGGTGGGTCAGGTTCAAAATGGTTAACCGTTTAGTTTAGGTAAGAATTGGTAAGGTCGGTCTGATTGACCTGAAACGTTTTATGTCGATTTTTTGCAAGTTATTAGTTTGTTGGAAACTAAAAAGTTCTCATAATTTTCACAGTGTGTTTATGAATTGGTTAGGAGATTTTATACATAAAAATACTATCAGGGCGAGTTCTACCCTGTTTGACCCGTTTTTATGCTTAATATTACCCGTTTGACCCGTTATTGATGAAACATAGCCTGAAGCAACCATCAGGTAAATAAGTTAAAATGATCACCTCTGCTTTTGAGCGTCTCGTACCTTAATGAAATAAGGCTTGAGCTAATTCACATCAGTTTTGCCCTCATATTTCTTGACTGCAATTACAGAATTCAACTAGAGTTCAATTTGAAGAGGATAACATTAGTTTCAATGCTGACACACAAACGGCATGGACAATTCGATACAAAATTTTCTAGTGCAGATCAGATCGGGTTGACCAAAATACTTTTATGCCTATTTCCAAACTTTTTATTATTAAATACAACTTTAAATGTTACAAAAAAAATAATAATAATAATACTGTATTAATATTACAATAATTTCTCAATTTAAATATAAGGGTTTGGAATTGCCACCAGGCCCACCACTATATAGCATTACTCCCCCTTCTTCCCTACCTCCTTCCTTCTTCCTTCTATTATCCTTAATAAGATATTGATAACTAATTAACATATATAAGGGGTTGACCAGCTTACCTTAAGAAATTTTAGATCAATATATAATTATATAAATAAAATTCTTTACTTATGGTTACATTCAACCCTGGGGTTCTTTAGTTAATTTTCAGAGTGCTTTCATATCATTGGCTGTCAACACAATCTGGTGACTTAGGGGGAAATTTCACATATGAATTCAAATGATGCATTGATTGTGATTGCATTATGGACATTAATAGACCAATTCATATATTTGAAAAAAAGTTAGCAACTGATAATATAATTTATTTGCTGGTGAAACTTCAGTGTCATGGTTTACCTAGGTTTAAGTCAATCCAGGAAGGGGAAATGATCCATTCAGGTGATGCTGCACTCACAGATCACTTAAACGAAGGGTATTTACGTCATTTAACATTAAAAGTTGTTAAATGATGTAATACCCTTCATTTAAGTGGTTTATGAATGCAACATTAACTAAATTAAATAATGTTAACAACATCGATCATTTCCCTATCCAGGAATATCATTAACCTATTCACCACACTCACCACACCGTCATGTCAGTTTTCTTCTCCTACCACTTAATTTATCACTCAGCCCCGTAGTGATTACTCCTCACCACATCAAATTATGGGGCTCGCCTAAATTACCTATTCACCAATCAAAAATCAATTAAATAAAAAAAAACAAAAACAAAAAAATGAGAGACAAATTAAGTGTGGGGTCCATCTTTAACTCCACCACACAATTGAGCTAGTGTGGTTTGCACCCCCTAAGCAAATCTATCACAGCACCATGGTATGGAAAACATGTCACCCCATACCGAAAGGTTTTATTCGGTTTATAGTTTGTTAGATCAGTCTAATTTCTCAATTTTTATTTTTGGATACAAATCCCAACAATATTCATGATGAATGGAAAGCATTAGATAGAAAAACAAATTCTAAGATTATACTATCTCAGAATTGGACCTGCCATACTCTCCAAAGTCAACGACAAGTGTCCATTTAGATTATTTGGTTTGCCCCCGTGCAAAGATTTCTCTGCTTTGAAACAGCTCTTTAGATCCGTAACCACTTCATTCATGGTTGGTCTTTCGACTGATGTGATCTTAACACAGTTCATTGCCAATTCTACTACCTTCCAGGCTGTATTGATGTCAAAGTCCCCCTGTAACCTTGAATCAATTATACTTTCAACATTTCCTGCTTCAAACCGGGACCTAACCCAGTTAATTATGTATATGTCTGTTGATATTGCGGGTCGGCCTGTTATCAACTCCAGGAGTACTACCCCAAAGCTATACACATCGCTTTTCTCAGTCAACCTGTTTGTTGTGTAATACCTGGAAAATATAACATATTACACGTGTAATCAAGGAGATCCATTGTTACTAACAGAATATCTTGTGACATCCTTAGGAACAATTACTGTAATAGCTCTTTTTAACAAAATTGTAATCGCTAGGTCAGGAGTCAGGACATTATTATGTACAATAACCAAAAGAACCCCCAACGTTAGTACTTTGCTGTTTTTATGACACTGGCTCTAGCAGCCCCTCAGTTTTCTAGAGAGTAGATACAGGAGAAGAGTTCATAAGTACGTAGGAAGATTTTTACACAATAACTTTGAAAAGCGAAAAAACATGGAGCAAAAGAACTTACTCAGGGTCAAGGTACCCAGGAGTGCCAGCAATAACTGTTGACACGTGTGTGGCACCATCAGTTGTAAAAGCTCTGGACAGCCCAAAATCAGCTAGTTTTGCCTGTAGCTTCTCATTTAATAATATGTTTGAACACTTGACATCTCTATGGACTATTGGTGGCTTACAACCATGATGCATGTACTCTAGCCCTATTATAAAACCCATGCATGGTAAAGCAGTTGTAACTTGCAAAACCTAATAGTTGATGTACCCGTAGATTGAACAAATCTGATTACTGACCTTGTGCTGCCTCGTATCCTATGTGTAGCCTTTTCTTCCAACTCAAGACATTTTGACTTCCATCTGCCATAGTAATTGTAGCTATTAGTTTTTGAACATCCGAGTTTGAAAATGGACAAACTGCATGACTAGTTCAACCAGCTTTGGTTTTTTTCTCTATTGGCTACCCTCTTATTTTCATTCAATTTCTATCCTTTTCAAAAAGTTCGATCAAGTTAACATGACCTGATGTGAGGTAACTTGATCATGTTGTCTTTTCCTGAAATGTTGCTAATTATGTGACGCTAACATGGCACTTTTAAACTATATTTTGTGAGTGCATATAGCGTGTTTCCCAAAACATAAATCAGTCCTTAGAAAGTTCGAGCTTTTATAAGTTTGCTTGGAAATGAGTCAATATGTATTTCTACTGATTGAGATAGAAGCATTTAAGGAAAATTTACCAAATAGACGCATTCCCAAGTTTCCATTAGCCATGTACTCGTATATTATTCCCTTGTGGCTGCCTTCATCACAGTAGCCAACAAGTGAAGTTATGTTTTTGTGATGAACACTCATGAGAAGGCACACCTGTAGTTGACAGTACTTTCTTAGTTTTCCATGCTATGCATTTTCCTTTCTATAAGTTTTAATACAAAAGGTTCCATGTTCTTATTGTGAAGTATAATTAAAGCGTTCTTGATTTATTTGCAAGGCCTTTACATCATGCACAGAACTTACTTCGGCCTGAAATTCCCTATAACCTTGAGCTGATGATTCAGAAAGCATCTTCACAGCAACTTGGTTATCACCAATATGCCCTTGGAACACTGTTCCGAATCCTCCCTTCCCTATAACAGTGCTGAAGCTACCAGTAATTCTTTGCACTTCTGAATATGTGAAACGTCGATTTCTTGGTTCAATAATTGGACCTGGAGTCATTAGTTCAAATCAAAGCTCATAACAAACTGAGCATTTAGGCTTCATTTCCTATTGTTTCCATATTTAAGATGATAAGATATATATTCTTAGGTTAGGTAGTTCCAAGGTCAACATTCTACCAAACCTTGTGTTTGTCCTCTTGTACATCTCCACAGGACGGTCAATATGGCCAATAGCACCAAGAAAGCAGCAGTTGTTGCTACGGCCGGAATAACAACTTTGTTATGCTTATTGGTTTTGCATGAAGCGTTTGGACAAGAACCTGTATCTTGATCACTATTTTCTTCAATACTGATAATTTAATAAATGTTAAAAACAAGTGAGGGGAGTGTTGATTTGCTTTTGTTGAAATTGTAGTTTTAAAGTAAGAGCAAACCTCAGTGATAACAACCCATTCTTTGACTTTGCTAGGAGTTCTTCTGGTATCGGTTTTGTGAACTTGTTTCCCACTAAATTTCTATAAGAAGGACGATGTACGACCATAATAACCATTTAGATGTGTTGATTTCGACCCAATGAATCACAAGTAATTAAATTGGTTGATTCCAGTGTATTGACCAATCAAATGGGTCAAACTACACTCAAAGTGTATTCAAGGTGAGTAGAACCTCCTAAACCATCTTATAAAAGAAGACTTGGAATTAGTGTGCAATAATATAGTCTTTTATTCATAAAGAGACATTACTTGTTTATAAAGATAAAAACAGACAAATAATTGTTTGTTGGTCATCCCAACCCAAATAGTTTCAACGGACACTAAAGGACTACCTATTGTGATCAGAACCCATTTGATCCATTATCCAACCCTTTGACACCTCTGATATTTACCATATAGAAACTTTTGACCCTACTACCCTAGATCCACAACTTGGTAACTTACAGAGTTTTCAAGAAATCTAGAGATGCGAGAAACTTTGGTACAGTTCCTGTCAAGTTATTGTAGGACAGATCCCTGAAAAGGGAACAAAAAAAATGACTTTGTACCTGTATAATGAAGTATTTAAATTATAGGCTCTTATAATCTAAGATAGCACTTACAATGATTGTATCATTGTGAGATTAGCCAAGGCAAGAGTTATCTCTCCACTCAGTCCACTATACGACAAATTCCTATGATTTAACATTTGTTAAGAAGTTGTCAATTGTAATATAATGGAAAAATAATTCAGTTATGGTTGGGAGTAAAATTCATACAAGGATATGATCCTAGGAGTCACCGTATTATTGTAACTGCAGTTAACACCATCCCAGGCAGATGCCTGTGGAGCACATGGATCTCCTTGCCAGTTCTTTTTTATCCCATATGTTGACTTTGTACTCCAAATTGCTGCAGCTAATTTTAACAACATAGACGAGACAGATAAACAGGCCATGGTAAATAAAAAGTTTATAGAAGTGACAATTTCAACCAATTTACTTATGGATGGATTTGTCTCAGATGGGTCATCAAAAGAATTAGCTAAAAGGGGTCTAAAGGCTTAAAAGTTGGCCGTAGCCTATTTTCAATGCATATTAAGTAAACAACCTTGTAAATCGTTTTATTTGCAAGAATACTGTTTTTGTAAATTTAACATTTTGGAACAACAAAAGCACACACCCCCAAAAATCTGCACATTTGTCTCAAGCCAAACTTAACACTCAACCTGAAAGAGGGAGTAACACGTTAACACATTCGTCATTTATAAAAAGATTATATCTAATGGAAAGTGATAGTAGGTCAACCCAGACAACCTGGCCCATAGTTAGAATGGCTCGTTTCAAATGGAACCCAATACACAGTCCCCCTGTCTAACCACCTCTATATATTTGCATCATAATGTTTAAAAGTAAAAACTAGGATAAAAAAGATAAATACTGCTAATAACTTATATATCTACCATCTTGGTCATCTGTTTGCTGTTGCAGGAGCTTTTTCAGTGTATAAAGCTCTATCGCATTGAAGATAGGAGGAAGGGTTGAATTCTGAGTTTTATTCATTGTGAGTCGATATGTTGACAAATTGAAAAAGCTGCTGAAATATGTGCTTGTAGTATGATCAAGTGGAGAAATTGGTCCATCCCAGTAGAACCCATTCAGATAAACATTGAACTGTCTGGTCTGGTTTCTTTGTAGGGTTTGAACTTCAGCAAAGTAAAGGTACATAAAAAACTCGTCACTAGCACTAGTAGCTTTCCAGGTATAGTATAGTTCATCAGTAGGATTTGTGGGTGTGATGGCAGTGCTCATGACCTTTGATGGTACTTCTTCTTTGGTTGTAGGCCCTAAAGATATTGTATCAGAAGTTTGTACATTTATAGTGGCGGTAGAAGCCATAGGATACCATATTCGATCATACTTGTCATCTGCATACCTGAATAAACAATAGATGACCAATTAAGTTGGACATACATAACAGACAACTGAGATAACACCACTAGGTAGCAGTTAGGGATGCACACTGTTCAATTTGGGCCAACAAATTCAGGGCAAACCAGTACCCTTAATTTATGATTTTCCCCTTCGCCACCGTATGTTTAGTGTTCCAAACCCCGATTCGGAAACCAATCGGTTTGGAAGGAAACTTGTTAGCTTAAAAAACATGGAACCAATTAAGCTCAAAAGAAAAAACTAATTGTTGCTTATAATATTACCTTAAACTTTATTAAGAAAAAAATCTGATCATAAGCTAAACTTAAAAAGCTAGTTCATATCATAGAAATAAAAAAGGCAAGTTAATGCTTTCTAACTTATAGATCAGACCATGTTTAAGGAAGTAAAATACACATCGAAGTAGAAAAATTAAAATAACTAAATCAAGCTTAAGAAAGAAAGACATGGGTCTCGAGCCCGTGTCTACTTTAAAAACTCATCTCATCATGCTCAAAGACAAACACACACACACACACACAGGATCAACTAAGAAGGGGTTTTTCTGTGGAAAGGAAGAGAAGCATTCCTTGGTAGGGAAAACATGGGGCATGATAGTTTACCCTCTTTATTCCGTTTTTGGCCAAATCATGCACACTCGTAGGTGGTATAGGAGTTGAGGTTAGTACTTCTTCCATTTGCATAACCTGACTGCAAACTATAGTTAATAGCTTGAAAAGATTTGAAGTGCTGACCTGACTGTTTCGGATGTACCAAGATTACTGCGTGCTCTGAGGATCAGTGAACGTAATTCATTTCCATATATAGTACTATCCAAGAGCCTTAGTTCTATTGCTGAAATGAAAGGGTCCCCAAGTCCTATGTTTACAAGGCACACATATATGTAGTCAGATGAGGCAAGATGTATAATCTCATAGTCCATTGCCAAGGACACATTGAAGTTAACCGTAAACCAATGATCAGATCCAAGATAGAGGTCAAACTGTGGGGGTTGACCTTTTAAGTCATAGTTCCCATACATAAACCTTGCTCTTATCAAATACCTATTACCCTTTCCTTGTTTGGGTCTGAGAGTGTAGCAGTTTCTAGTGTTTTGAGGAAAGCTTCTAAGATTGCTGTGCTGGAAATCAAGTTTGTTGGATTTATAAGTGGACAATATTTCCCTACTTACACCAGAGTCTATGAAGTCTGCATCTGAAACATAGTTTATGCCTGTTCTGTTGTCAGTGTAGCTTGAGCCTTGGGGTATTCCACAATCTATGCTAATAAAGCCTGCAAAACATAATTATGAAGTTTAAACATTGTATTTGATACATAAATTACTTGAAAAAAAAAGTCATTCTTAAGTAACCTGATTGATCATCCTGAGCATGAATCATAACTGCTAAGGTAAGAACCACATGAAGAATTAAAATATAATAGGAACTTCTGAATGTTTTCATTTCTCCAGCAAGAGATATCAAGTTAATTCTTTCCCTTGAAAGGAATATATATGAATTCCTATGTAAGAAAGTTCCTAAATATTAAATTATTTGTATGAGATCATTCTTTATTTAAGAAATTCATTAATATTCCATCTCAGTTGTAAGACAAAAACCTTTGTTCAAGTTCAGAGGGTTTAATAAATTTGTTTGTTGTCAAACGATTATAGTCCTCCTAACTAAAAAAACAAAAACAAAAAAACTCGGAATCAAAATAATAGTATATATGTTTAACTTTTATCAATGAAAAAGTGTGATTTTAGCACCAAACTTTCCTAATATGGAAACACTGTAAATATGGGAGATCCCCTATTATTGTAGACAATTCTATGCAACAATGAGTTAAAATGTGACTTTTTTTAGGATTAAATAGTTTATTATAATGGTCTAGAGTCGTACGTATTTGGAGTTGACCGCCTTAAATTAAATAAGTACTTGATTCTGTATCCTAAATAATTAAGATGTTCAAGGGAATGTTTGGTGCTAATAATCGGTACACCACTCAGGCACTCATTGCTTTGATTTGTGTTAATTAGCATTACTCGGGTTGATGTTGTGCTTGTAACCTATAAAAAACAACACAAGGTGTTGAAAATTAATTGTGATAGTTGACCTTCAAATTATGATTTAGATATCATGTTATCTCACGAGATTTTCATGCATACGACAAAGCAATGAAAAATAACTTAGTGTATTCTTTTTGGAAAACTTTAATGACCATTGAGATATTATGCACGTTTTTGAAAATTTTGAGTGATTTTTGCGTCATCCCCATGGACTAAGGAGTATTTTCGTTCTTCAAGCTCATTTGGATCGCATGTAGACTTTGTTAGCTTTGCAATTCAAATATGTTTTCAGTATAATTGCTGACAAACCTTTACCATAAACTTATTCACAATTGTAGACATGACTGTGATTCTGATTTCAATTGAGTGCACTGCTGCTGTTCAAGAAGGAACATGACCTATTGGCAGGCAACACTTTCAAATGTTTAATTATGGAAGCTACACGCCTCCCCTTGTTTGGTCCGTCGGTACAAATAAATCTGCCAACTTTTAGTTAATGCTAGAACAATGTTATCTCTCAATAAATTGTTAGTCTGATCTCTTTTTGATATGAATATAGTCTCAAGAATCTTGGCAAGCATAGGGGATGAAACTCCATATATGTTAGTTATTCTTTGGATCCTAAATAATATAGGTGAAGGCTTTTAGGATTAGTTTCTTGAATTCCAAACCCGTAAAACTAGATGAGCTTCTTATTTCAGTTTTAGGTCAATGTGGCAAAGTCACCGAGTTGGATAGAAGGATACTAATATATATTCTAACAGGATAATGGTTAAAAAACAGTAACTTTTGGTACGGGTCAGAATGGGTCATGAACAGGTTGACGCTAAACAATTTCCTAACTTTGTTTATTTAACATATGTGTAGTAAATACTATGAAGCTGGAATCTAATAAGATATTAACAATTAATGTCTTCTATAAGTAGTTGACCAGCTTAACTTAAGAATTCCAGATCATATTTAAATAAGATTCTCTAGTTATGGTTAAATTAAACCTCAAAATTCTTTATGATTAGTTAATTTTCATTAGGAAAGTGTTGTATACTTTCTTTTCATTGACTTCTGATACAGAGACTACTCTGGCTGTTATCACAAACCATTGACTTAGGGGGGAAGATTAAATATGAATCCAACTGATGCATACATTGGGATAGAAGAACCCACCATAGAATAATTTATACGTTCGGAAACGTTCTAACTGATGATATAATATTCACTTGTGAACATCAATGCCGAGGATAGCTCAATTTTGGTCAATCTAGGAATATCAAGGTTGGTATAAGTAGATGACTTTAAAAAGAGAGAATATATGCATAGGCTACCCAAGTATTGATTTTCATTAAAAGTTACCTAAGTATCAAAATAGTTTCATTTATACGAATTCCACTAACTGTAGTCTCTAGATGTGACAAAAACTTTAAATTTGGACTTATTTTGTTATTTTATAGATTTCATTCTCGTTTTTTTCCCCATAATAGATATAAACACAAACCAAACTGATACTTGGGTGGCTTCTAATATGATTTTTAATAATCGAGTGGACTTAATGAGAGTGGAACAACAACACACACGCAACCAAGCTAAATTCTACACATTTGTCTCAAGCGGGGGAGAACCACCTTAACCCGTTCATTATTTATAGAAAGAGCAGTTTCTTTATAGTTTAAAATTGTTATCCAGGAAAACGGCTTTTTTTGGTAGAATATGCAATATGGGGGTCAAAACTAGCGATTTCAGCATTATCAACGACTATGACTTCTATATATATTTGCATTATGATTAATGTTTAAAAGTAAAAACTAGCTAGGATTATAAAGATAAATCCTGCTATATATATATCTACCATCTTGATCTTCTGTTTGCTGTTGTAGGAGATGTTTCCAAATATAAAGCTCTAGCTATTGCATTGAAGATAGGAGGAAGCTAGGCTGCTGAAATATAATGTAAGCTTTTTCATGTAGTTTTCTAGTTGATTTACATTCTTTTCATTCATGCATTTGTACAGGTGTTTTATTTTATCTGCTGGTGGAGGGAGGATCTGGTACAGTTAAGGGTTTGAATCCCCTATTAGTTATCGTTGATGAACTGGTTTTTCGTTCCGTATCATTTGATTTCATTGCTCGTTTTTGTATTTAGAAGCATATATTCTGCGTTTATCAGTTTCTTGGGTGTATGATGTCGAAATGAAAACGTACACCAAGAGATGAAAATGGCATTACAAGGATAGCCATTTCAAGTGAAAGTAAATGATTCATCAACTCTTTATTAAGGATCGAGAGGTAGATTCCTTGGATATATCCAAAGAAAAGAACCACATCTAAATTCAGAAAAAATAAATTTATTCATACTACTTCGTTCTTCTATTCACCACAAAATGACATGTTTAAACCACTAATTATTTTTCTTCACTTCCTACGTTGATTATGCCACTTGTGTTAATTTTGTGAATAAGAAGATAAGTAGAAAGATTTTATAGGAAGATATAAAGCCTCTCTTAATTTCAACTTGACGATGTGCATTTTGATCTCTAATGCCTAGCCTTATTTTATATTTGTGTTTCTTGAATTATAATCGAAGAACTAATTAATACTTTGGTTCTCATCTTGTCGATTAGAGTTCTACGAGTGGTTACGCTCTACCATGTTTACTATATTATCATGTCAACTTTTTTCACCCACCATTCACCTATTTTCATTAACCAATTAAAAATCAAGAATAAAAAAAGACAAAAGTAAACTGCAGACTTGAAATTGTGTAGAGACCCGCAGTTTTAGCACACCAAGCAGATAAAGCAATTGTGAAGAACTCCCGGTATTAAATTAAAAATGGCGCGGGTGGAGTGGGTTAAATGGTTGACCATGGTGCGAACCAGCACCATCCGCACCAAATAGTGTTCCACTCCATTACTCTTAAAAACATTAGAGCCGGGATGGCCTAATCTAATGTACACGTCTTGATTATTTCTGTGGCTGTATCTTATATCCATCCTAATCATCCATAATGTTTAGCAAGAAATAAATCCAAGTCTCTTCTAAAACTTTCCGGACATTTTAGCACTAAATATTAGGTTTATATTGAATTTAGCCAATAACTTTCCTCAATCAATTAATCAGATACCTGCTATTTGTTTTTAAGGTTTATTTGTTAAAAACCTAAAACAAAATAACTAAATTTAAACATTTATTAATAAATGAGAAAAGATGGCGACTCATTTTAGATATGTTTGAATAAGAAAAATGATTTCTACGAATTATTTTTTATCAACACATTTTTTTTCTTAGCAGGACTATCAACCATAAGGAATACCTTTTCAATATCTTGATATTGCTAGAGTATGTATTTAATTTTGAAATTTAATTTTCAGGTTTTTTAATATGTTTTCTACAAAAATATAGTTTTTATTTTCTGAAAAAAATTGAAAATTCAGAAAACTAGCTTAGTTGAAAAACACGTTCAGAGGTTTTAAAGTTTTTACTAGTATTTTGTTTTCTATTTTATGATTTTATCAAAAAACTGACAAAAAAACAGGAAAATATGTTTTTGTTTTTTTAATTTTCTAAAAACAGCCCTACTAACTTGATGGATTGAGGGAGAAAAGTTAGCTTATTAAAAGCATTACAAACACAAAATTTATATTTAAGAACAACAATTTAGATTACACAAGAAATATCAAGAGAGAGGTTTACACTGTGAAGTAAAATCACAGAATTATTATCTTCTTCCTTTCATCCTTGTATGTTCGCCTTGTGAAAAGTGCAACATCTGCTATTGATTAAACTATGCATGCACATTTTCAAAACTTAAACTTTGTAAACAGTTAAACCGCGATTCTAACGTTCCCAAAACACTGTCGTACTGCATTTATTTACTGTCAACATCCAAAATTCTCCGCTTCCCCAGTCTCACCATTTCTAATACAGCCTTGCTTACAAAACCTCGCAAACCAAATGAATACACCCGTAACTCAAGAAAAGCAAATAAACCGAATACATAATGAATTATTACGATTTAGGACTCTCATAGACGAGCATCAAAAACTAAACATAGTGCATATGATCATCATTTTTCTTCCTTGTAACAAACAAGTAAACCACATAAAACATTTGCAATTCAAAATAATTCCAATTGCAGAAAAAGGTAAACATACCAACAAGACTCGAAACGAAACTTATTCAACAGATGTCACCTGTTGCCAATCTGCATCGACGCCTTCTTTCCATAAAGTGACATTATTGTCCCCAGAAGCAACAGCCAAAAGGTTTCCAGTAAGCGACCAAGAGACCCTCCAAACAGGGGCATTAAAGTCGTTTATCACCTTACCTTTCCATTCCTCACCTTCTTTCCCCAGAGTCCATATCACAACCTTACCATCTTGTGAACCACTTGCAATTGTAGACTTTGGAAGCCCCAAATTGGGAGCCCAGGCCACATCCCGCACCATATCACTGTGCATTTTAAGAGCCGGAAAGCAGTCCAGTTTCCATACACCATCAGAAAACTTCCAAATTTTCACAACGTTATCATTACCACCAGAAGCCAGTTTCTGAACTGGTTCAAACTCACCAGACCCAATTAATGAACCAGGGGCCATTGAAGGGGCCCATGTAACAGATGTTACACCAACAGGGTGAGCTTGGTCTATCTTTGTGGTGTCCCACCCACCATCTGACCTTGCGGTGTGCACTGAGATGTCCCCATCAGAGGACCCACAAGCCAAGCAAAGGCCAAGCTCGTGCGGGGCCCAAGCAATTGAGTTTACAGATGACTTGTGGTCATTGAAGGTATGAGCAGGTGTCCAGTTGTTTAAATTACCTTCTTTCCAAATTATAACGGTTCCATCATATGAACATGATGCTAGAAGCGATCCAAACTTGGGGTGGGCCCAAGCGACCTGCCAAACAGGCCCGTTATGACCGGTTAAAGTAGCAAGGTGTTGTGAGCTTACACTGATTATCTTAATGGTGGCGTCAGAGGAGGCAGATGCCACCCGCTTTCCATAATAATCCATGCTGACATCATGCACGATGTCGGTGTGACCTGTTTCGATCTTCTGCCCTGGCATGATACTTGGCTATACCTGCTTGATCCTACAGTTGAACAAGATTCAAGTTTTAAAGAAATGGAGAATTTAAATCATTACGAGGTTTGACTGATAAATAGGACCAATTTGAAGAAGAAAACGTAAATTTCCTATCTCAATTGCATGAAACGTAATATAAGTATATAAGTATATAACATTACAACACCATGTTTTGAATAGTTTAAAAGAGCAGGAAGTTTGATAGAGAACATGCTAATATACCAACCAATACCCATATGTGTGAAGCCTAGTCCAGTAGGCCCAAAGGCTTTTAAAGTAGATATTGTATATAAAGCTGGGGGAGGGCAAAAGAAGGGTATCGGGAGTTTATTGTTAGTCGGCTCTTTGGAGCGATGTCTTCTCTGATTAGGGCAGGGGAGTTCTTGCGATCTCCTTCGGATTCTTGTTCTTCTTCTCTTTTGTTCTTCTTGTAATCGAATCAATTTTAGTACCTAATATATCATTCGACTCCCTATTCCTTGTTCCCTGTTCTATTTCATCTACCTAGTTGATTTGATTCTTATCAAAGTTAGATACAATAAAACCACGGTTTTGAGATAATTCAGAGTAAAAATCCAACTACATGATTATTAAAGGTGTCGCCGTATGCTTTTCATGTTTGGTTAAGTATTTCCACCATTTAGAAAAAAGAAACTTCACCTCAAATAATTTTAATTTTTAAACCTTTTCCAATTAAAAACTTAATAATTAAAAGTATGAAAAATAAAATACTACTGTCTAAAACTATAATTCAATTTATAGTATTTCTTTAGCATATAAATAATTAAACTTAAAATTGCATTTACTTGTCTTGAACCAAACCCGTTCTAACCTGAACCCTTATACCCTTATGGCCTGTTTGTTTATAAAATACCCGTTCAACCATTTTGCCACCTATAATTTTGATCACGTACTCTGGAATTACTCCAATAGCACGTTTGTGTCGACAAGAGGATGATCTAAGCTAATGCAACAAATGCTAAATGTGCGCTCCTGGTGTGGCCAGATGTGTAACAAAATAGTTGGTACCCGGATTTTAAATGCATTCAACTGTACTGTGGTTCATGAAATGGTTTCCTCCATCAAAGCTATGGATCAGAATGGTATCTATTAGGCAAAGATTTATGTTCCTAAATATGTCAATGATTGTGATTTATATTTACCATAAATATCACTGTACTAGGGTCTATATATTCTGGTCTGTATTGTTCAAATCATATCAATACAATATACAGTTTTCTATACCAAAGCTATTTTGGTATCAGAGCCGCTCCAACCCTAGCTCCGCCAAGAAACTTCTGCCATCAACTCTTTTCTTTTTCCGATCAGCCACAGCTACTCCTCTATCATCGGTCCACAATGATCATCACCGCCTTCACATCTACAGACAAAACAATCCACAACTCTCACAAGTTTGGGTTCAAATTAAGTCCTACCAATTACGGTTTCTGGAAGACTATGATCAAACCCTTTCTAATCACGAATGGTCTTTTTGATTACATTGATGGTTCCCTAACCTGTCCATCCAAAATCCTTCCCATTTCATCCTCTACCTCTGACACAGAAACTGCAACTGAACCTAAAAACAACCCAGACTATTCTGCCTGGATCTCAAATGATGCTCACATTCGCATGCTTCTACTTTCCACCATCTCTGAGGCGTCATTTAAGCATGTCCAAGGTGATACTTCTCGTGAACTTTGGCTGGCCTTGGAACGTGCTTATGCACCACACACATCTTCCCGAGAATACATTCTTAAAACCCAACTTCTCAAGATTGAGATGAAGCCAGAAGAGACATCTGCTGATTATATTACACGAGCACAGGAATACTCAGATGCCCTAGCAAACATTGGTGAGCCAATGAAAGACAACGATATTGTTATGCTTGTTATTGCAGGTCTAAGAGAAGAATACAACTCTTTAAAACCCAATCTGATTAGAAGGCAGCCCTCTGTTACTCTTTTAGAACTTCCAAACCTCCTTGCAGACCATGAGTACATGATCAAAAAGGCTGTTCCTATCATTCCAGCAGTTCAAGCCTTCTCTGCCACTGCCAGCCATAATTCCTCACACTCTAACAGCAGCTCAAGCCCCCAACTTTCCGATGAAACCATCAAGTCTCTTCAGCAATTAATGACCCAACTGGGCTTTACTGTTCAACCTGCATCACAGCCCAATCAGGCGTTTTACACCAACCGTGGATCTGCCACCCGTGGGGCGTACAATCGCCGAGGTCGTGGCCGGTACAACAATCATCAAAACAGCCGACAATCTGGTCCTAACACAGGTATTGACTCTAGATTTTCTTGGGCATCTAATCAGAATACAGCCTACGGTTCTTGCAACAGGTGTGGCATTGGACACGTTCCTTCACAATGTCCCAACCGTGACCCAGCCACCATTCGTCCACCACGACAGGCTGCTCAAGCAAACTATGCTGATCATCGCTCACAAACATCATCTTGGCTGCCGGATACTGGTGCTAGTAGTCACGTGGCACCTGATCTCAATGGCTTTGAGGACTCTGAACCCTATCACGGTAAGGATTCTCTATTTGTTGGTAATGGCACAGGTTTACCCATTCTCCATATTGCCTCTACAAAATTTGAATCACCCAATAAAACCCTTTCCATTAATAACATCCTTTATGTTCCTGAAATCAAAAGAAAACTTCTTTCTGTACAACGTTTTTGTCAAGACAATAATGTATTCTTTGAATTTCATGCTGACTTTTTTTGTGTAAAGGATACGGTTACCCGCACTACCCTCCTCACGGGTCCAAGTAAAAACGGGCTCTACTCTCTTCATCTTCCAAAGTTTCATCCTGTTTCCCATGCTGCCTTTTCAACTATTCGCGCATCTCCTACAACTTGGCATCAAAGACTTGGACATCCTCACTCTCAACTCTTAAAGTCGATGATTTCAAGACACAGTCTTCCTGTCACAAATTATGTTTTTCCTTTTTGTAATTCATGTCCTATGGGAAAATCTTCAAAAATGCATTTGTCCTGTTCAAACTATAAAAGTTCATGTGTTCTGGATTTAGTGTTTTGTGATGTTTGGGGACCAGCCCCGATTGCTTCATTTCATGGACATCGTTATTTTTTACTTTGTGTTGATCATACATGTGGCTTTTTCCCCTTAAACAAAAATCTGATGTTTTCACAACCTTCAAACAGTTTCATACAATGGCTGAACGACAGTTTAAAACACACTTAAAAGCTGTTCAAACAGATTGGGGAGGGGAATTTCGCAACTTATCCTCATTTTTTAAAACCCTTGGCATCATACATAGTCTCTCCTGCCCACACACAAGCGAGCAAAATGGCTTCGTTGAGAGACGCCACCGTCATGTGGTCGAAACTGGCCTCACACTATTGGCACAATCTGGTGTTCCTATGCGTTTCTGGAATTTTGCCTTTGAAACTGCAGCATACCTAATCAATCGTATGCCATCTCGTACCTCTTTACACATTTCACCTCTAGAACAACTCTTTCATCATAAACCTGATCTTTCCTTCTTACGTCCCTATAATTTGCACAAAATGGATTTTCGCTCTCTACCTTGCATCTTTCTCGGGTATAGCTCCTCTCACTATGGCTATCAATGTCTCGATCCCACTACAAACCGTCTTTACATTGCTCGGCATGTCCGCTTCAATGAGGCATGTTTTCCATTTCTCCAACCACATACATCTTCTAACCTTTCACCTCAACCATCTTCCCACCCCTCCCCTGATCCTTATTTCTCCTCCTATCCATCTCCTGCCCCCCCTTCTACACCATTAGCCCAATCATCTAATCCCAACGCTGCTCAGCCCGAAGCCACAGGTTCACCAGCCGTACAACCTGAATCCACCCCACCTGAATCATCTTCTCCCAATCAGAACTACGACAACTTTGAGGCTTCCCAATCCGACTCTCCATCATACGCCCCATCTCCCATTCCCGAACCACCACCTCTACCACAGCCACCTCTCCAATACACATACACCCGTCGCCAAACTCAACCAATCTTCACCACCCAATCTACCACTGCTTCCCTACCTCCTGAAGCTCAAACTCGTTCCCGACCCTCCAACCTAAGACAAAATCCTAAACCTAGGACTCCCTACAATGCCTCGGTTTTCCATACTTCCACCAACTCAACACCAACCGAACCTTCAACCTTTGCTATTGCCAACAACAATCCTTACTGGCGCGCTGCCATGACAGAGGAATTCAAAGCCTTAATGAGAAATGGTACATGGACTCTAGTTCCACCTGTTCCTAATGCTAATATTGTCAATTGCAAGTGGGTGTACAGGTTAAAACGTGATGAACATGGCAACATCAAACGCTACAAAGCTCGTCTTGTAGCAAAGGGTTTCAACCAAGAACATGGGATCGATTACCATGAAACATTTAGTCCAGTGGTTAAATCCACTACCGTCCGTGTAGTTTTATCTCTTGCCGTCTCAAGGAAATGGCCACTTCGACAACTTGACGTTCAGAATGCCTTTTTACACGGTGATCTTAAAGAAACTGTATATTTGCGCCAACCACCAGGTTTTATAGATTCCCAAAGACCGGATCATCTATGCTTACTTCACAAGGCCTTATATGGTCTCAAACAAGCCCCGAGGGCTTGGTTTAATCGCCTTTCGGAGGCGCTATTCCATCTTGGGTTCTCGAGTTCTAAGACTGATCCATCTTTATTCATTTACTCTCATCATGGTGCCTTGCCTTATATGCTTGTCTATGTAGACGATATCATCCTCACCGGTAACAATCCACGGCTTATCACTCATATTATTCAGCAATTAAGCACCAAGTTTGCGATACAAGAGATGGGTCAACTTTCATACTTCTTGGGCATTGAGGTAGTTTCCAAAGGAAATGATTTCATTCTCTCTCAGAAGAAATATATCTCAGATCTTATTCAAAAGGCAGGTCTTTCTCAGTCCAAACCAATTCCGTCTCCGATGGCAATCAATTCTACTTTAGCCCTTGGTGACAACCCTCCACTTGCCGATCCTGCTCAATTTCGACAAACAGTTGGAGCTTTACAGTACTTAACTCTCTCCAGACCAGACATTACCTTTGCAGTCAACAAAGTCTTTCAGTTTATGCACTCTCCAACCGAAAATCACTAGTCTGCCGTGAAAAGGATTCTTCAGTATCTTCATGGCACTTCTCATTTTGGTCTTTTGATTCAGCAAAATTCAGCCCCCGTCATACATGCATACACAGATGCTCATGCCTGCTCTCTCACTGCCTTTTCTGATGCCGACTGGGCTGGCTCTCTTGATGACCGTCGATCCACGGGGGGATATGCCATATACCTTGGCTCCAATCTCATTTCATGGCGTGCCCGTAAACAACGCACTGTCTCTAGGTCATCCACAGAAGCAGAATACAAGGCCTTAGCAGATACTGTTGCTGAGCTAACATGGCTAGAGGCTCTTCTGAAAGAATTTAATGTTCCTGTGACATCAGCTCCCATCTTATGGTGTGACAATTTAGGGGCTACCTATCTTTCAGCAAATCCCGTATTCCATGCTCGTACAAAACACATGGAAATTGATTTTCATTTCGTTAGAGAAAAGGTGGCTCAAAAACAGCTCTCGGTTCAGTTTATAAAGACAGAAGATCAGATCGCGGACGTGTTCACCAAGCCCTTATCCTCACAACGGTTCTTACTTCTTAGATCCAAGCTACAGGTCGTTCCCCGGCCTTAGCTTGAGGGGGGATATTAGGCAAAGATTTATGTTCCTAAATATGTCAATGATTGTGATTTATATTTACCATAAATATCACTGTACTAGGGTCTATATATTCTGGTCTGTATTGTTCAAATCATATCAATACAATATACAGTTTTCTATACCAAAGCTATTTGTATCAAGGGAGATCAATATCACCGGCTTTGTGATGGAGCCCAATAACAGAATCTGTAACACCAAACATCTATCAAAATTTCCTACTAGCAAATCCTCGGAGCCCTAAGGCAATCTTACCTAGGTGTTTTGATAAGGAATGATCTGATGAACCATTCTTTTAGACAAACAGCCCAACAGGCCCAATGAATGGAAAGTCCATCACAGTACTACAGTAGGCAGAACAAACTTGTAGGACAGTGATGAATTATGTTAGTTGTTTTCTGAGGGAGAAAAAATTATATAGAGGTAAGAGAATAGAGAAAAAGACATGTTTTGGCATTAGTCTGTCACTGTAATCAATTGTAAAGCTTGGGCAGGAAGTCTCCATAGTTCGAACCACAGACTGATTGTTTACCCTGGCATATAAGTATCCTCCTTGGCTGCTTCAAATCAAGGTTAGAAGCCTAATTCAAATGATTATCAGCAATTATCTAACAAGTATGTGGCAAGAAACCATGTGTTTCCAACAAGATTGCACATGCCGACACATAGTTACTTTTAGCCCTCGCCAGTGAGTATAGAATAGTTATGTTCAACATCCTTGCTTGACAACATCAGTTCGGTATTTTTCTTATATCACGCATTAGACTTGCTATTCAAAAATAATGCCAACTCATTATTTGTTATTTAAGTCCAATGCTACCAACAAAAATTAGCAACACTAAACTGGGGGAGAACCACGGTGGTACCACTCTCAAATGATGCACTCACGCGTCCTCTTAAAAGTTCAATCTAGTTTAAGACTTTCCCTCTTTTACATTAAAGACCTACGTTATTTGAGTATTCAATGGAAAAAGCAGAAGTAAATCTTTTATTAATTTGGGTAAGGATAACTTCAGTTCGGCCCCGCGGCCTTATTTATAAAGCCACCAGGGGAGGGATAACTTACTTCCCACTTGGAGGTGTTATTTGTAAAAGCTTTCAGGCCAGGGACTTTAGCTAAACCCATGACATTATGTACGTAGGCTTCATAGATAAAACCATAGGACTATGGGTTTAGATTTTACCTCTTATGATGTTAAAACTCCTCTAGAGTGTTGAAATGTAAATTTGAGTGAGGAATCAACCGTATCTCCACTACATGAAAGTATAACTCTTAAAAAGACTTGAGACTTTGTAAGCAGCACGCCAGCACGAACTGATTACTCCCATATAACAGGGCATATGTCCTTTGGAGGGCCCCGGACACAGATAAGGAGTATGCAATTCCCTCTATTACAAACATATCTCTTATAGAGAGCCAAGCACATAATTCATTAAGTAGTGACTCACTGACTCCCTATAGAGGATTTTGCAAATGAAGCTCCATTGGAGTGTTATCAAGGAGGGTTGACTTGTCCTCTTTCAGCCATACATCCTTTGCATCCTAGTCACCATTGTGGTGTCAACAAATAATTAGGTGTTAAAGCTCTTATGTTGGTTTCTTTCAATCGAGTGACAAGTTCGCGAGAGGCTTAATGATATAACCTAGTAATAGTATATCCCACCAATCAAAGACCAAGCACATAATTGAGAATGTCTTAAATAAAGTCTTGTTCCTAGCGGCGTAAAGCACCCCCGGAAGAGCAAAGTTATTTCTTGATTGCATGGAGACTTAATGATATAACCCACTAAATCCACAAAGTCTTATGCCTATCATACCATTCCATTGTGTTGGAGGGGGTTGATAGAATCATAGCACAAATCCATGGACCAACTAGCACTATAAATAGGTATGAAGTCCTTACTCCCTCTCCCACTGCTACGTACATATAGCACTCCCTCTCTCTAAATTGACGTTTCTAATCAGTATTGACTTAACCATTGGATGTAGAGACTGAGTCTCTGCCCAAAGTCCACGTCAAATGAGTTTTTTTATGTTTGCAACATACCCCATGCTCGAGAAGATGAAGGTCATGAACCCCTATCCAAAGCTCAATTTGGCCATAGAGCATTCTTGTTATTGAGATAATGTTTTTTAACAACATTTGAAACTTTTTTCTAGAAATGCTGAAATATATATTGACATGACGTGGGAAGGCAGGCAGCTCAACACCAAAATCAAAGTACACCATGTTAATTATTTATAGTTTTCTTGAAGAAAAGAGTGTTTATAATCAAGGTTTTTCTAGGTTTGTATTCAAGTGGCACTAAACAAATGTGTTGCAAGTTCAGTTTTTCTTGTTCTATATCTGGGTTTGTCTTCAAGCGGCACTAAACACTGTATATGTGTTCCATCTAAAGCCCTGGACAATTCTAGAACCACTTCCATCTTTGATCCGTAAAGTCTTCAACAATAGGTTCAGGTTTCTTAAGCAAATATGGATACAATCTTATCACCGCATGACAAAATCGAGTGATACGTCTACCAATTGTTTTTCTCGAATAATGAAAATGGCAAACAATGACTTGATTCTCAACATAATGGGCAATCAGCCGAAGGAAAATGGAAACTTGTTCATCAAAATTCATTAATCTACTTGCTTTTAACCGACCTAACCTTTTCACTTTCAAGCATGTCAAACAAATTTGTAAAATTCCTATTCATCCTAAGTTGAGATAAGTACACGGTGTCACTCTCGTAAGCATGCCCTATGCAATACTGGGTTGCGATCCAAATTTGATTATATACTCCGAATAAATGGTCTGCTTTTGTATTTGACTATCAAATTGCAAAGTGAAATATAAAACCATACAACTGTTACCATACTTGGTTCGAATATGCAATACAAAATTGCCTTCTCCTCAGCCTATGTCTGTGTTAAACTAAGTCGAAACATAACCTGTTAATCACAATCAATAAACATAAAACAGCCCTCAAACATAACAATCATGCTAACAAATTCAAGAACAACCTTCTATAAACAAAAAAAGAAAGATAAACAGAAAAAAATGAGATGATTTCTATCTATGAAATGTGATTCTAACAAAAAAGAAGACATGAACACATGAATAAGAAGAAGCAAATGACATGTGATTCTAAAAAAATGCAGATCTTGAACACATGAATAAGAAGAGACGTGTAAAGATTCAAGTATGAGCATAACATAAAAATTTCAAGAACAAGCAGACCTCGATCAAGAGCAGAAGCAGAAAAATGAAAATAAATACAGATTAGGTATGGCTTCGAGCAGAAACATATAAAAATTCAATTAAGAGCAGAGGCAGAAACATAAAAAATAAATGCGATGAAGATGATACGAAACCTTCGATTTACAACACATGAAGAAAAGATGATGGCTTCTAATAACATATACCTTCTATTATAAGACCTAATCGGCGGATTAACAACAGATGAAAATCAGATCATGGCCTTAATCGGAAAAAAACCCTAATCGAAGAATACATACCTTCTAAGAGCAGACGAGCTGATGACTTCGATCGATGAATGCAGATTGGTTAACGATCGATGAGGGAAAGAATGCAGATCTGCTTCGATGGTGAAAGAATGCAGAGGGTGGAACGATTGTCTGTCTACAAGAGGATTAAAAAGGTTACATCAGTTTTGACGTTTTGTAACATTCGGAAAGAAGCCATAAAATACTGTTTTATATATACAATATAACAAGTTATTAAATTAAACTATCTTTTTATATATATTTATATATACGGATTAAATACTATATGAATTAGTTAAAAAAATAATAATAAATAATAAATATTAATAAAAGATAGTAAATAGTTATAAAACATTAAAACGTTAATGAAATGAGAATTAAAAAATATAACAACATATGACGTCAATACTTAAACCAGCGGTGAAAACGTTGATGAGAAAGGGATTTCAGACGTGATGGCAGAAATGTGATATAATGATACAAAGAGGCAACAAGGTTATTGGTTATAACAAGGTATATCAAGCCCACGTGTTACGTCGGGTAATATTTAAATAGTCATATTCTTAGTAATATAATTTACATATAATACTATATATAAGATGGTTGTTCAAAGTTAGTATATGTATAAAGTATTTAGTTTAACATGTATCTAGCGCATTTGATGATTACATTATATACACAAGGTTACATGATCTAGCAATGTTATGAGATTAAATGTAACTTATATAAACTAAAGGGTAAAAAGTAAAAAATTATAAAAATTGGAATTAAATAAATGAAATAAGATAAACAGGACCTAAACCTTTAACCTCAAAGAGGGAGAGACACCTTAATACATTGATACCGCTAAGTCATATACAATTTGATTTGTAAATAATAGTAAATAATTTTATATGATCTAATGTAACTTAGAGAAACTTAAGTGTAAAAAAGTAAAAATTTATCAAGGTAAAAATTAAAAATTAAAAAAAAATACGTTCTTATGAACTTATATAAACTTAAGAGTAAAACATGAAAATTTATTAAAGGTTAAAAATGAAAAACTGAAATCAATAGTATTCTTTTACAACTTCTATAAACTTAGGATAAAAAGTGAAAAATCAAAATGAATAGTTTTCTATTTTAGAAATTGATTATAAGGAGTAATTAAAAAAGAATTTAAAATGATTATATGATATTTTTGAATGTTAAAACAAAGAATGTAGTCAAATATAATATTTAAAATATTATAAAGAATAAATATAATATTTATAAATTAAGGTAGACAAATAAGATATTTTAGGGTTTAAGAATAACATATATGAAATTTTCTCTAATAATTTTGTTTTAAATTAAAGTCAAAATTGAAACCAATTTTGACAAAAAAAAGTCAAAATTGGATTTTAACTTTTATCAAAATAAATAGTTAAAATTTGATAATAAAATTTTTTTATTTAAATTTAAGGGATTATTTAATAGATTTTATTTAAGTTACTCATTTATTTATATTAGAAGATTAGAAGATGTTTACATCTACGAACATTTTTTATTTTAATAGGTATTAAACACAACATGTATAGAGAAGTAGAACGTTTCTTTTATTTATACATTTTAATTATCAAAGTTTTTTTTAAACTGTTTTACCATAAAGTTTGAATTTGTTATGATTTAATCATCAATGTTACACCTTCTTTTTGGTTTAAACCTTAAAGTTTTTTTCCAAACAATTTAACCCTTTGGTGCTGTTTGGTTGGCATGATTCCTTAGGAATCCTAAGGAATTGGAATTCAATTCTAATAAATTCCTATGTTTGGTTGGTATTATAGCAAATGAATTGAAATCTACACATTGGAAAATTTTCCATCAGTCATGGGAATGTGAATTCCTTTCTCAAACCTAAGGAATTCAAATTCCTTCTTCCCAAACCATCGACACATACACCTTCGCTTGTGACAAGAGACTTGCTTCGAGAGACTGGCTTCGATTCGATGTTGGGTTCGATTCCGACGTTGGGTTCGATTCTAACGGGTGCTTTGACAGGCGAGAGACGAGGCTTCGATTCCGACGGTGGCTTGGACGGACAAGAGACGGGGCTTTTGGTTTAAACCTTAAAATTTTTATTAAAAAATGGTTTAACCCTCAAAGTTTTGTTAAGTTTTTAATAAAACTAAAATGCATAATCAAGTAGAAAGGGTAAAATCGAAAAACATACAAAACTTAAGTGGTTAATAATTTTTTTAACAAAACTTCAAGGTTTAAATCATTTGAAAAAAATTCTTTGAGGTTTAAATTATAACAAATTCAAAACTTTATTGTAAAAGTTTAGAAAAAAAACTTTAATTGTTAAACCAAAATAGAACAAAAACTTTGATTATTAAACCCTTTTATAATATACATACATACTTCTAAAGACATATTTTTGCTTTTCCATAATTCAATAAAAAGTATGAAGATCTATATTTAGTTAAATAGAAATAGAAAGATTAAACATAAATATTTTTAAGAAACTCAATAAAGATTATAATAGAAATATCTTTATTGTAAACTTTCAGAAACATAGTCGATATATAACTTCTTTTAGGAAATAATGTTAGTAATTAAAAAAAAGACTAGATTAAATCGTAAATGTCATTTCATTGCTTGAAGGAACGAGAAAAAAAAACAAATCTTTTAAGAAACGAATTTTTTTAAAATGAAGTAATCACATTTCATTTGGAAATGTTCATTCAATTCTACATGGTTAACAAACACAAATATTTCATTATGTCAAAATGACCCAATTTCATTTTTCAATCCTTCATATCAAACATTGTCTTAAAAAATTGACTTAAATTCTTTTCTTTGCTTGTTAGAGGGTCCGACATCATAGCAATCCCTTCCCACCGGGTGAACACCAAGCCACCTCATTGTTTTCCCTCTCACTCTCTCAATCAGTACATTTCTCTTACTTTATTCTCTCTCCCTAAATCAATGCATCTCTTATAATATTTAGCTAAAAGTGAGAGAGGTAAATGGATAATGGAGAAGATTTTTCTTAGTTAAAAAGGCGGAGAGAGAAGTGGTATGAAATTGACGCGGCAAGAAAAATTGAAGGTTAGAAAGATGCAGAGGAAATGATGTGTGACACTTTGAAAAGATTGTAACGGCCTTTTCACCCAAACCACACCGGAAGTTCGTAGGATCGTGCTAGATCTCGAGGTTAGGGTTTTTCGGATTTTGATCTAATTATTTAGACGCTTTCAAGATTTTCAGGGTTTCTTCTTCAAATATTGGGTTTGTGTGTATGTGTGTGGGTATGGATCTAGGGCGGTGGTGGTGGTGGTGGTGTGCAATGGATGAACCGGTGAGATGATGGGTGTAACATCCAAATTTCACAACTAATTTAAATATTTCAAAATGTTGATTGCAAAATAAAATTTGAGTTATTATAATTCAAAAGCAACGGAGTTATTTACAAAACCTTAGTTAAATGAGTCAAGAGGTTTATATACAAAAATTCCATCTAACCATTTCAAAACAATCATTACAACCGACGAAACAATTAAAGCATACATGCATAAGTGTTCCAATCACAAGCCATCCCAAAAGTCAGGCATATTATTACAACATGTTGCCTAGAAAGGGAAATGTATCAGGTTATGCAGATAATAGCACCATGATCTTCGATAGGATAACGGTTCGTGCTCATTGAGAACATAGCAGTTCTAAATATGGGTTGTAAATAGCGCCACCGTTAATCTCGTTGATATTAACGTTATTTTAACAAGATTTTAGTCACGTTTTTGCGTTTAAAATAACACTATTTAGTCGGCCAATCTAATGAGGTAGTCTTGGTGCTCTGTAGAGAGATAGAGTATGATAGAAGAGTCTCATTGGTAGTCTTTAGAGGGAGGGAGAGAGTGAGAGAAGGGAGCAGCAAAGTGACCAACGTCGTCCATAGAGGGGAGGTAGTCAGCGGTTGGTTTGAGCAAATGTTTTCACATGGGAGGTGGGGCGGCGGTTGAAAGATCAGGATGTAAGAGAATGAGAGAGTAGGAAGATAGGGTTTATGAGAGAGAACATGAATGTAAAAGACCAAAATTGCCCTCTTATAGTTTGGTACAATTGTCACCCATATATTCTCTCCTATTTATTTTATGTTAAATATTTTTTTATTTGATATTCATCGTATATATACATATACTTATATATATAATATTGAAAACCGTTATACCACCTTTATCCCACTGCTACAACTGCTACTTCAATTCACAGTCCTTGACTTTCATAAGTGCATAGGCAACAAGGAGAAGTTAGCTTATAAAAACTAGTGAATACATGCATATCAACATAATCATTAAAGGTGTTTATGATATCAATTCAAGCATAGAAGATAATGTTATCCTATCACATTGTGATGTACAACATGATATGCTGGAGACCGTCTATTGAGGGGTAGCAAGTGTTAGTGTAACGCCCCAAAAAAAACTTTTTAAAGCAAAGTATAACATATAGATTTAAATCATAACCGAGTCATTAATTACATCAACACTCCTTTAACTAAACTCCCAAGTTTAACATTGAATATAATTCGAAAGGTAAAACACTTGTGTTATAAACGTTATTAATTGGCATGCGGAAGTCTTTTCAATAGTGAGTTATCTTCAAAGCACTGGAGCCTAACAACAAAAGTAAACATAAAACTTAGCGAACACGTTACTTATACACCATACCAGATACTCATTAATCATTCTGTTGGGAAAAATATGCTTACAAATATATCCTCTTTTGTTGACACAAAAATTTAAAACTTGTTTATATAATTGTATGTATTAACATTAACATATGTGCACATATACATATATATTCAATCAAATATATTCTCATCTATAATCTACAAAACAAGCTTCATCAAATGGCCAAGCTCCAATCGTCAAGATCCGAGTTCAAGTAGAAGCCGATGTCGAAGATTCCTACAAATAAACGTTCAAAGTTTATGAGCTTACAAAATAAATAATTAAATGAGTTTAAGTTTTTATAAAATAATTTTTATAAAAACTTTTATAAAAATTGAGAATTTTTTTATAAAATCACAAGCTTGGTAGTCAAAGCAAATGAATTCCTATTTTGGCAAATACTAAACATAATCTTCTATTGAAATAAGCCAAAACCATATTTAGCAAAAGGAATCTCCCAAAGAGGTAAACTTCCAACATGCTTTGTGCATTTGGTTTCCAAACTACCATTTTCATGATTAAATTCAAACTTAAGAAGTATGGCACTTACCCAACTTTTCTAAAGCTTCTTTTCAGTGCATTTTTATAGTAAAAATGGGTTGTGTGTGGTTTTGGTAAAAGCCTAACGTCTATATGCACAAGGCTAAAAAATCTCCAGCAGTGCAACGGTCGATTCCACAGTCGACCGTGGATCGACCGTGGATCGTCTGGACACTTTTTGAGCATCAAACTTTTTCCTTATTTAAAGCAACTCAAGTCTTGTGTTTTACGAACCTCTTGCAATCTGAAAAACACAGAACATATAAAAAAAACTTGTGAGCTCATATTCTTGATACAAATTCAACATTTCAAGATCAAGAATGAAGCAAGAGTGAAAGCATTCAAAGTTCAAACACTACATTACCTTCTTATATATTTGTAATAGTGTGAGGATCATCTCTAGCCTTAGAATTAGAGAGAAGTGAGGATCATCTCTAGCCTTAGAATTAGAGAGAAGTTGTAAAAGGTTTATCTCTACCTTCAAAGAGAGAAGTTAGTGGAGCAACTCTTGGTGGGTGAGGCCAAGGAGTGGATGTAGAGTAAGGTTGTTAACCCTTGCTTGAACCACTTTAAATCATTGTGTCCAAACTACTTCATTGGTGATATCTTTCTTCCTTAAACTCTTTAATTACTTGCAAATATTGTTAAAAACTTCAAAAAGTGGGCATATAACCTATTCACCCCCTCTAGGTTCTAACACATTCCCAAATAACATAACACATAATCCTCAAATCATTCATAGCATACCTGTTACCGTAGTAGTCGGTCATAACATACATGTCCGTCTTGACAGTCTTATCATACCCGTTATGGTAGTAATGGTCTAACATACCCGATACAGTGGTATTTGTATCATAATATCATGCACATAAGGTCAGAAACTCATATAATATCATTACCATACATTAATATTTCCTTACCTTCAATAACCACAGGTGTCACTAGCATAGTATATAAGTAAGAATACTCACCTCATCACAGCTAAGGGAGTACAGATAATTCAGTAGTATTCGGTAAGTATGTCTACTGGTAATCACCTACATATTAGTTACCACCACATCAGTCAGCCATCTAGGGTTATGACCCTATTTGCGATTATATGTGTTTTGAGTATGTTACAATCAATTCCCAGTTCTATGTTGTCCAATTTAGATTCGCGTGACACCTATTTTGCGATCCTTCCTTTAAGGCAATTTGCAATCTATCCATCTAGGATTCACATTATCCTAGATTGCGATTATATGTGCTTATGATTTGCAATTTGGTGCTTTATGGCACCTTTCATGTTCGAATCCCATAGGGAATCCTTTGTGGACTCAACCGAGCATATAACTCTAACTGAAGTTTGATTTTCAATTCTGGTCCAACATTCAATTTACGATCGTCCCCACTATTTTACGGTGATTACACTTTTCAATTCTTTACCATTCACCATTTTCAATTCTCTATAACATATAGTTCTTCAATTGCAATTTACTTATGATTTACAATTGTCTTTATGTACCAAAATAAAATTTTTGATCCTACTACAAGAATTAGATTTGCAATGAATTGCTTGTGATTAAAGTTTTCAATTGATAGTCATAATCACTACTTTTCAATATGGGATTTCCCGTGGGAACTCGACCCTCAATTTATGATTCAAACTATATGTACAATTCATGATTCCCCCTAGGTATGATTTACGATTATGTGAAATAAGCAGTTTCTGATTCTTCCTCTCTAGCAATTTACAATTTAAGTTAAATGTACGGTTTTCAATTATATAGCATTTACTTAAGTTTTCGATCCCGTAATCCCCCATGTTTTCAATTCCTCTTGACATGTAAGCTTCCGGATTCTTTTACAGTCTAGTGCACTACCAATCACCTTGATCGGGGGTTTTCACTTTATTGTATTCGATCCCGACCCCAAAATAGTCATGACTTTAATCTTAACCAAATGGTTTATTTTATGTTACATTAGACCCAAACACTATAAGGATAAACCCTTAGAGGGTGTTTGGTTCATGGACTTGAAATCCTAAGGATTAGAAATCCCATGGGATTTCAAATCCAATCACATCCCTTGTTTGGTTCATGTAAAATACTATGGGATTTCTAGGGTAAAGATGGTGACGAAGTCGACCCATCCTCACAATTTGAATAGCTCGGATATGGGGAAGACGGAGACGGTGAAGGGAGGCGGCGGTGGAGGAGAAGATGGTGAAGGGCAATGGCGTAGACGTGGAAAGGCGACGGCAACGAAGACAGTGAAGGGTGACAACGGCGAAGACGGGGAGAAGAGGAAGGGCGACGACGGAGACGGGGAAAGAAGATGGTGGAGAAGGCAAAGGGCGACGACGGCAAGGCGGGGAAGGGTGATGGCGGCCGAGGCGGGGAAGGGAGATGGTCGCGAAGGTGGAGATGGGGAAGGGCGATGGCGGAGACGGGGAAGGTTATGGCGATAGCCGATTAAGGCCACGACAGAGACGGTGGCTGAAGGGAGGCGAAAGCGAACGCGCGGTTACGGCTATGGTGGAGGCCAACGATGGTGATGCCAGTGACGGTTATGATGTTGGCCAATTGGGTAGCATTCCGTAGCAACAGCAACGAGAGTGATGTGTAGGTTGATATATATGGTGAAGGCGAGAGTGGATTGTTGGTTAGATAGGTCCTGATCTTGAAATACCACATATGAAGGATTTAGAAATACCACCCCTACCCCAAGGATTTTGAAATCCCACATCTATAGGATTTGAAATCCAAATCACTTCTTTCTTATTTTCTACCAAACATGGGATTTCAAGGAATTTGAAATACAAATTCTGTGAAATCCCACGGATCAACAGGCCCTTAGTGATTATTTTGACCTTTATTAAGATTTAGGGGTTGCAAACCCCTTTCATGCATTCGGATAATCGCAAGCTTCAAACAGCCCGAAATCATCCCAATATCCTCACTAAACTTAATGGTATAAACATTAAAACGATCACATGAATGTAGGGAATCATACCTGAAAGTAAATCAATGGAATTCCAGTCGTTTTGGTACAAAAACCGACTCTGTACCTCACCTTCTTCCTGCGGCACTCACACATCACATACACCCACTTTCTCCAAATTAGTAGCAGTCGGCTATAACCACATTTACCTAGGGTATTGTTTCCTAAATTGGGCTTTTATACCCTTCCCTACTTCCTACTTGGTCGCCATAAGTCCCTTTAGTTTGGTTGAATAATAATAATACACAAATTACTCAATATTTCCTAACACTAAATTTCTTTATTAATTTTGGGTAAACTCCCCCAAAATGTATTAAACTATACCCCAAATGTTAATGTGTGTATCCACCTTTCAAAAATGCTATTGTGTGTATTGAACTTTTAATTTATTGTTATTGTATGTATTTTGATTACATAAAAAAGCAAAAAAGGTATAAGTTTAGTACATACAATAGAAAGTTTAATACATACTATAGAAAGTTTAATACATACAATAACACGTTTTTTGAAGTTCAATACACACAATAGCATTTTTAAAAGGTGGATACACACATTAACATTTAGGGTATAGTTTAATACATTTCAGGGGAGTTTACCCATTAATTTATATGAAACTTACATCGGAAACCGGGTATTACAGCTAGTGTATGTGCAATCGTGTCCAATGTTATAAGACACTAAAGTGTCACACTGCTACACACATACCCAATTAGAACCATATTTGGAAATTACCAATGATAGTGTGAAGTTAGTTAATCACTTGAATTAATTAAAGAGAAAAATAAATAATAAATAGTTTATTTATTATTTATAAGTTGATATACTAAATATTCGTTTAATATTTAATAATTGATTAATTAATAAGTCTATCAATTAATTAAGTGGTTTGTAATAATTAGTTAGTTATTCAAACTTTTAGAACTATTTTCGTATTGGTTAAAAGTCATTAAGATGAGCTTAATCTTAATGAGCTTGGACAAAGATTTGTTTATAAATAGAAACAATTCTGGGTTGAATCATAACTACTTGTTAACCCTAATCTCCCTCTCTCTAGGTTTCGACTCGATGGGCAAAAACCACAAAACCAAATCAGTTTTGTGGTTTATGAAACATATGTACACACATACATACTTGTAGTGTTTTCTTGTGCGGTCTAGCAACACCATTTGTGGTGGTGCAGTAGTGGTGTAAACCATGTTAGGAAGTTTTGAAGTAGAAACACATAAATGTATCATCTTTATTTTTCTGATGAATGATTGGATCATTGGTGGGGGTTTTTATAATAAATTAATGATTCTTATTCCGATGTGCATGTTAATTAATTGTTTTTAACCCTTAAAAACCCAACAGCAAGTCCGCTCACTAGCCCTAGCTAGGGAGTCTAACACGTCAATCTAACATGGTGGGAGAGCATAAAGCTTCCACCATTCATCATTTCATAGTCTAACCAAAGTTAGCTCCTCCTTGAGGTCCAGTCGTTGGCTAAATACCTTATTATGGGAGTCGTTGGTTACACCCCTTTGAAGAACAGAGGTCCTTAGGAACCTACATGTTCCTCGCCGTCTGTCATAGTCCGGACTTTTAAATACATACAAGTACACATCCACAATTAATCCGTGAGTTCGAGCATATCATCATGTTCATGACTAATTCAAATTAACATATAAACATATCATATCCATTTCACATGGATTCATGCGACTATAAACAATGTTCCATTGTAATACCCGTTTCCTAATTTGTAATTACATAATACTATTGGTGTATTGAATTAATATAATATAAGAGATTTTCTTTTATTTGAAAATAGTGTTAATGGTGACCTTTTTAAGCAATTAAGGAGTGTTTGGACATGAGGCTTGCATTAAGAAGGTATAAATACCAAGGTTAGGGCACAAAGCCCTAGGTGCATTACTATATCTGCATTTTAAGTGTGAGTTGAGGTGTTTTGTGTGTGTGTGTTTATCATTGCCGAAGAGAAGAAGATTCAAATCACCATTCACTACTAAAAAATGACCTTTTGAGACGAAAAGTTTTTGAGGCGACATATGTCGTCGCAAAAGGCCCTGTGGACTAGACAATGTTAACAATTTTTCGCCGCAAATAAGTTTTTGGGCAAAAATTTTGCGGCGTACGTTTTGAGGCGACATGTCGCATCAAAAAACCTTTTGGGGCAACAATTAGAGTATTTGCGACGAAAATGTGTCGCCTCAAAAAGCCATTTTTCTTGTAGTGATTGTTTTTGCATCAAATCATCAAGGAATCATCACATAATGATCCTTAATCCTTCGTGATTAGTTTAGTGTAGATTTTACTACCTTTAATTAGGTTCATATTGGGTTTTAACACTGTTCGATGGGAATAGTTGGAAATGAGAACAAAAATGGGATTAAACAATGTTTTATCTAATGAAAATGAAATTAATGATAAGGGATTTGTTAAAATGATGCTAGGATTCCATTAAGACAAGAATGAGAGAAAATGATTGAGTTTTAATTAATAATTTTTTTTTAAAAAAAGTGGTAAAATGACCTAAGTTCCCCTAATTTAACTAACCAAACAAGTGGCCAACCTTAAAAAGGTCATTTTTCGTCATAAAATGGATCATAAATGACTATCCTTTCCACTTTTAAATTTAAAGGACTAAAGTGGTAGAATTACGATAGTTAAAAGACCATTGAGACAATTAACTCTTAAAATTCATATGAAATATGGGATGTCTTTGAAAGCTAACAACATTTCTGCATAATGAATCTAGGACTTCAATCTCATGATGAGCGCACACACATGAATCGAAGCCAACAACATAAAAATGTTGGAAATCAAAGAAACAAACACAAGATAAACAACTAAAAGATCCTTTATCTTTGTAAGAATTTTCACACTAAAATCTTTACATGTCGATACATATATATAGAGGTGAAATGGCGGTTTTTCCGGTGGCGGTTACCGGCGGTTACAGGTTGACGGTGGCGGTTGGCCGTTAAGTCGGTTACCGGCGGCGGCGGTGTGGTGGTAGCATCATCCTACTAAATACATAATACAAATAATGCTTATGTTTGGTTTAATATCTAATACTCTTCCTTAAACTAAACATAGTTTAAGTGAGGTCTTCTATTCTTCAACTCTTGTCTACAGCAATGTTGCACCAATTGTTGCTTCGTCGTCTTCAATTTGAGTTAAGTTAACTTCTTCATCCTTCTTTGTGTATTCATATCTGAAGTGTCCAAATCTGTTGCACTTGAAGCACTTTATGTGACTCCTGTCTTGTTGGTACTGGTTCCATTTTTATTCCTCCAAGGTTTCCAAGTCTTACTTCGTCCTCTTCCTTTAATGTCTTGAACTGACTTCCTATGACCGCAACGCTCACAACTATCTTTCTTGTCTTCATCTTTTCGGTTTGCTTTGGCATAAAGAAGTCCATTATGTGTATCTTCTTCGTTGCTTGGCTTTTTAATGCGTTCTTCATAGGCTTTCAATCTTCCAACAACTTCTTGAAATGACATGGTGTTAAGATCGGCAAATTGTTCAATTGTAGCAACAATTTGAATGAATTTTACTGGAACAGATCCTAGAAGTTTTCGAACCAATCTTTTGTTCTCTATTATAGAACTAAGATTGTTTGCTTGTGACACAAGTTGACTAATCTTTCCTGTAAATTCATCTAGTGTTTCTGAGTCTTTCATCTTCAGGGATTCAAAATCTTATTCTAATGTTTATAATCTAGCCTCTTTGACTCTAGCTGCACCAACGAATCGCGCTTTCAAATCTTTCCATATATTTGCGGCTTTCGTATGATGAGCAACTTGTAGAACAAGTTGTTCTGGCAAAGCTTGAAAGAGATAAGCAATAACCATTGTGTTTTTCTGTGTATCCACGTCTCCTTCTGGTTCGAGCGCTTCTCATATCCATATACATTAAAAAGTGTTTTAATCTTCACGGCCCAAATAGTATAGTTTGTAGAATTCAGAATTGGGCATTGAAATGTCATCGACATCCCTCCTTCAGTTTTCTTCGATGTTCCGGAATCCATCTCTTCTTTATTTTTCCGGGGTGCTTCAGGATTCTTCGATTTCTTCTTCTTTCCAATTTTCGGCTTCTTTTCTTGAGAGGAAAAACTATTCTTTCTTGTTTATGGGGTGAATCAAACCAACTGCCTTTGACAGTCCCTGACTTCTGACTTTTTCTATTTTGTTGCGCGAATCAAACCAACTATCCCTGAGAGTCCCATGGTTCTTTTTTCACCGGACAAACTTCTGACTTTTTTTGTTTTGTTGAGCGAATCAAACCAGAGACAGACCCTTGGTTCTTTTTTGAAGAGTGGTTCTTTTTTCACCAAACAAACTTTTTCTTTTTCTGTTTTGCGGGGCGAATCAAACCAACCGTCTTTTAACAGTTCCCTCGTTCTTTTTTCAACAGACACACTATTGTCTTCTTCTGAGATGAATCAAACCAACTATTTTCGACAGTCCACTGGTTCTTTTTTCAACTAGGCAAAACTACTTTCTAAACTTTTCTTTTCTTTTTAAAACTTATAAATTTATCAACTTTATTATTTAAAAACAAGTATTTTGGTTTTTTTCTTATACAAAAACTTTTACAAAAAACAAAACAAAAAATTTAAATAAAATTCCTTTTGTAAATAAGGTTTCTTTGGGACTTAAATAGCCACCCCCCTCCCTTTTTTCTTTTTGTCGTTTCTTTCTTTGTTGCTTTTGATGGCCAGAAAAATGAGTAACCCTTGTTTCTTTCAATCGGTGATTCCTGTTGACCGAGAAAACCCCTTTGGTCGGCAATTTGTACTCGATGGTTGTCTTCTGCGATCCGGTATTATGCTTTGGATTTGCGAGTGATATTATGCTTCGGAATGGTGGTAATCCTCTGCCTCCGGTCGTTTTCTCCAATCTAGTACGTCCTTTTTCCGATGGGTGCCGCGGTGGTAGTTCCTAGTTGAACGGCGCCGGTATCCTCTTTATGATGAACATTCAAACCCAAAAATCAATTCTGATTGGTTTTCTTCTTCTGCCTCCGATTCGAAAAATTAGGGTTTCAATTTGTGTGGGTTTTTTTGGTAGATGATGAAAACCTTGGCTTTGATACCAAATGTTGGTAATCAAAGAAACAAACACAAGATAAACAACTAAAAGATCCTTTATTTCTATAAGAATTTCCACACTAAAATCTTTACTTGTCGATACATATATATAGAGGTGAAATGGCGGTTTTTTCGGTGGCGTTTATTGGCGGTTGACGGCGGCGGTTGGCCGTTAAGTCGGTTACCGGCGGCGGTGGCATCTTCCTACTAAATACATAATACAAATAATACTTGGTTTAATATCTAATAAAAAAAACATCAAAATAACAATCACAAATGAATTTATTTTTGATTCAAGTAATTAAGCTTTAATCTAATGAGACTTCAATCTAATGAGAACAAACAAGTAGATTTCGAGAGTTTCAAGACTTCGATCACTATCTTGGACATGGATCACTCACACCTTCCATGTTCACAGATGCATTTTCAGTTTGATTATTTGATATGGTCCCATGACGACGAGTCTTTACTTCTTGCAAACAGTGCTTGAGATCTCTCACTACATCGTTCATGTTTGGCCTATCGATGGATGTGGAGGAAACACATGCAAGAGCCAATTCTACTACCTTCCAGGCTGTGTTGATGTTAAAAACACCCTGTAACCTAGGATCGATTATTTTTTCTACACTTCCTTCTGCAACCATCGACTTAACCCAAACAGTTATGTGTGGGTCCTCTGATAATGCTCGTCGGCTTGTAATCAACTCCAAAAGTACTACCCCAAAGCTATACACGTCACTTTTCTCTGTCAGCTGTCGGTGTGTGACATACCTGCAGAACATGTATTTTCCATTTCAACTAGATTAACCTCTAATTTGGAAAGCCCTATGACAGTAAGTTTTTGTTTACCATTGCCTTAAATTTTATATTTTAGTGAAGTTATAAGACATTCTCCCAAGTGAAAGAAATTGAAAGAGGATTTAATTAATACTCACTCAGGATCAAGGTACCCATAAGTTCCGGCAATTTGTGTTGAAACATGGGTAGCATCTTCAGTTGTGAAAGCTCTAGACAACCCCAAATCTCCTAGTTTTGCTTGGAAACTTTCATCTAATAATATGTTTGAAGGCTTTACATCTCTATGGACTATCGGTGGACTGCAACCATGATGCATGTACTCTAGCCCTACAATATTGAGCAGGTGCTTACACAACCTAAGAAATACAAGCCAATATGAGTTAATTAAGTAATGTAATCGCTAACCTTCTGCTGCATCACATGCAACTTGTAACCTACTTTCCCAGCTTAAGATATTTGGACTTCTACCTGAAATATAAGAAACAAAAGATATTCATAAATATACTATTGTGTTTCTGAATTAATCACATAGGACTTTCAAATCTTGACAAGAGTGCTAGTGATGCTTTCAAATGGATCACTTACCAAATAGATGTTTTTCTAAGTTCCCATTAACCATGAACTCATAGACGATTCCCTTTTCGTCTCTATCAGTGCAATACCCAATGAGTGAAGTTATGTTTTTATGACGAACATTCATTAGCAGCTTGACCTGTAGATGAAATTAAATTCTTAGTCTTCCATGTTAATGACTGATTTTTTATTCCTTAGTTAGTTTGAATAAGTCATCTTGTGGAAAAGAAATTTGCTTCCATGTTTGTAGCAGTTCATTTATAAGCATCCTTTCTCATTGCTAACTTAAAATGTAACTTTTAGTAACTTAATTTCTATCCATCCTAAAAGGGTAAGTATTGTTTCTTTATTTTAAAAATGGAAGGTATTTTGCAGCAATGATGATATATCTTACCTCAGCCTGAAATTGCTTGTCCCCTTGATTTGATGATTTAGAGAGCATCTTTACAGCAACTTGGTTATCACCAATATGCCCATGGTATACTGTTCCAAAACCCCCTCTTCCAATTTCATTCATGAAGTTGTTAGTAATATCCTCTACCTCAGAATATGTAAAGTGTTTATGTCTCAGCGAAAAAGGCTCCTCCCTTTTGATCAAAACTACATACAACGAAATCGAAGAATTTTCATTTATGATGAGATCGAAGATCTATTAGGTTATATGATGACGAGGTTAACAATATTGCAAACCTTTTGTTTTCCGCCGTTTAAGTACTATCCATACAATGATGGACAATACCACGACGAATATTGGTACAGTAATTGATATGATCACCAAAATGACAACTTTGTTGTTCTTTTTACTTGAACCATTGGGAGAAGTAGGTACATCTTGATCGCTAATTCCTTCAATACTGATTAAGCATTAAATGTTAGGACAAGTGAAGTTAATATTGAATTTCTTTGGCCTGTTGCTCTAAAGTAAGGATCGAACCTTAGAGATAAGCCTTTCTTTGATTTTGTTAGAAGTTCTGCTGGAAGTGGCCTTGTGAAATTGTTTCCCCTTAAGTCGCTGTACAATATGATATCATTATACATCGGATAAAAGTTTCTGATCCTATATAGTTCAATATCTGGTTGATTGACTTACAGAGTAGTCAACTTATCTAGTTGAGCAAGAAACTCCGGCACATTTCCTGTCAAGTTATTGTATGACAAATCCCTAAAAAGGGAAAAATAGAATTAACAAACAGTTTTTTATGTTACGTGGCGTTGTATCGGGCAGCATCATCCTGCTCATCATGATCATTTCATGCATGATACTACTACAAACCCTGTGTCATTTATGACTCGGGGCTTCCCTCATGATGATTGTTTCGGTTTCTTTTCTTTACTTATTTACTTTTTGTCTTCCGAGTGAAAAAAAATAGAAAAAAACATATTTGAGTGTCATGACTAAGGATGTTTCGGTGATAAGCTAGCCATCCGATGTCATGACTAAGGATGTTTCGGTCATAAGCTAGCCATCTGATTATGACTATGAGTGCTCACACTTGTAAAAATATAAGAAAGAAAAAGAAGTTACAATGATTGTATCATAGTGAGATTAGCCAAAGCAGTAGCTATATTTCCACTCAATTCTGAAGAGGACAGGTACCTACAATCATTTTAATTAGTTCATTAAT